>CM042697.1:398438812-398886189 GCA_023614405.1 Avena insularis
ACTTAGATGGAGCGTCTCATAAACAATGCACTGCCCGACAAAGACACCATCTCCGTGAATCAGAATGCCCATGTTCTTTGTCCTGTCAGAGTCATTAGAATAGAACTGCTTTTCCCGTGTCTTGCCTGCGATAATAGGATCAACAGCCTCCAGATGACTGGATTAGCGACCAACGACAAGTGGATCATCTTGTCATCTCGGGTAGGGAGGTCATAGGAGGTACCCAGATGGTGCTTGACATCACCAGTTCCAGTGTAGAGTCCATCTTCACCTTCAACAGACCTTGTGATGCCATCAAACTCAATGAATATCTAAGACAAGAGCTTGCGGACAACATTGCCCAACACATTGAGTATTCCCCTGTGTGGCATCCCAATAACGATGTTCTCGACGCCGAGGTCAGGGAACTGTCGAACGTCTCCTTCATACCTGGGATAAGCGTTTCACCACCCTCCAAACCGAACCTCTTGGTGGTGACAAGACTTTAAAATCCAGCAAACTATTTCTGCATTTAGTCATTTCTTACTCAAAATGAAAATCTAGGTAGTATTACTAAAACAAAGCGAACCAAAAAATACGGTAATGGCTGCACTTTGCAATTAGTCTCTAGCATCGACATTTATTTTAATAGTAGAAACCATTCCATGTGTGTTCTTGACCTGCTGATATAGAGTAAACCAAAATCTAATGTTGTAAAATAAAGGACTAAGCCATCCAAAGATGGATCTAATTAGTATAGCATCATGCAGCTAATAAATCTCCATGTACTAACTGACAAGGTGATAAACAAAACAATTTGGATTTGATTGCACATAGGCAGCAACGAAAAGATCCATGGAAATATCAGGTTATCAAAGTACTACCACGCAGATAACAATCCATTAGGTGAATTAGGTGCTTACCAAGAAATCCAATCACATGGTCCAGATGGATCTTCACTCCACGATTGAGCATCGACATGAGCTCCGTTGCCAGGTACCTGTGCGCGAGCCGCCGCTGCAGGAGCAGCCATACCACAACCCGAAGGCCTTGGCCAGCATCGTAATTGCATTGCCGGACACGGCCACCGGGGTTCGGGATGGTGAGGACGGGAAGTAGTGGTGGGTGAGGGATGTGCCTGGAAGAAGGTGCTCGGGCTGCTAGTGGTGGCTGGGGCTGGGCGGGTGAGAGAGAAGGGTGTGGCGGCGATGGCGAGTCCCCGTCTAGGGTTTCATGGGAGGAGGAGGTCGAGATGTGGTGTCCGGGGAGGAGGAGGTCGAGATGATGGGTTGGGCCATTGGCTTCCCTTTTACTGTTCAGTTTCCTAAACTGGTACTATGAACTTATCGGTGGCAAAGAGGTGTAATTAGCTACGTGAAGGATTAGGACGACCATCAGATGCGGAGTGGATGGCCCAGATTGCTCCAATGTTTGATGTTTAAGGGCGACCTATGATTACCAACATATTTCATGACGTATAAAATGGTATGGATTACGTATTATAAATATTAATATTTTTCTCTAAAAATTTGGTTAAACTTTAAATAATTTGACTTTAAAAAAGTTATACTATGTCTTAAGACTTATTTTAAGGGCAACGCTAGGAATCGGGCGCCGATTTCTTGCTTCCCGTCGGACCACTCTTTGGCCATAGGATTTGAAGCACCTTGACCGTGGTATTTTGAACCAGGCCCAGTGGACCCTTTCATTAATTTGCTTTCCGTAATTCTAGGATCAGCTGCATGAGTGCTTCGCAAAAACTACTCCTGGTAACCGCTCCTGTAATGCACGTCCTGATTTATTGATAGTCTCCCCGGACGTTTCTTCTTTCTTGGAGTTGCTTCTTTCCCCACAAGAAGGGAAGGCACATGAGGTCGAGTTCAATGAAAAGTTTGCATGAGCTGTGAAGCACCAATTTTTTATGTAAGAAGCATGCCATTATTTCATTGGTAGCTTTGTAATTTAGGGTGACGCAATGACTTAGTTTTGGCTTTGGGAGCAATTAAATTGGTAGTAAGAAGCATGCGTGTGATGCTAGTTATTTTTATGGCCTGGGAGGTGAAGCAAAGTTAGATTTTCCGAAGCACACCCCTTGGTGGCAAGAAGCTAACAGATGATCCGTAGGAAGCACGAGCACCATTATAATACGTTGCAACGTCTTCCAGGTATGAAGAAAAGAGAGATTTGAGTTAGGAAGCATTCGCAAGGTCAGCTATGGACGCAGCTCCGGCCGGCGTCACTCGACACGGGTGATCAGGCGGCGCGACATGCGCTTGTTGAGGTTGAGCTCCATGAGATCCTATACATGCCGACCCTCTGCCGCCGTGCGATGATACAGCTATTGGTGCTCCGATTCTCTTGCTCGTTTGGCTAGATGGCTCTTGCTAGAGGTCTGGGCCGCAAACCATGCAGTATCGACGAGCACCACACCAGAAGCTCGAGCGACGACGAGAGCGCCGTATATGGCGGCAGCAGCGACCGGAGCATGGGGAGGCTCGGCGTTACTAGCGGCAACGATGTCAGGGCTCCGTTGGATTTGGAAATGAGCGATGGGTGTGGTCAATATATAGCCCAACCGTGAGTTGTTTGGATGTGTCGCTCCCAGAATGAACAACCGGATACTAGTCCGGTGTTTTGTTTGGTATCGGACCACGATACTTAGTGTTTACCTTATTTTAACGGCGGTTGTGCTGGTTCGCTGCCTTGAACGTCAAGTAATAAATGCCTTTTAAAGAATAAGACAATGAATAATGAGTTGTTCTTCACTGTATCCAGTATGTGACACCTGAGTGTGATTTGGGAGCATGATTATTTTCCAAAAGTATAACGGATAAACGCGATCTCCGTGCATGAGTGGTTGTATATATAGATAGAGATTTCAACCTGGTCTGATAAAACAAAATACTATATCTCTGGAACTCTCTCTCTCTCGATATGATGGCGGTCGGCAACCTCCGCGCCTTCCTTGTTCTTCTCGTCGTGCAGGTCTGGGTGTTCTTGATGATGGCTGCAGCCGTGAAGGTGCACGGCAGGAATCTGAAGGTGGAGTCGACTCCAGCGTGCTGCCTCACCCACCCTGATTGTTGCCAGCGCGGATCGGCGGTACCCGCCGCCGCCGCCGCCATGCCGTGACGGCCGCACCAGCGGGTCCGTTCTCCCCCAGCAACCCACCAGCACATGTAACGGGGACGTGAGCGCACATCCTAATTGATCTGAATGCGTGGGTGTGATCCTGCTACTCGTCATGTCTTTTTAACATGTTTCAGGAAGAACTAGTTCCGCTGGTTTCAGTAATAAACTGGGAGGAGATTGCTGTCTGGTATTGCTCTCAGTTTTGAGTTGTGTGGCGGCTCTGTCCATTCTAGTTTTCGCCAAGTTGTTTTCTGCCCATAAGAACATACTTTGAATATGTAATAAACTCCTACATGGCGAAACAATTGGGAAAATCACGGAGAAAATCATGCCGAAGGCAGATCGCAGCAATAGATAGATAGATAGATGTGCAGTGACGCTATCCATACACCACCGGTGATCAAAAGCAAATTTCCACAGCTCTTTTTGGCTCTTGGGTGCACACACACCCTTTATCTGAAATTTATTCAAGACACATTAACAGAATTCATGAAAGTTACTGGTGCCTTGCATCTTCACAATTTTTTCAAAATTTTCTAATAATTTGGAATGCGTGAGTTTCCGATACACTCATTCCTACTAATGTTTTGGCTCGAGACCACTGCCGTGTTTGCACAATTTTGACTTTATTTTGTGTTGACAAAATTCTTGTTAAGAGATACTCCCTCCGTTTTAAATTATAAGATATTTTAAATTTGTAAAAAAAATATCTAGACTTTTTTTAACATGTAGATTTACTATAAATCTAAATAAATCTAGATACATTTGCTTTACAATGCTAAAACATTTTATATTTTAAAACAAAGACGGTACTATATATGGAGATCGGTACCACAGGAACAACCTTCCACTAATAACCTACATTGGTGGCAAAGCCTGAACCGACAACTCCGGCACCTCTTCTGCCTCCGACGCTTTCGATGTCAACGTTGGCAGGGGCGAGATCTCATGCACCGGCAGCTCGGGCATTTCCGGTGCGAGTGCAGCGCGAATGCTGGCGGCACCGGCCGCCCTACCTCTAGCCGTGACCGTGATCCGTGAGAGCAAGTACCGGTCTCGCTGGCCTCCCAGTCAACCGACGAAGAACCAGTGTTGTCCTGGGCGGGAAAATGCCCAAGACGTAGAAGGTGCGATTTCTGATGACGTCGGGAGGAGCTCGCCGTGAGCCTCAGGTACATTGGAGGCGCTGGTAAATTTACAGAGTTCATTGGACTAAATGGATACCTGCGTTTTGCCGCGCCGTCTGCACGGCGTTGTCACGTAGTGTAATTATTACGGTACACTAACTGACGTTTTACTTTTTGACATCCCTATGTAAAAGACATGTATTTCTAGACTTCTAGTGTCATTATCCGTGAGAAACTCAAGCCCTTGTTTAGCAGTCAGGCCTTCTTGATCTCTTCCTACTTCTCATCGTAGACGGTTGCTAGCCGTCCGGAGAATAAAGTATGACTTATTTAACACCGCTTCGTTATTTATTGACGGATGTCAAACTATTTGAATTTAGTACAACACACAAAGACATGATTTTTTTTGGATACCGGCAGAATCATATCATGTTGGCCCTTACTTGAGGAAACATTCGATTTAACCGCGCTTAGGTCGTCAAGGCTTCAAAAACTACATGATAGATTTAATAACCGTTTTAGATTTTGGCACCGAACCTAAATTTTTTCCAACTTGACCGTGTGGTAGACCTTCTCTCCTACCTCCCGCATGGTCAGACGCCTGACGATGTCTTCAATAGAGGTGACCGCGCTACACCTAGCACTCGGGTGTCTACATCCTTCTGTCTATATCACCGGCTATGACACAGTGGCCGCCTAGGTCGATTCCATGGCGATTGCTGAAGGGAAACTCAATGCCTGCAAGAGGTGCGTCAACTACCAATATTATGAGCATATACAAAATTTGCACTAAAAGAGTGCATGAGTTTTTGGTTTTGGGGCGTAATTTTAGCTGTTTTAGTGTGCGCGACAGGCTACAACATTTCCAGACGCACTAAAATGCAATGTGCCAGAGGTAACAGTTTTCCAGGCGCACTAAAATAAGCCGCGACTAACTGTCGCTTGCTAAGATCAAACACATCTCAACTTGCCAAGATCAAACAAAAATGATGAACATATAAATCTAACTCCCAACACACACACATATAAATTCAAGATCATGACTTGATCATCATGGCATAGTTCAAAACCATGGCATAGTTCAAAAGCATATCATAATTCGACACAACAAAGTTCTTCATAATTGGAGTTCACACGAACACATCAAACATCAACATCAATGCTTACGATCATCATGTCTTGTCCTTTTCATGGAATCTCTAACTTGTGCTTCATCATCAATGGTTGGATGGTATTGGTAGTATTCTAGGAGCACGTGCCATCACCCATGAAAGATCCAAAACAACCACTCATGAGAGTGGGAGATATCATGGTATCCATAATCCATACATTGTAGAACCCATGCCATCCATTGTAGATTCCATGCCTTAATGCCACCTGAAGGTGATCCCATGCCGCCAATGACACCCATTGTAGCTCCCATGGGTGCACCCATTGTAGCTCCCATGGGTATGCCTCCCATACGTGCACCCATGCCTCCAATGCCACCCGTAGGTGCTCTCATGCCGCCAATGCCTCTCATAGGTGCACTCATTCCACCTATGCCTCCCATAGATGCACCCATGCCTCCCATAGGTGCTCCATGTCACACATGTATCCTCCCATTTTAGCACCTCACATGTATCCATTCACGTAATTTTCCATCATTCTATTTTGAGTCAAGACTTTATCACGACAAAGGTTGATGCATTCATTTTTCCCTTTCATCGAGGTTGGTTGTGTCTATGAAGAAGAGATTTTTCTCATGCTCCATGAGACGGATAGTTTCTTCGGTAGCAATTTTCTTCTCCTCTACGGCAGCCCTCATCTCCTCGCCCGCAGCCCTCCTCTGCTCTCCCTCCGACCTCTTCTCTATTTCTTTGTTCCTCGAAAAACTTCCGATCCTCAAAAGATTCCTTTATTGCACTCATAATAACATTCAATGACTTCTTTATGTCATCATCTCTGGTCTACTTCCATTTTTATTTTGCTTGTTTCCTTCATGTGGGTCTTCTTGTTATTTTTGCAACCGAGTTTGGAGCAGGGCTTCTCTTTCCATCCTCGCTTGATGCTTCATTTTCATCAATGATTGTTGCCTCCATACTTGACTTATTTGCTCTGTTTGGCACTTCCAAGACATCATGTTCTTCCATTTCTCTTCATTCTCTAGCTCCTTATAATAATGGGCCAATATAAATGGCCTTCCTTGAACCGTCTTACCCTTCTTGGTAGTCTTTGGATATCTGTTAAATAAATTTTGGTCAATGTTGAGCTATATGAACCAAAAGAGAGAGAAAATTAGTCATGGACAATAATAAATTGAACAAAGTAGCCACATAGAAGATACAAAAAATCATAAAAAATACAATGTACCCTACCTCTGTCATTTGTTCCACTTGGGTTCATTTGTTCAACATTTGACAATGTCCCCGCCCACCTTTGCCAATTCTATGAAATTGTAGACCAACAAGAATGAAGAGATATATCCGTCCACCCAATTCTACTTTAGTTGTATGTACCGAGGTACTCCTTCATCCTAACCCAATAGGTGTCTCTTGTTTGCTCCATGCTCATGGTAGAATCCATGCTCACATTGCACCATGTGTTGCATAGTAAAATGTCCTACTCCATGGTGTAGTTGGCCGCCCGCCCCATTAGTGCATCAATGAAACCCTCCCATCCCCCCCCCCCCCATTCTCCATGTCAACTTCATCACCATGTTGTTTAGTTTCATATTCTTGAGATCAATACCCATGTGAATATGATGACCCAACGTTCATAGTTGACATAAACGTTTCATCATCCATACTACAATGTATGGAAGTTAACACACATCAAACTATATTAAATTTCATCATTTCTATTCATCTACACAATTCAAAATAACAAAAAAGCAATTACGTGCCTTGTTGTCATTGAGTTGAACATGTTGGGCGCAATAGACGACGCTACCTCCTCCGTAGTCGCTGGCGGCTGGGTGGCTGGCCACAGGCCCTACCGGAGGTTTGTCATGCGGACCCGCGCTATTCCTTCCCTTCTTCTAGCCAGACACCACGGTGGATGTCGGCCGCTTGGGCATGACATTCCTTGTCTTAAAGGCAGACGGTGGATGATACGTCCAATTTGCATCACCATTCTATATCATAATTTGCCTCTATTCATTGATATATTTCATATTAAGAGGTGTTACTTATGTCTTTTCATCTGTTTTTGCATGTTGGATGATTCTTGGAGGATGAACTGCCGGAGTCGGGATTCTGATGGAAAAAGAGGTGTTTTGATGCAATTTCGCGAAGATCAGAAAAATATCAGAAAAATGCAATACTAGACAAAAAGATCCTATGAGATTCGATTGGGCAATACAACAATAAACATAGACCGTCATCCAACTGCATCTATGACTAGAAGTCCACCTTCAGGTTATCATCCGAACCCCCTCCAGTATTAAGTTGCAAGCAACAGACAACTGCTTTAAGGAAAGTGTGTAAGGTAAACAATCCACTTGTTCCATGAACAAGAGATCGTTGTTTTCTCCCTAGTGGCAACAGCACATCTACAACCATAGATATTTTGTCACTTCCCTTGATTAAGTAAAGGCATGAACCCACTATCGAGCATAAATACCCCCTCTTGGAGTCACTAGCAACTACTTGGCCAAGATAGCTACTAACAACGGAGAGCATGCAAGATCACAAACAACACAAACATGATAGAATCAATAAGACAAAACCATTAATCAATCTGACATAGTAATCTCAATATCCATAGGATCCCCGCAAACACAACATGCATGATTACAAAAAGATGAGATCTTGATCATGAACGGAGCTCACAAGATCTAGACATGAAAGTACAAAGGAGGAGATACAACCATCTAGCTACTACATGGACCCGTAGTCCAGGGTGGAACTACTCAAGCTTCATACCGGAGGCTGGCATGATGAAGAAGAAGGCCTCCCGGATGATCTCCCCTCCGGTAGGGTGCCAGGAAGAGCTTCATATCTCCTCCCCCCGATCTAGGGACGATGGTGGCGGCGTCTACAAACGGTTTCATGGAATATTGATTGGGTGTCTAGGGTTTTGGAATCGGGGGGACTTTATAGGCGAAGAGGCGAGGCAGGGGACCCACCAGGGCGGTTTCACCCCCCAGGCGTGGCTAGGGCTAGCCCGCGCCGCCAGGGGGTGTGGCCGCCTGGTGAGCCTCCTCTGTCTCATATTCTGGCTCCGTGTTCCCCATGGTAAAATATTGACTTTGGCTTTTGTCCCGTCCAATTACGAGAATATTGATTTTCTGGCTTTCTGGAACCAAAAATAGAAGAAAACAGGCACTGACACTGTGGCAACTTGTTAATAGGTTAGTACCAGATAACATATAAAAACACCTCAAAGTGTAGACAAAGCAAAGCAAAGTAGATACTAAACAAGCATGGAACATCAAAAATTATAGATATGTTTCCGACGTATCAGCATCCCCAAGCTTAACTCCCGCTCGTCCTCGAGTAGGTAAGTGATAAAAAGAATAATTTTTGAGGTGACATGCACCATCAAAACCAGGATCAAACCATTTGCAAGCATTGAAATCTAGGATCAAAGAACTCTAAACATGTGCATGAAAGATGGAGTTCTAACAATAAGACAAAGTAACTATGCATGCAACATGAAAGGCTACAAACAAAGATCATGAATAACATGCATTGAAAAACGTTTGTTTGTTTCACATACAGAAAACATGGCAGAGTGGCAATCAGCTTGTCCCTCATAGAGTAGCAAATAGATGCATAGGACACCTTCAAAGTTCATAAAAGTGACTAGATATAAATAGCACAAGAACAAGGAATATCACAATATGCATCAATCAATAAGTTTTGGGACAATGCACATAGAACTAAGAATGGAAACTATGCTCTCTTAATGGTGCCTAAAAGATAGAAGGTGGAGACTCAATATAATAGTGGAAGAAAGGCCCTTCATAAAGGGAAGCAGGGATTTCAAGTTTCAAAAAGAGCTTCCAAAAATTATGGTACTTGTTAGCTTTCATCCCTCATTGCCCCTATCATAAGCATCTTGAAGTGGTTAAGGTTAAAGTGAACAAACTATGGAGTATATGCTTGACAAAGTATAAGTTGGCAATCTCATGTCCCTTGAATACGAGGGTTGCACCTCATGCTACTCAACTTCAGTCACCTGCAAGTTCTTGTCATAGTAAGTATATGTGTATCATAGACAACCGCCAACGGGATACCCCTTGCATATGGTACAGGAGCTATCCCATAACCAAAATGACAAGGCAAGCAGACAATGAGCATATCGGCGATCTTTTTATTTACTATTTGCATAGATTTTTATTGAGGATGCTTCACAGAATGCTCATTATGGTGATGCTGTAAGTTTCCACCATGATTAGGCATGTCTTAGGCTAGCGGCCCAGGCGTTTCTCTAACACAAAATACATAACTCCATGGACTTACAAGCTCCCTCTTTATTTCACACTAGCGACATCCATAGACAAAAGAGCATGATATCAACTCTGTATAAAGTACTAGTGCAATTTTGAAAACGTTCCCCATGACAACATGGTTCTGCTAATTCCAACATGGTTTCTTGGGAGTTAGAAGCATGAGTCAAGCTTACTCATATAAGTGGAGGCTAGCAAAAGACTGGGAGCAACCAACTAAGAGAGCAATAATGGCCATAATCATGCAGAGCGACAAAACATTACTAATCAAAGCATAGAGTGGTACTACAAGTCAAGGACTAAATGATCATAGAGGCTATGGTGACTTGTTCATAGTCATAACATGGTGTGAGCATGTGCCAAGTCAACCCAAACAAAGCATCAAAGGAGAATACCACAATACTATGCTTTTGTATGCTAAAACAACGCACGATTCCTTCAAGGCACACTAAGCAATCCCAATTGTTTGGAAAAAGTCATGCTACAGCAATAATCACTAAGCATAAGGTCAAAACAACACCTAGCATGACATGCTAAAGTCTAAGTCACACTCAATGCAAGCTCCTCTTGCACTTTCAAGCAAGAACTTTCTACTCCTTTTCAACACCAATCGACTTATTTGAAACAACACAACAAGAACGGGGGTCCAAACAACTTTATTCAATCAAACTAAACAAACTAAGCAAAGCAAACGAAAAATAAGACGCTCCAAGAACAACACAACTGTGCATGAAACAATAAAAATGAAGTGTCTAGAAAGACCGGAGCTTTTTATTGATGAAGAAGGGGATGCCTTGGGCATCCCCAAGCTTTGACGCTTGTGCCTCTTGGATATTTCTTGGGGTGACACCGGAGTGGCATCCCCAAGCTTGATCTTTTGTCCATTCTGCATCTCATTACATCATTCTCTCTTTACACCTGAATTTTTTTTCTTCATATAAAACTTCACACAATCCTCATTAGCAACATTAGTGCATTCAAAAGATAATAGATCTTTGGGTTTAGATTTGGAACAGAAAAACTTTTCACTAAAAACACAAGCTACTGTAGCAACTCCTTAAAAAAGCTCAATTTCCCCAAAAAGAACTCAAAAATAAATCAATAAGAAGCAAATGTAAATAATGGCAGAAATCTGTCAAAACAGGCCAGTGGGTAGGAACCGATTTTTTCGTAGACCTTCTTGTGCTCAAATAAAAAAGTGTTGAACTAACGATAGTTAGCTAACGTACTAGAGGATTTATTCGTAAATTTTCAGCCGAATACGACTTACAGCGACTCCTCACGAATTTTATGGTGGAGGACAGAAATTTGTTTCGGGACAGCAACACCCCAAATATTACTTTCCTCTCATTAGAGGTCATTCTTGGCATAAAAGGCAAACAAAAAGGATAAGGAGAGGTCATTACTGAAGTAATAACTTCCAATACTCAAGGAAACTATTGGGTTATCTCCCAACAAGTACTTTTCTTTAACGTCTTTAAGTTAGGCACAAGAAGCAAGAAATCAAGTATTTTCAAATGAAGAAGCATTAACATCAACTCTCTTGCTCCTACCTTTCTTACCTTTCTTCTTCTCTTTAGGGAATATATGATTGCTTACCGGAGGAGCAAAATGCATAATGCCTTTTCCCACATCTATTATTGCTCCAAGGTGTTTCAACAGGGATCTTCCAAGTTAATCTGTCATTTGCCTACACATTCAATAATAAGATAATCAGTAGACACCATTTTCCCTGAGATTTTTGTAAACACACCTTCAGCTATTACAATGGGTAATAATGTGGCATTATTAGTAAGAGATATTTATTCTCCTCCTTTAGAAAGTCCCCAAATACTCAAAGACTCATAAATATCTTTAGGCATAAGGCAAAATTCAGACATGATATCACAAGGAGCATCAAAATTTGCACCATTTATAGAGACTTTGATTGTGGGGAACCACTTTGAAGGCTCAAAATTCATTGGAACATAATTATGGTACTCCCTAAGTGTGTGATAGCAACTGTTCAAAGCAGCAGTACTGGACTCAAGAGTGTTCAACCTAGCAAAAATATCTATAAAAGAGGAATCTAACTTGCCAGGCATATTATAAATTATAATCAATTTCTTTATGGTATCAAAAGCTTTATCCTCGGTACATTGAAAAATATCTTTCTCAGCCACAACATCCAGAGCATATCTATAACAAAGAGTAATACCATGGTAGAAACTATTAATAACCAAGATAAGACTCATCTTAGGCTCAGTTTCCCTTTGTAAAGCAGAGATTCTAGACCAAGCTTCTTTGAAACTCTCTTCACTTTTTTGCTTAAAAGTAAAGATCTTTTCCATAGGTTTCATAGAGATTGGACCAAAACCAGACATGGTAGTAACTAGAGCAGGAACTAATTTTTTTGTGTGTGTTTTATAAGAAAAGGCAAACCAAACTAAACTATTTTTTGGAGTTTTTGATAAAAAAGGCAAACAAAACCAAGCAAAGAAACTAAGCAAACTAAAAACAAAGCAAAGCGAAAGGTTGAGGAGGACTCCCCTTGTGAAGACGTCCTTAGCCTCCCCGGCAACGGCGCCAGAAAACTTGATGGCGCCCGTTGTTGATGTGGGAGCGCTTTGTTGGAAACCCCAAGAGCAAGGTGTGAAGAGCACAACAGCAAGTCTTCCCTCAGTAAGAAACCAAGGTTATCGAACCAGTAGGAGGAAGGAAACGTCTCAAAGGTGTTGCAAGCAACATGGAAACCTGCACAGCACAAACTCAAGACTTTGCTCCAACAAATAGTGAGGTTGTAAAGCTCACTGGTTTGCTGCAACAAAGGATTAACTATATGGTGTGGAAGGTGATGATGGTTTGCAGCAAGTAAACAGTAACAGTGGAAGATGTATCAATGGTAAAGATTGGAACGGGGTCCATAGTTCGCTAGAGGTGCTCTCCTTAGATAAACAAACATGGCATGCAGGGTAAACAAATTACAGCAGGGCAATTGACAAGACTGAGCAAGGTATAACAATGCAATACTAGACAAAAAGATCCCATGAGATTCGATTGGGCAATACAACAATATACATAGATTGCCATCCAACTGCATCTATGACTAGAAGTCCACCTTCAGGTTATCATCCGAACCCCCTCCAGTATTGAGTTGCAAGAAACAGACAACTGCTTTAAGCAAAGTGTGTAAGGTAAACAATCCACTTGTTCCATGAACAAGAGACCGTTGTTTTCTCCCTAGTGGCAACAACACATCTACAACCGTAGAGATTTCTATCACTTCCCTTGATTAAGTAGAGGCATGAACCCACTATCGAGCATAAATACCCCCTCTTGGAGTCACTAGCAACTACTTGGCCAAGATAGCTACTAACAACGGAGAGCATGCAAGATCACAAACAACACAGACATGATAGAATCAATAAGACAAAACCATTAATCAATCTGACATAATAATCTCAATATCCATCAGATCCCCGCAAACACAACATGCATGATTACAAATAGATGAGATCTTGATCATGAATGGATCTCACAAGATCTAGACATGAAAGCACAAAGGAGGAGATACAACCATCTAGCTACTACATGGGCCCGTAGTCCAAGGTGGAACTACTCACGCTTCATACCGGAGGCTGGCATGATGAAGAAGGACTCTGGGATGATCTCCCTTCCGGCAGGGTGCCGGGAAGATTTTCAGATCCCATCTAGGGACGATGGTGGCGGCGGCTATAGACGGTTTCGTGGAATATTGATCGGGTGTCTAGGGATTTGGCATCGGGGGGGACTTTATAGGCGAAGAGGCGAGGCTGGGGGGCACCAGGGAGGCTGCACCCCCCAGGCGTGGCTAGGGCTAGCCCGCACCACCAGGGGGTGTGGCCCCCTGGTGAGCCTCCTCCGTCTCGTATTCTGGCTTCGTGTTCCCCACGGTAAAATATTGACTATGGCTTTTGTCCCGTCCAATTCCGAGAATATTGATTTTGTGACTTTCTGGAACCAAAAACAGAAGAAAACATGCAACTGGCACTGTGGCAACTTGTTAATAGGTTAGTAACAGAAAACATATAAAAACACCTCAAAGTGTAGACAAAGCAAAGCAAAGTAGATACTGAACAAGCATGGAACATAAAAAATTATAGATAAGTTTCCGACGTATCATTCACCCACACAACACTTACAACACCAAAGAAAGGTACTTAGCTATTTGTAGCGAAATCACTTGACAGAATTCCCATGTGTCCTCGAGAACGTTTGGTCCTTATAAGTATTTCCACAGGCTTGTCCTTTGCTAAGAAAGGATTGGGCCACTTGCTGCAGTTGTTCGTTGTATTTATTACTTGCACTTTGTTTCTTTGCTTTATCAGAAACCCCTAAAAATCCATTTGTTAAGTATTTACAGAGATTTCCTGCTCCATACCACTAGTCAACACCTTCTGCTCCTTGGTGGGATCGACACTCCTATTATCGAAAGTACTACGATACACACCCTATACTTGTGGGTCATCAAGACTATTTTCTGGCGCCGTAGCCGGGGAGGGAAGCGCTATTGAAGAGTGGAACTGGTAAAGGAAACTTCTACTGTGAGTATTGCTTTTTATTTCTGTTTGTTACTTTGTTTCCAATATGGATAACCCACTTGGTTTTTTGTTTGGGAAAACTACTACCACTGTTAGGGTAGTAGATGAACTACCACCTGTTGAGATAGATCCTTTTAAGATACCTACAAGTATTGTTGATCGTGTTATGAATAATTATTATTTAGGGGATGGAACTGTCCATCCTGGTGATCATTTGCTTTTTGTCCATGAATTATGCAGGTTGTTTAAGTGTGCAGGAATCACAACTGAACAGGTGAAGAAGAAGTTACTCTCTATATCCTTAAAAGGGAGAGCTGAAGAATGGTATAAGCTACTGAAGAATGGGCAATCCACGGAATGGGAGGAAATAGTACCTCTCTTTTATTCTAAATTATATTCTCCTAGTGAAATTCATAAGGATAGGAATCTGATATATAACTTTTGGCCTCGTGATGGAGAGAGTACAGCTCAAGCTTGGGGGATATTGAAGTTACTAATGCTTAAATATCCTATTCATGAACTTTATAACAATATCATTATCAATAACTTTTATGCTAGGATTTATCTTCATCATAAAGATTTACTAGATGCCTCTTGTGCTAGATCATTCATGCGTATGAAGGAAGAAGCTAAATGGGATCTTTTAGACCGTATTCAAGAGAACACTGAAGCTTGGGAGAATGACAAAGGAAGAAAATCAGGTATAAACTATGATTATGAATGCATTAAATATTTTATGGAAACTGATGACTTCCGTGATATTAGTAATGAGTATGGTCTTGATTTCCAAAGTATTGCCAACTATTTTAAGGTGTTTGCCTCTTACATAGATATTCCTAAAAAGAAGTGGAATAAGTAACATGCACCATATAAAGATGTTGTTAGTCATGTTCATGTTAGAAGCACTGAAGTTTGTACTATTGATCATATTTTGCCTGAACCTTATGTTGAGAAAGTACCTTTCCCAGCTAAGGTAAAGGAGTATTTTATTATGATTAGTGCGAATAACAAAGGTACAAATAAAACAGTGGAACCCGATGAGCAAATGAGTACTGAACCTGTGGTAGCTATTGTGAAAGATCTTGTCACTAGAAATATAGAGGATGAGCACATTGTCTTCTGTGAAGATGCTTCTAATATTATTTCTCATCCTAGTAAATCTAGAAAAGCTAGTGTCCATGTGCTCTCTGTTAAAATTGGTGATCATTGCTACTATGGTTTATGTGATATTGGTGCTAGTTCTAGTGCTATTCCTTATGAGCTTTACAGGGAAATTATGCATGAAATTGGTCCTTGTGAGCTTGAGGACATTGATATGGTTATTCACCTTGCTAATAAGGAAACCATTTGCCCTATTGGTATTGTAAGAGATGTGGAAGTCCTTCGTGGTAAAATTAAGTATCCTGCTGATTTTCTAGTGTTTAACTCAGCAGCTAGCAAAACTTGTCCTATCATTTTTGGTAGACCCTTCTTGAATACTTGTGGAGCTATTATAGATTGTAAGGAGGAGAAAGTTTTAACTAAGTTTGATGGAGATTCTTATGAGTTTAACATTTCCAAATTTGCTAAAGCTCCTTGTGAAAATAGCTTGCCTAATGAAGATTTTAGGATGGAATAACTTGCTTCTATTGATCCAGTTTATGACCTTGGACCTCTTTTTGATGATTGTAAGTATGCTCATCCTGATGATAAAGTTGTTGCCAGTGACAGTTATATTGTCAACTTTATTCAGAGTTCTACTGAAAGTTATTATGAGGGAGGGAAACATGGTTTTATGCATCTCAATAATGTTAAGTTTCCCCGTTTTATGTTGAAAGCTTTGAAGTTGCATTTGTTCTGTCTTCCTATGCTAGTGGATTTTTGTCTCAACAATTTGTTTTCTCATGATACTCCTTTGCATAGGAAGTGGGTTATACTCAAATGTGTTGGTTATTTGCTTGTTGATGCTCTCTTTCACTTCAGATATTTATCTCCTATGTGAGCATCTTTGAAACTATCAAGCCAAACTTAAATGCATTAAAGAAAAGTACTTCTTGGGAGATAACCCAATAGTTTGGTAGAGTCTTGGAAGTTATTACCTATGTAATAACCGCTCCTTATCCTTTTTGTTTTGGTTTTTGTGTCCATTTCAACTACTTTTGAGAAGTAGAGGAGTTGTGAAAATTGGCTGTCCTGGGACAGATTTTTGTGCTGCATTGGAAAAATTCGTGAGGGAGATCAGTACTTCGTATGGAGCTGTATTTTTCTGTGCTTGTTCTCCAAGTTGTTACCCATCTTTCATTAGTTTTGAACTTTTTGATTTGAGAAACAGAATGTTTTCAAAAAAAATCAATCTTTACCTGCTAGTCTGTTTTGACAGATTTCTGGCGTCATTTGCATTTGCTTCTTATATTGATTCTCTTCCAGATTATTTTGGGTTTTTGGAAAGGAGTTGCTACAGTAGCTTTTGTTTTGATGTATTTCAGTTGAAATGTGAACCTAAAGGTTTTTTTTTGCATACACTAATGTTGCCATTGAAGTTTGTGTAATGCCTTGTGAGATAAGGAATTTCCAGGAGAAGGAGAAAAGGAGTCTGCAGAGTTCGTCTTTGAATAGGTAAAAGTGGTGAAAACAGAAGGTTCATGAAAACCTTATATTTTTATATTTTTGATGTTTTTATTACATGCAGAAGGTTACGAGCTGAAACAGAGGAGGAAACGGAGGCCGGGGTGGCCACACCCACCCCAGGCACGGGCTCTAGCTGGTCATGCTGGAGGTGTGAGCCCCTGATTCTGACTTCTGCCTCGCAGTACCTTACTTATGCTTTGAAACTTCGTAATATATAACCCCCCGGGTCCCCCGAGGTTCGTATATCGTGTTCTCGTCGTGTTTTCGTTTCGATATGTTTTTGTCAGGAAATTTTCTCAAGTTTAGAGCACCATGGTCTCCGCCAACAACAAAGGCAAGAAGCCCGAGGAAGATGATCCTCAAAACCCCAAGGAGGAGGAGATTTTGGTAGGGGGTGAAGAAGACATGGAGGAGGACGAGCATACGGACACCTGCGCTACCGTCGCAAGCATTGGAGTGGTGGCAAACCCCACCAAGCTTAGGAGGACAACACAGATGTCTATAGGAGGGAGAACTCCGCTTCATATCCTCGTTCCACGGTCACCTTCTCCACGTACCAATAATCCCTTCCATACTCTTACATGAGCAAAAATACCAAAAGGTGCCCAAAGGGAACTTGCCCTTGGCTTGCGATCTGCCTCGTTCTAACCATGCAGGGAAGGAACACACTAACAAGGAAGAATGGGGAGAGAATAACAAGGGCTGGGATTCTCGGTCCGACATGATTATGAACCGCATTGAGCATAATTCGGAGTTGATTTGTACTCTAACCTTTGAGATTGAGGATTTGAGGGAACTTATTGAAGAGCTTATCAAAAGAACACCACCACCACCGAAGGAGTAATTCATCATCAGGTTTGGCATCCCCTTGGCTTGTTCCAAGCTTGGGGGAGTGTCGCGGTATCATATCATTATCTTTTATCTTTTAACTTTTTAGTGGATTCATATATTTGGTAGAGAAGTTATCTTATAGGTTGGTTTGCATGTGGAAGTATCTCTCCTTTAGTTGATTATCTATGTATCCCTTGGTGTGAGTGCATTTATGGAATATTAAAGATAAGTTTCATCTTTTACCTTTTGCACTTCTTATTTAGTTTGCAATCTCTGTTATATGATTGATCTTGTTGATCAGTATTGGCATCACTTTGGGAGCATCAAGTAGATCTTAATTGGTTTTGAAAAACCGAGCTCTAGTCAGTAGCAACACTTTTTGAGGTTTGAAAGGAAAAGAGAAAAAGCTTACAAGTATTTTGTATCATTTATTTTCTTTCTTGATTGGCTCATAAGCTTAGTATTCTTTATTTAAGATCTTTTGTGTCTTTAAGGAAGATTGCATGTTTGGCTTTATCACTTGTAGTTTTACTTGCTTCTTTCAACTCTTTTGCTTGCTACCCAGCCTTGCTAGCCAAAAACCTGTTTTAAGAACGCATACTTCTCATGCATCCAATCCCTTTGGACCAAAACCCGTGCCATTTGTGTCCACCATATCTACCTATTAGCATTATTGCTATACAAGCAAATTCTCAAGCTTCATCTATCTTTCGAATTGAAAATTATTTTGTTATGTGAAAACTAGTTAGTAAAGCTCTCACGAACTTGATGGCACACCTTATTTTCTTGCCCCTAATAAACTTGAACCATTGTGTCATCGAAGTTGTATATTCTTGCATCTATACGTTGGGATTAGCAGAACCGTGCTGTCACGGGGAATGCTTTCAACATTTATGGATACATATCAAGTTGCTATCATGCTCTTTTGTTTGTGGATGTCGTCGGTTGATACGTCCAATTTGCATCACCATTCTATATCATAATTTGCCTCTATTCATTGATATATGTCTTATTATGAGGTATTACTTATGTCTTTTCCTTTGTTTTTGCGTGTTGGATGATTCTTGGAGGATGGACTGCTGGAGTCAGGTTTTTGATGGAAAAAGAGGTGTTTTGATGCAATTTCGTGAAGATAAAAAATACCAGAAAAATATTGGAAAATTATATTTCCCCAGAAGATGAAGGAAGCCAGAAGGGGAGGCATAGCTAGGCCACAGGGGGGCCACACCCCCCTAGGCATGGGTCCCTCCAGGCCCGCGCCTAGGGCAGGTGTGGCCCACCTGACCAGCCTCCGACTCCGCCCTCTTGCCTATATCTTCCTCTCGGAACCCTAATACTAGGAGAACGACCACAGATAGATTTCCGCCGCCTCTGCGGGGCGGTAAACACCGAGAGAGAAAGATCTCTCTGGCAAACAGATTTCTACCGGGAAATTCCTTCCCAAAGAGGGGAGATCGTCGCCATCAACACCATTGTCAAGCTAGACTTCATCGAGGTCATCATCATCCATACCATCATCTCCACCAGCACCATCATCACCACTCCATCCCGCTGTAACAATCGTGTTGAATACTTACTTAGTTCATTAGGGGAAACTTTCCCGGTGTTGATTACTATTGTAGTTGATGCTTGTGAGTGGAACCATTGGATTATTGTTTATGTTCAGATTGTTATCCATCACCATATCATCTTTGATCTTGATCCATATGATGTCTCGTGAGTAGTTCGTTTAGTTCTTGAGGCATGGGAGATGTCATGTTGTTAGTAGTGGATTTGTGTTGAGTTATTATTCAATGGTTTAGTATTTAAGTTGTGGTGCTATTCTTCTAGTGGTTTCATGTGAACATCGACTACATGATACTTCACCATTTATGGGCCTAGGGTAATGCATTGTGTATTTGGCTACTAATTATGGGGTTGCCAGAGTGACAGAAACCTGAACCCCCGTTAGGACACCTTTGCACAAGGGAGTGTAGGATCTCAGAGTTTAAGGCTGTGGCTAGGTTTATATCTTAATTACTTTCCTATAGTTGTGGATGCTTGCAGGGGGTTTAATCACAATTATGTATTAGTACAACTAAGGTCGGTACATTAGCACAGGTTCACCCACACAACACTTACAACACCAAAGAAGAGTACTCAGCTATTTGAAGCGAAAGCACTTGACAGAATTCCCATGTGTTCTCAAGAATGTTTGGTCCTTATAAGTATTTACACCAGCTTATCCTTTGCTAAGAAAGGATTGGGCCATTTGCTGCGTTTGTTTGTTGTCTTTATTACTTGCACTTTGTTTTGTTGCTTTATCAGAAAACCCCTAAAAATCCGTTTGCTAAGTATTTACAGAGATTTCCTGCTCCATACCACTAGTCAACACCTTCTGCTCCTCGTTGGGATCGACACTCCTATTTATCAAAAGTACTACGATACACCCCTATACTTGTAGGTCATCAAGACTATTTTCTGGCGCCGTTGCCGTGGAGTGAAGCGCTATTGAAGAGTGGAATTGGTAAAGGAAACTTATACCATGAGTATTGCCTTTTGTTTCTATTTGTTGCTTTGTTTCCAATATGGATAACCCACTTGGTTTTCTGTTTGGGAAAACTACTACCACTGTTAGGGTAGTAGATGAACCACCACCTGTTGAGATAGATCCTTGTAAGATACTATAAGTATTGTTGATCGTGTTATGAATAATTATTATTTAGGGGATGGAACTGTCCATCCTGGTGATCATTTGCTTTTTATCCATGAATTATGCGGGTTGTTTAAGTGTGCAGGTATCACAACTGAACAGGTGAAGAAGAAGTTACTCTCCATATCCTTGAAAGGGAGAGCTGAAGAATGGTATAAGCTGCTGAAGAATGGAAAATCCATGGAATGGGAGGAAATGACATCTCTCTTTTATTCTAAATTTTATCCTCCCAGTGAGATTCATAAGGATAGAAATCTGATATATAACTTTTGGCCTCGTGATGGAGAGAGTACAGCTCAAGCTTGGGGGAGATTGAAGTTACTAATGCTTCCTATTCATGAACTTCCTAACAATATCATTATCAATAACTTTTATGCTAGGATTTCTCTTCATGATAAAGATTTACTAGATGCCTCTTGTGCTGGATCATTCACGCGTATGAAGGAAGAAGCTAATTGGGATCTCCTAGAACGTATTCAAGAGAACACCGAAGCTTGGGAGAATGATAAAGGAAGAAAGTCAGGTATAAACTATGATTATGAATGCATTAAATCTTTTATGGGAACTGATGACTTCCGTGATATTAGTACTGAGTATGGTCTTGATCCTCACGTTTTTGCAAAATGTTGTAAGGCCTTTGCCTCTTATATTGAAATTCCCAAAAAAGAGTGGGACAAGTACCATGCTCCTTATAAAGACATTGTTACTCATGTTCCTGCTAGCATAGAGGTTTGTACTGTTGATCCTATTTTGCCTGAACCTTATGTTGAGAAAATCCCTTTTCTTGCTAAGGTAAAGGAACGTTCTGTCATAGCTAATGTGGTTAGCAAAAGTGCAAAGAAAACTGTATATCCCGGTGAGCAAATTAATATTGAGCCTGTGGTAGCTATTGTGAAAGATCTTGTCACTAGAAATATAGAGGATGAGCACATTGTCTTCTGTGAAGACGCTTCTAATACTATTTCTCATCCTAGAAAAGCTAGAAAATCTAATGTTCCTATGCTTTCTGTTAGAATTGGTGATCATAGCTATTATGGTTTATGTGATATTGGTGCTAGTTATAGTGTTATTCCTTATGAGCTTTACAGGGAAATTATGCATGAAATTGGTCCTTGTGAGCTTGAGGACATTGATGTGGTTATTCACCTTGCTAATAGAGAGACAGTCTGTCCCATTGGCATTGTAAGATATGTGGAGGTTCTTTGTGGTAAGATTAAATATCCTGTTGTTTTTCTAGTACTTGGTAAAGAAGCTAGTAAAACCTATCCTATTATATTTGGTAGATCCTTCTTGAATACTTGTGGGGCTATCATAGATTGTAGGAAGGAAAAAGTTTGACTAAGTTTGATGGAGAGTCTTATGAGTTTAATTTTTCCATATTTGCCAAAACTCCTTATGAAAATGAACTACCTAATGAGGATTTCAGGGTTGAACAACTTTCTGCTATTTCTCTTGCTCCTAACAATGCCTTGCAGCAGTTTATGGAAGATCATGAGAGTGATGTCTTCATGAAGTAAAGAAATGAGATTGATGAGGTTTTTCTTCGTCAGCCTGAGCAACTTAAGCATAATCTACCTGTGGAAGATTTGGGTACCACACTACCACCTAAAGAGGACCCTGTTTTCAAATTAAAACCTTTACCTGATGATCTTAAATATGCTTATCTTGATGATAAGAAAGTGTATCCTGTTATTATTAGTTCTAAACTTTTAGGAAAGGAAGAAGAAAGGTTATTGGAAATACTGAAGAAACACCGAGGAGCTATGGGTTACACTCTTGATGATTTAAAAGGAATTTCTCCCACTATATGTCAGCATGCTATTAATATAGAGCCTGATGCAAAGCTAGTTGTTGAGCACCAATGCCGTCTAAATCCTAAGATGAAGGATGTGGTAATAAATTATGTATTAAAACTCCTTGATGCTAGTATTATTTACCCTATTGCTGATAGTCAATGGGTTAGCCATGTTCATTGTGTTCCCAAGAAAGGGGGAATAACTATTGTGCCTAATGAAAATAATGAGCTTATACCCCAAAGAGTAGTGGTTGGGTATATAATGTTCATTGATTTTAGAAAGGTTAATAAAGTTACTAAGAAAGATCATTATCCTTTGCCCTTTATTGATCAAATGCTTGAGAGGTTGTCCAAAAAGACTCACTTTTGTTTTCTTGATGGTTATTCTGGGTTCTCTCAAATTGTTGTGAAAGCGCAAGACCAAGAGAAAACCACTTTCACTTGTCCTTATGGCACTTATGCTTATAGGTGTATGCCTTTTGTTTTATGTAATGCTCCTGCTACCTTTCAGAGATGTATGTCTGCTATCTTTCATGGTTTTGTGAAGAAATTGTGGAGGTTTTTATGGATGATTTCTCCATCTATGGAACTTCTTTTAATAACTATTTGCACAACCTTGATAAAGTTTTGCAGAGATGTGAAGAAACCAACCTTGTTCTTAATTGGAAGAAATTCCATTTCATGGTTAATGGAGGGATTGTTCTTGGACACAAAATTTCTGAAAGGGGCATTGAAGTTGACAGAGCCAAAATTGAAGAAATTGAGAAGATGCCTTGTCCTAGAGATATAAAAGGTATTTGTAGTATCCTTGGTCATGTTGGTTTCTATAGGAGGGTTATTAAAGATTTCTCCAAAATTTCAAAGCCCCTTACCAATCTTCTTCAATAATATGTACCTTTTGTTTTTGATGATGATTGTAAGGAAGCTTTTGAAACTTTGAAGAAAGCTTTGACTACTGCTCCTATTGTTCAACCACCTGATTGGAGTTTACCTTTTGAAATTGTGTGTGGTTCTAGTGACTTTGATGTGGGTGTTGTCCTTGGGCAATGCATTGATAAGAAGTTGAATATTATTCATTATGCTAGCAATACTCTAGATGCTGCTCAAAAGAATTATGCTACTACTAAAAAGAGTTCTTAGCTATAATCTTTGCTTGTGATAAGTTTAGACCTTATATTGTTGATTCAAAGGTTACTATTCATACTAATCATGCTGCTATCAAGTACCTTATGACAAAGAAGGACGCTAAGCCTAGGCTTATTAGATGGGTGTTCCTTTTACAAGAGTTTGATCTGCATATTGTAGATAGAAAAGGTGCTGAAAATCCTATTGCTGACAATTTATCTTGTTTGGAAAACATTTCTTTTGACCCTTTGCCTGTTAATGACAGTTTTCCAAATCAGCAGTTGGCTGCAATAAGGGTAAGTCCGCATGAAAGTCCTTGGTATGATGATTATGCTAACTTTATTGTTTCCAAGTATTTGCCTCCAACCTTTATAGCCCAACAAAGAAGAAAATTATTTTATGATCTAAGGCATTACTTTTGGGATGACCTACACTTATATAAAGGAGTAGGTGGTATTATGCGAAGATGTGTTCCAGAATTTGAACAACAAGAGATATTGAGAAAATGCCACGACAGTGCTTATGGAGGACATCATGCTGGGGATAGGACTGCACAAAAGGTTTTACAATCTGGATTTTATTGCACTACCATTTTCAAAGATGCAAGGAAGGTTGTCTTATCATATGATGAATGTCAACGAGTAGGTGACATTTCTAGACGCAATGAAATGCCTATGAATTATTCTCTTGTTATTGAACCTTTTGATTGTTGGGGATTTGACTTTATGGGTCATTTTCCCTCTTCAAAAGGGTATACTCATATTCTTGTTGCTGTTGACTATGTTACAAAGTGGGTAGAAGCCATACCTATAAATAGCGGTGATGGTAAGATCTCTTTCAAAATGCTTAAGGATGTTATTTTTCCTAGGTTTGGTGTTCCTAGATATCTTATGACTGATGGAGGCTCTCATTTTATTCATGGGGGTTTTAGAAAAACTCTCGCTAAGTATGATGTTAACCATAGAATTGCTTCAGCTTATCACCCCCAAACCAGTGGGCAAGTAGAACTCTCCAATAGGGAAATTAAATCTATCTTGCAAAAGACTGTTAATAGATCTAGGAAAAACTAGGCTAAGAAGTTGAATGACGCTTTATGGGCTTATAGAACTGCTTATAAAAATCCTATGGGGATGTTTCCTTGTAAAATGGTCTATGGGAAAGCTTGTCACTTGCCTTTAGAATTAGAACACAAAGTTTATTAGGCAGTGAAAGAGTTGAATAGAGATTTTAAACTTGCTGGTGAGAAAATATTGCTTGACATGAGTACCTTAGATGAGTGGAGAAGTGAAGCTTATGAAAATGCGAGACTCTTTAAGGAAAAATTAAAAAGATGGCATGATAGGAGGATTCTCAATAGGGAGTTCCATCTTGGTGAGAAAGTTCTTTTGTATAGATCTCGTCTCAAATTTTTTGCAGGGAGACTACTCTCAAAATGGGAGGGACCTTTTGTTATTGATGAAGTATATTGTTCAGGTGCTATAAAAATATCTTCTTTGAAGGACAACTCTACACAGGTGGTGAATGGCCAAAGGCTCAAACATTATATTTCTGGAGATTCTTATAATGAATACATTGACATTATTCAAATGGTGACTCCAGAAGAATTTATTAGAAACCAAACACCAGAATCTGTAGAGTTCGACTTTGAATAGGTAAACGTGGTGAAAATAGAAGGTTCGTGAAAGCCTAATTTTTTATATTTTTGAGGTTTTTAATACATATGGAATATTACGAGATGGAACAGAGGAGGAAAAGGAGTCCAGGGTGGCCAAACCCACCCCAGGCACGGGCCCCAGCTGGCCACGCCTGGAGGGGGTGTGACCCCCCGAGCTCCGCCTCCACCTCGTTTTCATATCAGCACCTTCCTTATTCATCGAAACTTCATAATATATACCCCCCGGGTTCCCCGATGTTCTTGTATTATGTTCTCGTCGTGTTTCTGTTTCGATCTGTTTGTTAGGCAAATTCTCAGTTTTGAGCCACAATGTCTTCCTCTAGATCACCCATGGAGGATTCCTCCGCGGATGTCATCAACTCGTACATGTATGAGTTGAGGATCCATCCCAAGGAGTTGATTCTAAAATATGGGAAGGTGCATATGAAAGAATTTCAAGGCCCTAAAGGAGAAAGCAATCTAGAAGACAGGATGGAAGCATTGGAACATGAAGTTTTCAGGTACAAGAAGATGGCAGAACACGAAGTGGGTGTTATTCACAAGATAAGTTCAGAACTCATCGCCAAGCACGAGGAGGAAGTTGCTGAGCTCCAAGAAGAAATGTTCTCGCTCCGTCAGACCACCAACCAATTACAAGCACAGCTCTACGACATACAAAATCAAAAATGTGAGTATGAGGCTAGATTTGATCGCGTAAGCTCTGTTGCTAGTTTCAGGATTGCGGAGACCAGGACGTCCTTTTTGGACGGGGAACCTTTTCCTTGGAATTATTTATGATGACAAGAGAACACCACCACCATCGAAGGAGTAATTCATCATCAGGTTTGGCATCCCCTTGGCTTGTTCCAAGCTTGGGGGAGTGTCGTGGTATCACCATCATCATATTTTATCTTTTACCTTTTTAGTGGATTCATATCTTTGGTAGAGAAGTTATCTTATAGGTTGGTTTGCATGTGGAAGTATCTCTCCTTTAGTTGGTTATCTATGTATCCCTTGGTGTGAGTGCCTTTATGGAATATTAATGAGAAGTCTCATCTTTTACTTTTTGCACTTCTTATTTTGTTTGCAATCTCTATTATATGATGGATCTTGTTGACCAGTATTGCATCACTTTGGGAGCATCAAGTAAATCTAAATTGGTTTTGGCAAACTGAGCTCTGGTCAGTAGCAACACTTTTTGATGTTTGAAAGGAAAAGATAAAAAGCTTACAGGTATTTTGTATCGTTTATTTTCTTTCTTGTTGACTCATAAGCTTAGTATTCTTTATTTAAGATCTTTTTTGCCTCCAAGGAAGATTGCATGTTTGGCTTTATCACTTGTAGGTTTGCTTGTTTTCTTCAACCCTTTTGCTTGCTACCCAGCCTTGCTAGCCAAAAACCTGTTTTGAGAAGGCATACTTCTCATGTTTCCAACTCCTTTGAACCAAAACCTGTGCCATTTGTGTCCACCATATCTACCTATTAGCATTATTACTATTCCAAGCAAATTCTCAAGTTTCATCTATCTTTCGAATTAAAAAGTGTTTTGTTATGTGAAAACTAGTTAGTAAAGCTCTCACGAACTTGATGGCACGCCTTATATTCTTTGCCCCTAATAGACTTGAACCATTGTGTCATCGAAGTTGTATATGCTTGCATCTATACGTTGGAATTAGCAGAACCGTGCTGTCACGGGGAACGCTTTCAACATTGCACCTGTACGTTGTACATGGTTGATATCATGCTCTTTTGTTTGCGGATGTTGACGGTGTGAAATAAAGAGGGAACTTGTAAGTCCATGGAGTGATGTATGTGTGTTAGAAAAACACCTGGGCCACTAGCCTAAGCCATGCCTAATCATGGTGAAAACTTACAGCATCACCATAATGAGCATTCTGTGAAGCATCCTCAATAAAAAGCTATGCACATAGTAAATAAAAAGATCGCTGAGATGCTCATTGTCTGCTTGCCTTGTCATTTTGGTTATGGGATAGCTCCTGTACCATGTGCAAGGGGTACCCCGTTGGCGGTTCTTTATGATACACATGTACTTACAATGACAAGAACTTACCGGTGACTAAAGTTGAGTAGGATGAGGAGCGACCCTCGTACTCAAGGGACATGAGATTGCCAACTTATATTTCGTCAAGCATATACTCCATCCTTGCTCACTCTAACCTTAATCATCTCAAGATGCCTATGATAGGGGCATTGAGGGCTCAAAGCTAGTAAGTACCATAATCTTTTGGAAGCTCTTTATGACTTGAAATCCCTGCTTCCCTCTATAAAGGGACCTTTCTCTTATTTCTAAGTTGAGTCAGTAAACCTACTTCCTCTCTATCTCCAACAAGCATTTGAGTTGTTGTGTTTCAAGCATTCATATGGTGATTTATTCAATCATGTTCTTTATCTTCCTTGTTTGCACAAAACTCTTATCTATTGAGTATTACTTTGAAACCTTCATTGTGAAAAACCTTTTTGAGCAAATAGTGCTCCTGTTGCAAAACTTCTACAAAAAGATTTTTGTGAAACTGTTTGTCAGTTGTTCTCTGACCAAAAACAAAGTTTTCCAATTCCAATTATGATTCATATTTATGCATCTCTATTGTGACTCCTATACTTGTTGCAAGCTAAGTTATATAATGGTGAGTTGCTTTCTTCTATGAGTTGTGTGATGGTAAGTGTGATGCTTCTTGTCCGTATTCTTTTATCGACACTTCACTCCATAAACCTGTGGACATGTTTACTGAGCACGGTTTTCGCTTTTGGACAAGCGAAGGTCTAAGATTGGGGGGGAGTTGATACGTCCAATTTGCATCACCATTCTATATCATAATTTGCCTCTATTCATTGATATATGTCTTATTATGAGGTATTACTTATGTCTTTTCCTTTGTTTTTGCATGTTGGATGATTCTTGGAGGATGGACTGCCGGAGTCAGGTTTCTGATGGAAAAAGAGGTGTTTTGATGCAACTTTGCGAAGATCAAAAAAATACCAGAAAATATTGGAAAATTATATTTTCCCAGAAGACGAAGGAAGCCAGAAGGGGAGGCGTAGCTGGACCACAGGGGGCCCACCCCCCTAGGCGCGGGTCCCCCCTAGGTTGCACCTAGGGAAGCTGTGGCCCACCTGGCCGGCCTCCGACTCCGCCCCCTCACCTATATCTTCCTCTCGGAACCCTAATACCAGGGGAGTGACCACAGATAGATTTCCGCCACCTCTGCGGGTCGGAAAACACTGAGAGAGAAAGATCTCTCCGGCAGACAGATTTTTGCCGTGGAAATTCCTTCCAGGAGAGGGGAGATCGTCGCCATCAACACGATCGTCAAGCTAGACTTCATCAGGATCATCATCATCATCATCCATACCATAATCTCCACCAGCACCATCATCACGACTCCATCCCGCTGTAACAATCATGTTGAATACTTGCTTAGTTCATTAGGGGAAACTTTCACGGTGTTGATTACTATTATAGTTGATGCTTGTGAGTGGAACCATTGGATTATTGTTTATGTTCAGATTTTTATCCATCACCATATCATCTTTGATCTTGATCCATATGATGTCTCATGAGTAGTTCATTTAGTTCATGAGGACATGGGAGAAGTCATGTTATTAGTAGTGGATTTGTGTTGAGTTATTATTCAATGGTTTAGTATTTAAGTTGTGGTGCTATTCTTCTAGTGGTGTCATGTGAACGTCGACTATATGATACTTCACCATTTATGGGCCTAGGGGAATGCATTGTGTATTTGGATACTAATTGTGGGGTTGCCGGAGTGACAAAAACTTGAACTCCCGTTAGGACACCTTTGCACAAGGGAGTGTAGGATCTCAGAGTTTAAGGTTGTGGTTAGGTTTATATCTTAATTACTTTCCTGTAGTTGTGGATGCTTGATACGTCCAAAACGTATCTACTTTCCCGAACACTTTTGCTAATGTTTCTCCTCTAAACTTGGGTGATTTGGATACAACTAACACGGACTGACGCTGTTTTCAGCAGAATTACCTTGGTGTCTAGTTTTTTGTGCAGAAAACAAACGATCGGGAAAATCCCAGAAACTATGCCAAAAATTATATTTCACCAGAATATCCACGGAGCCAGAAGACGAGACGGAGAAGGGGCCTGGGGGGCCACACCCCTACCAGGCGCAGGCCCACCTCTGGTCGTGCCTAGGGGGTGCAGCCATCCCAGGCACCCCCCCCTAGGTCTCTCTCTGCGCCTATAAGTTGCCTCTCGACCTACAAACCGAGGGGTGTACATGTCAACACCCGGATTTTTAATCCCAGATGCCTGCTATGCCATACATCGCAATCCCAAGATTACCATTTTTGCGAGACATAACAGATTTGGATATCACAGTACATCATCCATTACAATCCATACATAAGGTCTTACACAAATAAGGATCTCATGATCTAGTTCTTAATACAACTCAAGCAGCGGAATAACGTAATAGTAACGATAGCATAGGCGAAGCTCCATCTTCAGAGTCACAGGCGATGCTGATGATGGGAGATGATACTAGTTGTCGTAACCTTCCTGTGGTCCTTCATCTTGGTACTCCTCTTCAGAGTCTGGCCACGGGAATACCCAGGGACAAAGCCATGAGTACTCTTTAAGTACTCGCAAACTAATACTAACAAGTTAAGCGGGTTTTTGTAGTAGGACACTAAGCTCTAGGGTTGTTTTGCAAAAAGCAAGATTTACCTCTACTAAGTTCAGAAGCAAATAAAACTACTTGAAAAATTTATAACACCTAAATGGGAACTTGAATTTCATATCACAACCCTGTTGTGGTCAAGTCAAAGTCATAATTCATTTCACAAGTCTTTTTGAAAACATCTGACGGGGGAACACTATGGCCACTCCAACTGTCCATAACCGCGGACGCGGCTATTCGAATAGTTTGACACTCTGCAGAGATTGTACACTTTCACCACAACATTCGATACATCCATCAGAAACAATCCTGAATTCACCATACTCAGTATGCGGATAATCAATCCTAACCTTTCAATTACACGCCCTAGTATAGGCACCTCTCATGTGAGTTTGGCCTCCCAACCATGACCAACTGTCATCTTGGGTACTGCACAGGTGGACAATCTTCACAAGGTAGCCTTATCTTAGACCTTGGCCGCGAGGGAACCCATACTAAGGTATATAAATTTCCAGTCAAGCCCTACCCAAATTTCGGGTATTGTGGTTGTACGGTAAAATTGGAATGGTATCGCATCCAGACAACCATCAGGTTTATCAAGGGCTAAGGCTCATGCCTCAACATTTTCATCACCGAAATCATCTGGTGTTCGAGAACACATGTCAAAACATTTCAGTAGAATGACTCATCATTCTAAGGTTTTCATAACCCTTTTCACCAAGTATTCTCATCTAAGGCTGATCAAGTTTTATGCTTAGCACTAGCATCTACAAGTGGGGGGTAAGTACTAATGAGGGGTGGTAAACAAGTGGAGATTAGTTAAGTTCAATCTCATGCCTTAGGATGACATCAAGATTATCTACTTAGGCCAAATTTAATGCTCTTTATGCTACCTTCAATTATCTTTTTTAGAAACTACAAGTCAATTAAGTAAACTCTAAAAGAAAGTTTTGATAAAGAAATAAGTATAAAACTTGTAAGTAAAACTAGGATTAGGTATCATCAAATGTGTCTAACTAAGCATGCTTAATGCATTGCCTAGGTTATCTATCTTTCATAGTTGCAAGTGTTAGCTTGCAAGGTTTTAAGTATTGGCTTGCATAGATATCAGTATAAGCTTGCCTTGAGCAGAGTAGTGGTTGAAGTTCTCCTCGGCTTCTTCCTTGTAGTATCCTCCTTCCTCCTCATACCCTTGGTTGGTACTAGCGTCTATAAATAAATACGAGGTACACAATCACCAAACAATACTTAACTATTTTCAATCATCACACAAAGGTGTAATATAGATGATCTTGCATCATCACTAACATTACAAGATTAAAGCATTTGCCTTGTTTATTTTAATTTGAGAAAAGTAATTTCTACTCATTGAAAAACTACTTAAGATTTAATATTCTCCAACTCAAACATGGGATCATGTTGACACATGTCATCACCACATATTTCAGTCCATGGGAATGTGATTTAAAGTGGTGTCACAATTTAATAAGGTTTAACCTTTTATTTTAAATACATAAAGTGACTAGAAATGCCTGTGTGGCATTCTTTTATTACTTGAATATTGTTTCTGTAAGTAAACCCATATGTTTTTGTATATTCTGAAAGGTATGAACAAATGTGATTTTTGAGAGTTGGAATCAACTCAAAAACTCTTATGGTTGAATTTTGAAAAATGTTTGAATACAGAAAAGCTTCTGACTTGTTATTTTTACCAAGGTTGATCTACAGATCCAAATGATTTGAATCCAACGGGCTTGGATTAAGCATTTCAGTACCTTTCTAACAAAATTGGTTTCATGCATTTTGGTTCATCTAATCAAGATGGGTTGAATTTTGAATCTATATACAGAACTGTGTTTGAAATTAAATGGAAAAATCTAAATTTAAAGCTTTGGGTGGCGCTAACGCTAATGGGGCCCAGTGTTACTCATGTGGTGTTTCAGTGATGGGGTCTGCAGTCGGCTGACTCATAACTGTGGGTCTGACAGGCGATGTGGGACGTTGGATTAGAGTGGAGATCAACGACTGGGGATCATCATTGACAACGGACATGTCGCCGGCGAGCTCTAACCCTAGCGGCTCGGTGGGGGTGCATAGGGGGCATACCAGGGCTCCAGCGACGATGGCGAGGCGGTCAAACGAACTGGTGGTTGACGGCGAGCTCAGGGACGGTCGAGGCAGCTTCGGGGGTGGTCACGATCAGCGGCGCCCTTCTCCTCCAGAGGCGGCTTGCTCCGGTACAATTTCGGAGAACTGATGCTCCCCGTGCTCCGGCTAGAGGTGTGGGATGATCAGTGAAGTGAGGGGAGTGGAATGGTGTGCTGAAAACGGCTCAGGGTGGCCTCCTTTTATAGGCTCGACAGCGAGACCGAGAGGGATGGACAGGCGATGGTGCTGACATGGCTACGGGCTGCTAGTGGCATGGCTGAGGGTGGAGATCGACGCGTGGTCTCCTGGCGGTGCTCTAGGACTTCAATGCGGGCTTAGGGGCGGTGGTATTTGGTCTGGAACGTGTGGTGCTCTGCGAGGTACCGACGGCGAACTTCGCGACATGCGGCGGATACGGGGTACGGTCGAGGAAACGAACATGTCTAGTGGTCTCCTAGGACGGTGGGGTTCATGCTGGCGGGCGGCAAGGGCTCGAGGTGGTCGGGTTGAGTGGGAACGGCGCGTGCACGGTGGTGCGCGTCGGCATGGTCGACAGCGGCGCGGGCATGGCGTTTCTGGCGGTTCCTGTATCTGTCTTCGAGCTAGGGCTGGTCAAGAGGGGGCGGTGAGGCATGGGCAGCATGCAAGACAAGGTGGGCGCAGCTAGTTCTTCCTCTAGCTTGTTTCCCACATTGGGGTGGCAAGGTGAGGCTCGGCCTGCTCACCATTGATGGCAAGGCAAGCTCACAGTGGTGCTAGAGGTTGCTAACTAAGCTAGATGATCTACTAAATGTTTGCTACGAGCTAGAGAGGGAACAAGTTAGGCCAATTTACTGCTCACAATAGTGTTTAATGTTTGTTTGATTTGAATCTGCAAGGTGTTTGATGAAATGGGTGCAAGAACTTGAATTTTGAATTTCGAAAAGATTTTTGGTGGGTGTGCTAGGCATAAGCTGGAGACTCTGTGGTTGCTTGGGTTTTGAAAATTGAGTTTGTTTGAGTGGTTTTCGAAATAGTGGGATCTTCCCATATGAGATAGATTCAATTTTAAACTATCATTTAAAATTAGTATTTGAATGTTTTTGGCAGATCACAAAGTGGGCCTTGGTACCTCATTATGTGTAATAACAAGGGTGCAAAGATCCACAATTGTTTCTGTTAAGTTTTGAGCGCTAGGAATAGCCAAAGTAGGCATGGTAGTTAATTTGGAAAAAATGATCATTCACTTCATTTATTCATTTTGAGTTGTTTTTTCTTTGGGAAAAGTTTGGGAATGATTTAGATGATGTTTATTTCACCTAAGAATCATTTTACAAGTAATGAATCACAGAACCATGGCAATTCAAAAGAACTCCTAATTTAAATACACATACATATGAATGCTTTCATATTTTGAGATGGGAAAGTTTTTGTTAACCCTAATTTTGATGATTAGAGTTTGATGATCCATGTTTAATATTTTTGGGATGTTACAAACCTTACCCCCTTAAACAAAATCTCATCCCGAGATTTGAAAAAGGACGAAAAAGATTACCTAGGATTTAAAGAGATCTGGGAACTCCGTCCTGATGTGATCTTCTCGCTCCCAAGTAGCTTCTTCTTCCGTGTGGTTGCTCCGCTGAATCTTGAGAAACTTGATGCTTCGGGTTCTGGTAGTTCTGAAAGCTTTTTCCAAAATACGGATGGGTACTTCAGGATAGGTCAGGTCATCGTTGATCTCTATGGTCTGGTGATCAATATTCTTAAAAACTTCAGTCTTCTCCGGAACTTTGAGGAATTTACGAAGTAATGAGATATGGAACACATTGTGCACGGCTGACATTTCTTCTGGTAGTTCCAATTGATATGATACTTCTCCTCGACGATTCAGAATTTTGAAGGGTCCGATATATCTGGGGGCTAACTTTCCTTTCAGCTGGAAACGTCGCATTCCTTTCAATGGCGACACTTTAAGATACACAAAATCTCCGATATTGAAAGCAAGGTCTCGACGTCTCTTGTCAGCGTAAATCTTCTGTCTTGACTGGGTGGTCTTGAGGTGCTCACGAATCTTGTGAACTTTCTCTTATGCTTCTCGTAGGATGTCGGGTCCGAAAATCTGACTCTCTCCTACTTCCGACCAATTCAAAGGGGTTCGACACTTCCTTCCATACATGAATTGAAATGGGGTCATTTGCAAACTTGCTTGATAACTGTTGTTGTATGAAAATTCTGCGAAAGTCAGTCAGTCTTCCCATTTAGATCCATACTCTAACACACATGCTCTCAACATATCTTCGAGTATTTGATTTACTCGCTCCGTCTGTCCGTCGGTCTGAGGGTGATACGCTGTGCTGAAATCTAGTCGGGTTCCTAAATCTTCTTGGACTTTCTTCCAAAATCTTGAGGTAAACTGCGTTCCTCGATCTGATACGATGTTCTTGGGGACTCCATGCAAACTGACAATTCTAGTGATGTATAACTCCGCTAGCTTCGAACTCTGGTAGGTGGTCTTGACTGGTAAGAAATGGGCTACTTTGGAAAATCTGTCAACTATGACCCAGATAGAGTCATTTCCCCTACTAGAAGTAGGCAATCTGGTGATAAAGTCCATTCCTACTGAATCCCATTTCCATTTCGGAATCTGTAGAGGTTGCAACAATCCAGCGGGTCTTTGATGTCCCGCCTTGACTCTCTGACAGATATCACACTTGGCGATATAACTTCCGATTTCTCTCTTCATCTTATGCCACCAAAATTGTTCCTTCAAATCCTCATACATCTTTGTTCCTCTTGGGTGGATAGAATAAAGAGTATCATGGGCCTCTTTCAAAATCACTTCTTTCAATTCCGAATCTGCTAGTACACAAAGGCGTCCTTTGTACCACAGAACTCCTTCTTTGTCTTCGGTAAATCCAGGTACTTTGCCTGTACCGATACGACGCTTGATTCCGTCGATACTAGCATTTCCTTTCTACACCTCTTTGATCTGGCTGATCAAAGTGGGTTGAAGTTCTATGCTAGCCAAAAATCCTTCACTCACTAATTCCATTCGGAAATCCTCCATCTCCTTGTGCAAACTTGTTTGCTCCTTCAAAATCATGGAGTTCAAGTGGCACAGCAATCTGCTAAGGGCATTTGCTACCGCATTGGCTTTACCGGGGTGATAGTGAATGTCCAGGTCGTAATCCTTGATTAGCTCAATCCATCTTCTCTGTATCATATTTAGCTCATTCCGAGTGAATATATACTTCAAGCTCTTGTGATCTGAATAAATCTCACAATGGTTTCCCATCAGATAGTGCCTCCATGTCTTTAGGGCTAGAACTACGCCTGCGAGCTCGAGGACATGGGTTGGATAATTCTGTTCATGCTGCTTCAGTTGTCGAGATAGATAAGATATAACTTTTCCTTCTTGCATTAGCACACATCTGAGACCGATCTTGGATGCGTCACAATACACATCAAAGGGCTTCTTGATATCCGACATGATCAAGATTGGGGCTGAAATCAATCTTCTCTTGAGTTCTTGAAAACTCGCTTCACATTTGTCCGTCCATTCAAACTTCCTGTCCTTCTTCAGCAATTGGGTCATGGGTCTGGCGATACTCGAGAATCCTTCTACGAACTTGCGGTAGTATCCCGCCAATATGAGAAATGCACGAACTTGGGTTTGAGTGGTTGGGGCTTGCCAATCTTCGACATCTTTCACCTTTGCAGGGTCAACGACAATTCCTCTGGCTGATACGATATGTCCGAGAAATCCTACCTCCTGTAACCAGAATTCACATTTGCTAAACTTGGCATACAACTGATGCTCTTTAAGGGTTCCAAGAATGGTCCTTAGGTGTAGCTCATGTTCTTCTTATGATTTGGAATAAATCAGAATGTCATCGATGAAAACAACGACAAACTTATCCAGGAAGTCCATAAAAATCTTATTCATGAGGTTCATGAAATAAGCGGGGGCATTGGTTAATCTAAAAGACATGACAGTATACTCATATAATCCATATCTGGTGGTAAAGGCAGTCTTTGGAATATCCTCTGTGCGAATCTTGAGTTGATGGTAGCCAGTTCTAAGATCAATCTTAGAAAACACTTTGGCACCAGTCAACTAGTCAAACAAATCTTCAATCTTCGGCAACGGGTACTTGTTCTTGATAGTGACATCGTTCAATTTCCGATAATCCGTACACAAACAGTTACCTCCATCTTTCTTGTCCACGAACAAAACAGGTGATCTCCATGGTGGCGCACTTCGTTGAATCAATCCAATTTCCAGCATGGCATCTAGTTGCTTCTTTAGTTATGCTAGTTCAAACGGCTTCATACTATAGGGTCTCTGGGCTATGGGTCCGGTTCCAGGGTTTAGTTCAATGATAAACTCGATATCCCGATCTGGGAGCATACCAGGCAAAACATCTGGAAATACATCGGGGTATTCATAGACTATCTGAACTTGGTCAATGGTAGGTTGGGTTATACTCTTGTTGCACTTGAATTGACGAGGCAAGGTTTCAGATACATGCTCGACTGATACTCCGGCTGTACTGGTCATGGTTATGGCTTTCTTGGCACAGTCAATTAATCCTTTATGTTTGGACATCCAATCCATTCCTAGTACTACTTCAAAACCTTTAGTTCCCAGTACTATCAGATTAGCATAAAAATCTATGCCATGGATTCGGATAGGGACGTCTTTGCAAATTTTGCCTAGCTTTGGTGGTTGAACCGGGGATTTGAACAATTATAACATGCTTCAGTTTGGTTGGTTGAATCTTACTAGTGCATGCAAATTCTTCAGTGACAAATGAGTGTGATGCTCCAGAATCAAACAACACTCTTGCAAGTACTGAGTTAACAGAAAACATACCCAGCACGACGGCTGGCGCTTCCTGGGCTTCTTCAGCATGCATGAGAAAAAGACGGCCGTTGCGGTTGAGCGAATTCCCTGGGGAAAACATTCTTCCGGGCTGAACACGACGCTGCTGCTGAGCTGGGGCATTTGCATTGGGGGGCTGCGGCATTCTTCTTGGGGAACTCATTGGAGTAGTGACCCTTGGTTCCACAGTCATAACAGGTCACTTGCGACTTGTCCTTTGCTGCAACAGGCACAACATTGCTTCCAGTCCTTGGGGCAGTGTTGGCGTTGGTGGCGACATGGTTGTTGTTGAACTTGGGTGGTGCACCGTTTAAATTGTAGAGTTGCCGGGGTTGTTGTGGTTTCCTCCGGGCCTTGTGTTTCCACGATTGGTATAGATCGGACGGTTCATCGGGGGTCTGTTGGTTCTCGGGGCCAATCCTGGAGATGGGTTGGGGCGATACTTTGGGGTCTGGTGGGTTCCTGGTTGATGCATCATGCGGCGCTTGCGGTTCTCATTGGCTTGGTTGATCTTTCCTTCCATCTGAATGGAAGAGTTGACTAGGGCTTCAATATCACCAAAGGGGATATTGACCAACACCGTCTGCATCTCATCGTGCAGACCATTCAAGAATCTTTCTTTCTTCTTGGCTTCAGTGTTGATCTCATCCGGGGCATACCTAGATAATGACAAGAATTTGTCACGGTATTCCACTACGGTCATCCTTCCTTGCTTCAGTTCTCTGAATTCATCTCTCATCCTCTTGATCAAACCCGGTGGCACATGGGTTCTGCTGTACTTGACCTTGAATTCCTCCCAGGTCATCATCTGTCCTCCTGTCATTGCACGAACGCTGTTCCACCATGCTCTTACATCTTCGTCTAGATAGTGGGTGGCGAATAGAACTTTCTCGTTAGTTTCCACTCTGGCGACTTCTAGATTGTTCTCCATTGTTTGCAGCCAATCATCGGCATCTAAGGGTTCCTCTGACTTGGTGAAAACAGGTGGGTTGGTTTTCTGGAAATTCTTGAGCTTAGATCCATGGTTGTCATGATTTCCTTGGCATTGATTGTTGTTGGCCATCTGAGCTATGTGTTGAAGGGTGGATAGGTTGGCTTGACGTTCGGTTCTTTCAGCTTCGCGGTCAGAAACCAACATTTGCAAGATCTGCAACATCGGGTCTGGGGATGAACCACTTCCTCCGTGAGGCATCTGAAGATTGAGATGGATCATGAGAAAAGAGGGAAATTTCTAAGGTTCCGGGACTTTGAAAAGTTTTTAAAGTTTGACTCAGATTTTCTAGCAACTTGCTTTTCATTCATTCATAGCACACGATACAACACACACCACAACAAAGGAAAACAGATGGTTTGAAGAACCACTCTGGAAACTACGATACAGTGGGACCGAATACAGCTCACTAACGCTAGTGCTCAAGTGCTACTACTCCTCCGAGTCGGTGTACTCATCATCCTCATCATCATCATCGTCATCGATGAAGGCGAAATCCTCATCGGTGAAGAAGTCCATGGCCTGATCCTCCAGAAAGTCATCATCATCGCTGAGATAGGAGTAGGGATCTCCACGAAGGTCTTCTCCGGCATTCTCCCTTTCCTCCAACTGCATGTCTCTCTCGTGGATGGTCTCCTCCAGATCCGTGATACGATGGCAAAGACGAGCAATGATGCGCTCCTTCTTGTCGAGCTGACGGCGATGAGACTTGCGATCCTTCACTAGCATGGCGAGGGTCTGATCCTTCTTCTTGGCTATGGCGGACTTGTGGTTGGAGTAGTCACGGGCATTGTCCAACTCCTGCTGATGATCATACATCATGAAGCTAAGGTGGTCCAACTGAGTCTTTGGCTCGGGGTGATGTGGGGCTTCCAGTGGCTGTCCCATAGCATCACGCCTTGGATAGAACTCAAAGCGGGTACCCTTGATCTGATTGATACTCTGCCCACACAGACGGGCGAGAGCTTCCTGCATGGCCCTGGCAAGTCCATCGAGCCAGTTGTTTTCTCTTAAGGTGAACTGAATTCCCTCTGCAGTGGTTCAATCTTTCCTCAGAGACTTGCAACAACTAGCCATTGCAGATCTTCTCCTTCCTGATCATTGAGCTGAGCTCCAAAGAACTCGGGGTGCGGACGCTCTAGAAGTTCCGAAAGCTGGTCCAAGTCACGCTCAAAGATGAGTTCTCCTCCATTCCCCAACTGATAAAACTTGTTGTACTTCACGTCCATCTATAAGAATATAGGATGAGTAAGTTATTAGAGTGATCAAGTGTGTCAAATTTTATGTATTTTGCAAAAGTCTTTGAGGAACATGAATTTTTATGAAATAATCCAAGTGATAAGAATGAGAATAAGTTTTTATAAATACTCGCTTCCTTTGGTTTTGAAACTAAGTTTTTGATTCAAACGTCCATTCTAACTAGGGTCTCCTATGGTCAGGATGGCTCTGATACCAACTTGTCAACACCCGGATTTTTAATCCCAGATGCCTGTTATGCCATACATCGCAATCCCAGGATTACCATTTTTGCGAGACATAACTGTAGGGGTTCGTAGCATGGAAAACAAAAAATTTCTATCGCATACAAACAAACAAGCCAAGATCTATCTACTAGATTGCAGCAACGAGTCGATGGAATAACTCACCCTCGAAGATTCCAAAGCGGTTAACGAGAGCAGATTCTCGTGGGTGATGTAGTCGTACTCTTTCCGATCTCAAGATCGCGTGAAGCGATCCTTCGGTATACGTTCCAGCGCTCCCTTGATCGATCCTACGTTACTTTCGTGAAGACCTTCCTCTCCTTGTTCCGGTGAGCGGAGGTTGTAGCACTCTCCTCGTGATTCCGGCGACTGGCAGGCGTGGTACAGGAAGTAGAGGAGATCCTTGAGGCTTCGCCTTAAGCCGGTGCGAGTATGGTGGAGCTTATGAGAGAGGCTATTAGTGGTCTAGTAATTAGACACACCAATTAGAAGGCTCTAAACCGAAATAGCTCTAAACCGGGGTTTAGGTCTAGGGTTTAGTTTAGAGGATAGGAACTTGTGTGTTCTAGGAGGGGAGCCCTGCCCCTCCTTATATAGGTGGGAGGGCTGGCCGGCCAAGGGGAGGGAGTGGAGTCCCTCCCCAACTCGGCCTTGAGGTGGGGCGCCGGCTTGGGGAGGAATCCTCCCCAACTCGGTTTCCACTTCTCCTCCTCTTTCCACTTTCCAAAACTTGCCGTTTGACTTTCAAACTAGCCGTTTGACTTTTCAATTTAGGATTTAAATAAACCCTTTATTTTGGACAAGAACACCTAGTACATGATGCAATCATTCCAATATGTAATGACACATTCATGTACCCTTCCCCCTCGGTCTTGGGACATTAAGGACCTTCTAGAATGTTCCCGATGAAAACACGGAACCATTCCCCAACTCCGAAATGGGACTTTCCTTATATGAATCTTATTCTCGGACCATTCCAGATCTCCTCGTGATATCCGGATCCCATCCGAGACTCGAACAACATTCGGTCTCTTTCTCATAATACCATAACTACTCAAAACAACGTCGAATCCTTAAGTGTGTCTCCCTACGGTTCGTGAATTATGCGGACATGATCGAGACACTTCTCCGAACAATAACCAATAGAGGAATCTGGAAATTCATATGGCTCCCACATATTTCTACGATTACTGTGCGATCGAATGAACCACTTACATACGATACCAATTTCCCTTTGTCTCACGATATGTTACTTATCCGAGGTTATGATCGTCGGTATCTCTGTATACCTAGTTCAACCTCGTTACTGATAAGTACTCTTTTCTCGTTCCCGTGATATGTGATCCCTTGTGACCAAGTCACATGCTTGCAAGCTAATTGGATGACATTTCACCGAGAGGGCCCAGAGAATATCTATCCGTCATGTGGATGGACAAATTCCACTCTTGATCCATGTGTTTCAACCAATACTTTCGAACACTCAATGCCACCTTTATAGCCACCCACATTACGGTGTGGTGTTTGATGACATCAAAGCATCCATCCAGTAAAGGTGATATGCATGATCTCATGGTCGAAGGAATTAGGTTACTATGTATCAGAAAGCATATAGCAATTGAACTATTGAAATGACTTGATCTTTATGCTACGCTTATCTATAGGAGTATGTCCATCACATCATTCTCCTAATGATATGACCCTGTTGTTAATAACATCTCTATGTTCATGATCAGGAAACAATGATCATATATTAACCAACAAGCTAGTTTAACAAGAGGCTTTACTAGGGACTCTTTTATGTTTACAAATCACACAAGTATTAATGTTTCCTGTTAATACAATTATAGCATGGTATGTAAACATTTATCATAAATATGAAGATATGATAATAACCACTTTATTATTGCCTCTTGGGCATATCTCCAACAGTCTCCCACTTGCACTAGAGTCAATAATCTAGTTTCAAACCTTTGTGTATTCAACACCTATGGCTTTCCGGTGTTGTATGTACACGATTGCTAGTGGTCAACTGATCTCCGGATCTGACACTTCCAGGTCCGTGTGTAATTGCATGTCTTTGCGTCTCTACGTATCACTCATTCTCTAATGAGATGGCTTTGTATGATTTGGTCTTTCGGTGTGACCTTTAGTTCTTTGGGGTTAAAACATGTTGATAATATTGTCGCACAATATATCTTCATAGTATTATCATTGTGAACTACACCTAGTTTGATAACAAACTACTTGACACAAATGCCCTCTTTTGCTGCTATAATAGCAGTCATATACTTAGCCTTTTGTTGAAGTATCTGTCACAATATCTTAACTTTGGAACTCATCCAAATCCATTATGGAACTCACTTTCCATTATATTGTGCCACCCTTAATTTAGATTGAGATAAACTTAATTTGTACTTTGTGACAAAACTAGTATCAATGTAGTACTTTTACAATGAACTAACCATCTATTTGTCACTTCTACAAATAATATACTCTTAGTTCTTCCAAAAGATCATAAGAATATCCTTACTATCATCCAATGATCATCTTATGAATCATTACGGTATATGCTCATAATATTTATAGCATAGGACATATCTGGATTCGTACATATCACAGTATGATTGATATAAATAATTTTTGTGATTTCATACATCAAGTATAAATCTATACTTGAATATTTTTTTAACTTACCAAGTTCCAATACACTTTAATATATCATTAACATTGAAATCTTTAAATAATTTCTTTGCAAAAAGAAAATTTCTTTTATTTTCTATATTGAATTCATTCAATATCTAGTCTATGTTCTTCTGGCACAACCATTTTAGCGTATATTGATGCAAAATATTTGGGTTTTGACTAAGTCTTTCATCGGGATGAAATTCTTAATATGTGTTAATAAAAGATACATTATTTCCAATCAACAATATGTCTTCCACATAATGTATTAGAAACATGTCTTAGCGCTCCCACTTAATTTCTTGCAAATGCAAGCATCTTCATTGTCTCGATGAAATTAAACTCTTTTAACAGTTTCATCATAGTGAAGATTCCAACTCCGCTATGCTTACTTCAACCATTGAAGTTTGCATATGCATTTAGCATCCTTTGAATTAACGAAACCCTTTGGACCGTGTCATGCACCGTCCTAGGTAACCATTATATTAGCAGAACTTGTTTTGTTTATTATACTACCACATAACAAATTATATGTAGTGGTTGCTACATTAATCCGTCTAGACTAAAAATCGCTATGAAAGATCAAATCTTGTCATATACAACCTTTTAACATTGTTGTGAACTCTTTCCCAACATGTCGACTATTTCATAGATGTGAAACATCCATGTCTACTTCTTTATAGATCCAAACACAACTGCAAGGTCTTACACCTTTTTCGAGGGTCCTTCAAGTTCAAAACTTGATTTCGTGTATGGAACTATCACGGATTATATGGTTTCAAGCCATTTGGCGAGTCAGGGCCCATCATCGCTTCTTTGCATGTAGTAGGTTCATTATTCTCAAATAATGATTCAACCCTCAAATCTTGGTATTTGATTGTTCATCCGACCTACTTGTTTCAATAGGAACTTGGATCTCCGTGACCACAACCTTTGAGGTACGTGAGCCATGAGTTTTGTTGCTGCCTCTGGAACACTTTTTCTTTGCGCAACTCTGCACATATAGCTAAGGTTCCTTTAACCTTATAAAAGTTCTATTGTCCTCCACTTTAACTTTTCACGAAAATTCCTTCTCAAAGAAACTTGGCGTTCTAAGCGACAAACACTTTTGTCTCCGGTGTTTATGGAGGAATACTTAACATTTATACAAAGACAGGTTTATCCGACTTTGGTTGCACACATCTTTCTTATGCATAGCATACCAATGTTTTAAGAAAGGACTACTTGGGTTTTATCCCAAACCATAACTTTATATGGTGTCATTTCAGCGGATTATGATGGAGCTCTTTTCAGTGGAAAACGGTAGTCTCTAAAGCTTTTAATCTTTAAAATATAATAGCAGTTTTATGAATTATACCTTCGATCTTACCATGTCAAACAAGGTTCAATTACATATCTCGAACGCTCCATACTCTTATGGTGTTTGAAATGCAAATCCACGGAACTATTCCATAAATCTTAGGTATTATGCTAAACTTGTAACTTAAATATCTTCCTTTATGATCTTATCATAAACTATTCATATTCTTGTTACAATGATTTTGCACTTCATCTTGAAAGTCTTTGAACTTTTCAAGTATTTCATACTTCATCTTTATTAAGTAAATATTCATATATTCACTCAAATTTTCGGAGAAAGCATATGAAGTTGAAATCCATCGCTCTTGACTACACATAATGGAGTTCGTACAACAATATGCACAAGTTCCAATAAGCTAGTCTTTCGTTCCCTTTTGGCCTATGAACGAAGTTTTAATTATCTCTAGGAAAGTTTCACAAACGTCATTTGATCAAAAATCAAAAGACTCCAAAATTCCATCCACATGGAGTTTCTTCATGTTTTCTTTCCAATATAATTTAAACGGCGATGTCACTTCCTAAGTGATCTTTCAATCAATTTGTCTTTCGACAATTTTAGCACTAGTTTTATGGATGTGATTTATCCAACGATATTTGTGAATCATCCATCTTTTATGGATTACGGCAATTATTTGAACAACCCTTTTGTTCTTATAATACCTGATAAAACAAATCTTGAAGGCAAGCTTTGATGTTTAACGAGCAACACAATAACCCTTTATTTGTTTTCGATGAACATCATCACATATTCTTTTGCTAGTTACTTAGGCCATTGTAGTTCATGAATTGTGTTGTTTCGTATGACGATTCACACCAACAAATTCAGTATCAAATACTTAAGAACCACATTGTTTAATAAGCAAAGAATATAGCCATAACACGTATATCATCTATATACTCAAACTGAACAATTCTAGTCTTTTCTTTTCTGCCATATACTTATGAGATTCTCTTTCAGTATTTCCTTTTCTGTTTGAAAGAATCTATCAACATCAATAGTGGAGTCATACATATGACACATAGTCCAAAGCGTGTATAGTTAAATACCAATGTCTTTGGATTTGCACTTTGAAGTAGATCACCATCATCAAATGTTTGGTGTTCTTTCAAATTCCTTTCTTTAGTAATCTCTTGGCGTAGTAAACATTTTACCTACATCAAATATTCACCTTCATCATGGAATCGTCCATGACCAAGCTACTTTTAGTTTATAACGGTGAATCACGAGTATAATGTTGCTCTCCAAAACCTTTTGGAAGATTAGGACAACTAGTGTCTCCAACCTTTTGCAAATTCTCATCAAAATATGAGAACATAAACTTTGCCATATTATACTCTATCATGTTGTAACCAAAACTTCGTTTCAGATATCACAATATCTTCCACACATCATGGTTTCTGAAACAACTCTTTCAGATCCTAGATAACCTTGATATTAAGATAATCTTTTGAATATCAAGAATCATGGAGACAAACATGATACTCATATACTAACACTTGGAATTGTCACTCTTGTTTTAATACCAATTATTAAACTTCATGAAATGCTTAGGAACTTACTGAAAGTTTGTAATAGGACTTTTAAACTTTAGATTAACACTTCAAAACAATACGATACCAGTTCGTAAAGTAACTAACCAGAATTCTATAGTTCTATCATCTCAATTATAACTAAGCGCAAGGTGGTAAACGGATGCCAATGACTACAACAACTATGCAAATTTACTTTGATTTAGTTTATGATAAATTGAGTTCTAATTAATAATTAAATTAATCTAGGTGAACTCCCACTCAAAACAATATCCCTCACATTGTTTTAGTGATCACACGAACCAAATCCACCACATCAAAACCGATCATCACGAGAGTTGATATAGCTTTAATGGCGAACAATCAACATGTTCATCATATCTACTATATGACTCATGCTCTACCTTTCGGCAATCCGTGTTCACGAGGCCATGTACGTACATGCTAGGCTCGTCAAGATCAAACCTTAGCTACCGCATAAGCAAATCTGGCTTGCTTACGTTGTATTCACCCGGAATCAAAGACACCCGATCATCACGTGGTGCTTGAGCAGCAAGCTTTGTAGCAGTGCATACTAAGGGTGAACACTTTAGAACTTGAAATTTATGTGCATGAGGATCATCTTATAATGCTACCGTCTACTAAGCAATACAAGATGCATAAAGGATTAACATCACATGTAATTCATAATATGTGATATGATATGGCCTTTCTTCTTTGTGCTTCCGATCTCCATCTTCAAGCACGAACATGATCTCCATCATCACCGGCATAGCATCAAGGTCAATGACGCTTCTTCATGGTTGTCGTCCACCAGCTCCAACTATTACAACTATTTTGAATAGACACGCAGGTCTTAACAAAATTAAAGACAACCATATGGCTCTGCGGTTGCCAACTTACAATAAGGAACATTGCATACATCAAATATAATCACAATCATGGCCATATCACATCCTGCACACCCGCAAAACAAAGTTAGGCCTTCTACTTTCTTTGCATATTTTACGTGGTTTGGGGCTTTCAATAAGTGTCGTTCTAACTTACGAACAAGAACCACAACATTGATACTAGCATTGTTGATTACCCGTTGTAAATTGGATCTTTACTATGCTAGGAGAAACAGGCACCCACAAAGCCACTTATGCAATACAAGTTGCATGTCAAGCGTGGAGCAAGTCTCATGAACGATGTCATGTAAGGTTAGCCCGGGCCGCTTCATCCCAACATACCGCAAGATGCAAAGTACACAAAAGCAATCTACAATAAAAGCATCAACGCCCACAATGACCATTGTGTTCTACTCGTCTGCAGATCTACATATAGACACGGCTCTGATACCCTTTGTGGGGTTCGTAGCATGGAAAACAAAAATTTTCTATCGCATACAAACAAACAAGCCAAGATCTATCTACTAGATTGCAGCGAGTCGATGGAATAACTCACCCTCGAAGATTCCAGCGGTTAACGAGCAGATTCTCGTGGGTGATGTAGTCGTACTCTTTCCGATCTCAAGATCGCGTGACGATCCTTCAGCGCCACGTTCCAGCAGCGCTCCCTTGATCGATCCTGCGTTAAATTTTCGGCGAAGACCTTCCTCTCCCTTGTTCAGCAGGTGCGGAGGTTGTAGCACTCTCCTCGTGATTCCGGCTGACTGGCGTGGTGCAGGAAGTAGAGGGAGATCCCGAGGCTTCGCCTTAAGCCGGTGCAGTATGGTGGAGCTTATGAGAGAGGCTATTAGTGGTCTAGTAATTAGACACACCAATTAGAAGGCTCTAAACCAAATAGCTCTAAAGGGGTTTAGGTCTAGGGTTTAGTTTAGAGGATAGGAACTTGTGTGTTCTAGGAGGAGCCTGCCCTCCTTATATAGGTGGGAGGGCTGGCCGGCCAAGGGAGGTGGAGTCCCTCCCAACTCGGCCTTGAGGTGGGCGCCCGGCTTGGGAGGAGGAATCCCTCCCCAACTCGGTTTCCACTTCTCCTCCTCTTTCCACTTTCCAAAACTTGCCGTTTGACTTTCAAACTAGCCGTTTGACTTTTCAATTTATGATTTAAATAAACCCTTTATTTTGGACAGCAAGAACACCTAGTACATGATGCAATCATTCCAATGACACATTCATGTACCCTTCCCCCTCCGGAGTGCCGGACATTCCGGGACCTTCTAGAATGTTCCCGATGAAAACACCGGAACCATTCCCCAACTCCGAAATGGGACTTTCCTTATATGAATCTTATTCTCCGGACCATTCCGGATCTCCTCGTGATATCCCGGATCCCATCCGAGACTCCGAACAACATTCGGTCTCTTTCTCATAATACCATAACTACTCAAAACAACGTCGAATCCTTAAGTGTGTCTCCCTACGGTTCGTGAATTATGCAGACATGATCGAGACACTTCTCCGAACAATAACCAATAGAGGAATCTGGAAATTCATATGGCTCCCACATATTTCTACGATTACTTTGCGATCGAATGAACCACTTACATACGATACCAATTTCCCTTTGTCTCACGATATGTTACTTATCCGAGGTTATGATCGTCGGTATCTCTGTATACCTAGTTCAACCTCGTTACTGATAAGTACTCTTTTCTCGTTCCCGTGATATGTGATCCCTTGTGACCAAGTCACATGCTTGCAAGCTAATTGGATGACATTTCACCGAGAGGGCCCAGAGAATATCTATCCGTCATGTGGATGGACAAATCCCACTCTTGATCCATGTGTTTCAACCAATACTTTCCGAACACTCAATGCCACCTTTATAGCCACCCTGTTACGGTGTGGTGTTTTGATGACATCAAAGCATCCATCCAGTAAAGGTGATATGCATGATCTCATGGTCGAAGGAATTAGGTTACTATGTATCAGAAAGCATATAGCAATTGAACTATTGAAATGACTTGATCTTTATGCTACGCTTATCTATAGGAGTATGTCCATCACATCATTCTCCTAATGATATGACCCTGTTGTTAATAACATCTCTATGTTCATGATCAGGAAACAATGATCATATATTAACCAACAAGCTAGTTTAACAAGAGGCTTTACTAGGGACTCTTTTATGTTTACAAATCACACAAGTATTAATGTTTCCTGTTAATACAATTATAGCATGGTATGTAAACATTTATCATAAATATGAAGATATGATAATAACCACTTTATTATTGCCTCTTGGGCATATCTCCAACAATAACAGATTTGGATATCATAGTACATCATCCATTACAATCCATACATAAGGTCTTACACAAATAAGGATCTCATGATCCAGTTCTTAATACAACTCAAGCAGCGGAATAACGTAATAGTAATGATAGCATAGGCGAAGCTCCATCTTCAGGATCATAGGCAATGCTAACGATGGGAGATGATCCTAGTTGTTGTAACCTTCCTGTGGTCCTTCATCTTGGTACTCCTCTTCATAGTCTGGCCACGGGAATAGCCAGGGACAAAGCCATGAGTACTCTTTAAGTACTCGCAAACTAATACTAACAAGTTAAGGGGGTTTTGTAGTAGGACACTAAGCTCTAGGGTTGTTTTGCAAAAATCCAGATTTACCTCTACTAAGTTCAGAAGCAAAGAAAACTAGTTGAAATTTTTATAACACCTAAGTGGGAACTTGAATTTCATATCACAATCCTGTTGTGGTCAAGTCAAAGTCATAATTCATTTCACAAGTCTTTTTGAAAACATCTGACGGGGGAACAGTATGGCCACTCCAACTGTCCATAACCGCAGACGCGGCTCTTCGAATAGTTTGACACTCTACAGATATTGGACACTTTCACCACAACATTCGATACATCCGTCAAGAACAATCCTGAATTCACCATACTCAGTATGTGGATAATCAATCCTAACCTTTCAATTACACGCCCTAGTATAGGCACCTCTCCTGTGAGTTTGGCCTCCCAACCATGACCAACTGTCATCTTGGGTACTACACAGGTGGACAATCTTCACAAGGTAGCCTCAGCTCAGACCTTGGCCACGAGGGAACCCATACTAAGGTATATAAATTTCCAGTCAAGCCCTACCCAAATTTTGGGTATTGTGGTTGTACGGTAAAATTGAAATGGTATCGCATCCAGACAACCATCAGTTTTATCAAGGGCTAAGGCTCATGCCTCAAAATTTTCATCACCAAAATCATCTGGTGTTCGAGAACACATGTCAAAACATTTCAGTAGAATGACTCATCATTCTAAGGTTTTCATAACCCTTTTGTAACACCGCGGTTCTGAAAAGACCGTGGCCTCTATGTGACATGCCAATCCCTGGATCGGTTCATTGGCCCACAATAGAGTAAGATAAATAACATAGCAAAATAACCGTGTATCATAGATAACGAAGATCCAGAGTACCATTATTACAATTAAAAGCTTAGCCCAAAGCTAGCTCAAATTATTCAGGTAGCAACATAAACAAAATAAATCCTCCATTCTTCAAATTGCCCACAAGTGAACAAGTACCGAGTGGAGTACCGTGGCCTATATCGATTACTCAGAATCGGAATAACCTGCAACATGAAACGTAGCAGCCCCAAAGGGTCAATACATGGAATGTATGGCAAGTAGAGCTAGTAATGGAGACAATAGTACTAACATCTACATGCATATTTGGCAAGTGGAGCTGTGTCTGGCTTGCATTTGCAAAATACATTTGTCCTACTTTCATAAACAGTTTTTGATTTTCTTTGAAAAGATCCCAATTAAGTTAACCCAACTATATTAAAACAATTATGAAATTAGAATGAGCGAGAAACTTGTCATGGAATCAATATCAGGCAACTCAGTTGTCCATAACCGGGGACACGGCTAATCGATTAGATTATACACTCTGCAGAGGTTAGTACACTTTACCCATGTGACTTGGCCAGCCCAGCTCGTACCATCACTCTCATTTTGAGTGATGATAGGGAGAAGTCCAAGTTGAGACTGTTCGGGAAGTAGCTCCCCAATCCCGACGCCAAGACCGTCCAACCTACCAAAATTCTACATCTCGATCTGGGTTGGTCACCACAACCTACTAAGTCCAACCAACCGCCCATTCCATTATTGGCACATGGTTGTACACGTAAGCTACACAATAAAGAAGCCAATCATTCTCTCTTGATACATGGGTGCCTTTTCGCAATGAAACCACCAAAAATTATCAATACCATCACACCCAGGAGATTCATTGATTAAGTTGTTTTAGTTTTCACAAACCAATACTTTTAGAAACAAGTCTCAATGATGTAACCCATCTCTCGTTCAACATAGCATGGCTAAGCACATCTACCAACGGTGGTTCATCTACAAGGAAGGCCCTACCACATAATAGGACATAGCATAGCGATAGTATCATCCTACACATGCATCTACAAAATACACGACAATGCATTGAAAATAGTAGGACGATATCATGAACAAAGTAGCATCTACTTGCCTTGGTTGTAGCGGTCGGAAGAACAATCCACACACGAGCAATCGTTGCACTCGTTACAATCTACACGATACAATTGCATTCATAAACAAACAATCCACAACATATGCAACAAATATGATGCATGAATGCAAGAACGACAAGTGCATTGGTGCTACAGCTGCACCACAACATCCTATTCCATAATACTACCAATTGCATGCATGGAAAATAGTTTTAGCGCTAGCAAAACTATTAAGCAAAAGTAATGCTCAAAACTAGAGCTAGAACTCAAATAATCCACTACCGGTAGTATACTGTTTGTAAAATCTTGGAAAATTCTACCGCATAGGCATCGCTGATTAGAAACAGTACCAATTGGAATTACTCAAAAAGGAATTATAAAACTCCCCGAGTAATTAAAACACTGCAGAAAGCCAATAGACAGTTTCTGCAGAAGTTTTTACTGTAAGCCTATCTTTTTAATTCACGATGAGATTCCCCTCGTTCCACTGAATTCAGGGACATATCATACGCGATTTTTGGAGCTACGGATCTTTTTCTACGAATTTATTACTCCGAAAAGGCCACTAACTAGTTTGATTAAACTGTACTAAACCTTGCTGCAAAAGCCTGAACCAAGAGTACAGCGAGATTCTACACGACTTACTGAATCTACACATATTTTATTTGCAATTTTTGGCCAAACGGTTTAATTTCTATGCAATTTACAATATTCTACCGAAATCTGTCAACTAAAAGGATTAACGAAATTGACCAGTCAATTGTGTCTGTTGACTGGTCAAAGCGTCTGCTGACTGGGCGCTGACTGGACGTCTGACTAGTCAACGCCTGGGTGCTGACCAGTCAACGAACGATCTAAGCCGCTGATCTGAGATCTGACGGTGGCTGCTGTCTTACCGGAAACGAACGGCGAAACGGACGGCGAACGGGTTCCGGATGGTGCGGCGATCGGTTCCGGCGTCGGGGTCTTTCCTGCGCGGATGTACACGGTTAGCGCAACGCATCAAGATTATCAACGCGCGAGCAAAACGGCGTGCGTACGTGCATGTATGCGTGCATGCATGCGTGCCAAGCGCATCTTGATAACGCAGCAATGGCCAGCGGCGGCGCAGCGGCGGCGATGGCGGCGAAGCGATGTGGCGTCAGCGATGCGGGCGGCGAAGCGGCAATGATTGGCGGCGAGGCGGCTGGCGGAGGCGGCGCGGAGGCGTCGTATGGCGAAGAAGGAGAGAAAGCGGCGAGGTGGCGGACAGCCAGGCGACGATGCGGCGGCGAGGCGGCAGGAGGCGAGCATGGGGGCGATGGCGATGGCAGCGCGATTCCCGGCGGAGGCGGACGGGAAGGCTGGGAGGCGGCGGGGTAGGCGGGCACGGTTCCCGAGGCCCTGGTGGGGTCCTTTTGTGGCCCTTCGCGCGAAATCCTACTCAGATTCGGTCCGGAGTTAGACTAGAACTCGTAAATCGGTCCAAACTTTCGGACCGTTTTCCGACGATTTATTAAAACGTCCGCAACTTCTCCGTACGAGCTCCGATTTGAGCGATTCTTGTGCCTACGGGTTCGTATGGTCGAGGGGAACAATATAGCATCAAGGTTTGATTGAAACCACTAGCCTACAGGGGTGGTTGTCGTAAGTCCTACTAAAGCTTCCCGCAGGAACCTTGTAGCAAAATAAAATAGGGTTTTGAAGATAGCGTTTCACCGAACCTTTTCACTCGACGGTTTTGCATGGAAAGGCATGATGCAATGATATGAATGATATGCAAGACCAAATCTAAAATTTGGGATGTGACAAGACTAACCCCCTTAAGATGAATCTCGTCCTCGAGATTCGGCGCGGCTAGCAAATAGGTGTGGGTAGTCCTCTCGGATGTCATCCTCACGCTCCCAAGTGGCTTCCTCTTCGGTGTGGTGGCTCCACTACACCTTGCAAAACTTGATTGTCTTGGTACGGGTAATCCTCTCCGCTGTTTCCAGAATCTTGACCGGTTTCTCTTCATAGGTCAAGTCATTCTCCAGCTGAACCTCCTCTAGCGGTACGATGTCTCTCAATGGTGTATCCACCATCTCCGGATGGCACTTCTTCAGCTGGGACACGTGGAACACGCTGTGAACAGCGGACAGAGCTTCTGGCAACTCCAACTGATAAGCAACTTCTCCTTTGCGTGCTAAGACCCGATACGGTCCAATAAATCGAGGTGCCAGCTTACCCTTAATTCCAAATCTCTTGATTCCACGAAGTGGCGATACTCTGAGGTATGCTCTATCACCTATCTCATACACCACTTCCTTGCGCTTGGCGTCAGAGTAGCTCTTCTGCCTTGATTGTGCTATCTTCAGCCTATCCCTAATCAAGGCGACCTTCTCCTCAGCATCCTTGATCAAATCAGGTCCAAACAACTGACGTTCTCCTACTCCATCCCATAGCAACGGTGTACGGCATCGTTTCCCATACAGCACATCGAACGGTGACGTCTTGATGCTGGTTTGATAGCTGTTGTTGTAGGAAAACTCCGCATACGGCAAATTCTCATCCCAACTAGAGCCATGAGCCAAGGCGCAAGCTCTCAGCATGTCCTCCAAAATCTGATTCACCCTCTCGGTCTGTCCATCAGTCTGTGGGTGAAACGCTGTGCTAAACTCCAATCTAGTGCCAAGTGACTCGTGTAACTGGCGCCAGAAGTGTGAGGTAAATTGGGTGCCTCTGTCGGATACGATACTCTTGGGAACTCCATGTAGGCACACAATTTTGTCCATGTAAATCTTGGCCAACTTTGCACTCGTATAGGTCGTCTTTACCGGTATAAAGTGGGCTACCTTGGTCAAATGGTCGACCACTACCCAAATAGAGTCATATCCTGACCTGGTCCTGGGCAATCCTGTGATAAAGTCCATTCCCACTCTATCCCACTTCCAATCCGGCACGGGCAATGGCTGTAGCAGTCCTGCTGGCTTCTGGTGTTCCGCCTTCACTCGGCTACATACATCACATAGGGCAATATGCTTGGCGATATCTCCCTTCATGTTGTTCCACCAAAATCTGCTCTTCAAATCCATATACATCTTTGTGTTGCCCGGATGTATGGAGTATGGCGAGTTATGAGCCTCCTGCAGAATCAACTCCCTTATCTCTGGGTCGCTGGGCACACACAAACGATCTCCATACCACAAGGTACCATGCTCATCCTCGCGAATATCCTTTTCCCGATTCTCCTTCATCTTTTCCTTCATCTCATCTATTTCCTTATCTCCTATCTGAGCCTTTATGATTCTGTCCTGTAGCGTCGGTTGGACTTACATTGTTGCCAAGTATCCTTCAGATACTACCTCCAGTCTAAGGTCCTTGAATTGCTTGCACAAATCCTCAGGCAATTCACCAATTGTCAATCCATTGGCATAAACCTTCCGGCTCAGAGCATCTGCTACTACATTGGCCTTTCCTGGGTGGTATTGTAGATTCATATCATAGTCCTTGATAAGTTCCAACCATCTCCTTTGTCTCATATTCAGCTCCTTCTGTGTGAATATGTATTTCAGGCTCTTGTGGTCGGTGTACACATCACAGTGTTTTCCCATTAAGTAATGCCTCCATACCTTGAGCGCATGAACCACTGACGCTAACTCCAAGTCGTGTGTGGGGTAATTCCGCTCATGGTGCTTGAGTTGTCACGAGGCATAAGACACTACTCTCCCATCTTGCATCAGGACACTCCCAAGTCCCTGTCGAGAAGCATCACAATACACTTGGAAATCCTTCTGAAGATCTGGTAAACACAGAACAGGTGCAGTCACTAGACGACGCTTCAGTTCCTAAAAACTGGCTTCACATACATCTGACCACTCAAACTTCCTCTCCTTCTTCAGAAGTTCAGTCATAGGCTTAGCAATCTTGGAAAAGTTTTCAATGAACCTCCTGTAATATCCAGCAAGTCCCAAAAAGCTTCGAATCTCTCCCGCATTCTTGGGTGCTTCCCACTCGCCATCGCAGATCACCTTGCTTGGATCAACGACTCCTTCTCGACACTACGTGTCCAAGAAACCCAACGATGTTAAGCCAGAATTCACACTTGCTGAATTTGGCATACATGATGTTCTCTCGCTTCTCCATAATCACCGCAGATGTTTCTCATGCTCAAAGATCATCCTTGGAATATATCGTATGTCATCAATAAACACCACCGAACTTGTCCAAGTACTCCATAAAGACCTTGTTCATCATGGTCATGAAATATGCCGGGGCATTCGTTAGTCCAAAAGACATAACTGTATTCTCATATAAACCATACCTAGTAGTGAAGGCGGTTTTTGGTACATCCTCCTTCCGGATCTTCAATTGAAAGTAGCCAGATCGCAGATCAATCTTGCTGAACACCTTTGCTCCTTCCAGTTGATCAAACAAATCATTTATGTTCGGCAGAGGGCACTTGTTCTTGATGGTTACTTCATTCAGCGGTAGTCCACCACTAATCTCTTGGTGCTGTCTTTCTTCTCCACAAGCGAGCAGCGCACCCCATGACGACATTTAACTAGGCTGAATGAATCCTTTTCCATTGCTCTTTCAACGCTTCTTCAATTCCTTCAACTCATCCACATCCATCTTATATGGTTTCTTTGCTATTGGTCCTGTTCGGCATCGGTCGATAAGAAACTCTACTTCCTGTCAGTGGCATTCTGGCAGCTCTCTTCGAAACACGTCGTGGTAATCCCTAATCCACGCACAAGATCCATGCTAACCCCTTAAGAGAATTCAACTTACACCTTCCCGGTCGTGCGGTGACTTGAATCTAATCCTCTTACCATCCGGGGTTTTGAGTGAAACAGCTCATGTGCACAATCTATGTGTCCCCATGCATAGACATCCAATCCATACCGAATAACGCCTAATCCTCGTGATTCCAACACTACCAAATGTGCAATGAAGTTGTGTGTTCCAATCCTCACGCTTAAATTGCGCATCCCGCACTAGCTATCATATCTCCTCCAGGTGAACTCACTCTAAAAGACCTCTTCATAGACTCAGTAGGTAACTTATACTTATCCACAAATGCTCTTGATATGAATGAATGCGATGCACCAGTATCGAAAAAGTATAAGTGCAGGGTAAGTGTTGATTGGGAACTTACCAATCACAAGGTCAGGCTCATCTGGAATCTCCTCCACATTCATGTGGTTCACTGTGGCCTTCTCATTGTTGGTTGGCTTCAGTCCTTTCCTCTCCGAACAGTTATCAGCATAGTGTCCCTTTTGCTTACACTTGAAGCACGTCACCTCACTCAGATCCTTCTTCACAAAATTGCGATCACGGTTGCGGTCATGTCCACCGTGTCCTCCAGAACGGTGAGAGTGTCCTCCCTTGTGGCTGTGGTGACTGCTCCTATGGTTGTCATGACGATGTCCATCGCCTCCATGGTGGTGGCGGTCATGGCTCCCATGGTCACTCCCTCCATACTTGGAGTATCCATCATATGAAGTGCGAGACCTGTGGTGCGAGCCAGAGTGGTGATTGTTACTCTTTCTCTTGCGGCTTTCCACCTGCGTGTGCTTCCCTTCCAAGATCCTAGCCTTGTCCATAAGCTCCTGGAAAGTGGGGCAATAAACCACCAGTAGCTGCACTGAAAGCTCATCACTGAGACCATCCAGGAATCTCTCCCTCCTTTTTGCATCAGTGTCAACATCCTCAGGTGCATAACGGGACAGGTTGTTGAACTCCTCAATGTACTCGGCCACGGAGTGATTGGTTTGGCGCAAGTTGCGGAACTCCTTCCTCTTCAGGCTCAGAACTCCTGAAGACACGTGGTTGGTCCTGAAACCTTCCTCAAACATTGCCCAAGTCACGGTGTCCAGCGGGTGGGTGATCTGAAATGTGTCCCACCAAGAAGCGGCTGGTCCCTCCAGTAGGTGAGCGGCAAACCTCACCTTCTCGGCATCAGTGCATCCAACAGTTACTAGATCCTTGTTGACGGAACGCAACCAGTCAAGAGCAACCATTGGTTCCGTTGCAGTAGAGAACTTAGCTGGCCTTAGCCTCAGAAATCTGGTGAGAGCATCTCCCTAAGGCTGATTGTTTCCATTGTTGTTGTTCTGATTCGCCATGAACTGGGTCATCACTTGGGTCAGCTGTCCTGAGCTGCCATGAGCTGCTCCAACTCAGCGGGTTGACGGCGGGGAGGCATCTGCGGTTCAGCACAGGTAAGTTTAGAAAGAATCGACTACGACAATAGGATTCTACCCATGCATATGATCAATCAACAACAAACAATAGCAGACAATCACAAGCAAGCAACACACCATCAAACAAGCGGTCCAGCAACATCCCAGGTGTTATCCTAGCAGTATATACCTACTGAAATAGTTTTGCAAGAGTTGGCAATGGTTAACTAAACAGTTGATCAACTAAACAACCAAAACAGTAATCTGCCAGAACAGTCCAGCAGCGTTCGCGAATTTTTCCGCCTGACTTAAACTCGTCAGAAAATTTAGCTGATTTTTGTGCATATAGCACAGAGAGTTTCGCATCAGCCCAAGTTTTTTCAGATTTTTCCGAGTTACCAGAAAAATATGAAAAATCGCGCAGTACTGCTGTATCAGCAGAAAAACTGCAGCGAAAATAACACAGATAGAAACCAAATTGCCATAACTCTTTTATTAAAATTCGCACAAATAAATCCTGGGATATTGGAGTACACAAATAAGCAACTAATCACTCTTAAACTAACACGAACTAAGCTTCACAACGGTCGAGACTAATTCTAATGAATTTACCTAACGTGGACTAATTGGTGGACTTCTATCTACTTCTTGAAGAGATTGAGGTAGGTCCTTGCGGTCATGCGTTGGCGCTTCGGCTCGCGGTACAACCATAGCGGCGGAGTGTACACTCCTCCTGAACCATCACTTGAAACCTCAAACTCCACATCCTCTGGATCCTCCTCTTCTTCTTCACTCTCAGCTGCAACTGCAACAGCTTCATCTCCTCCACCATCATCGTCTCCATCATCATCATCCTCGTCCTCATCATCATCATCTCCACTGTCATCATCATCTCCATTGTTGCCATCATCTACATTGTCATCATCAGAGGGTGGATTCAGCTGTGCTTGGAGAGCGGCAATCTGGGCTGTCATAGCTTCAATAATTTGATCCCTTTCCTAGACTGTCCCTTGCAATTGATGTATATTCTGGGTGTTCTCCTGCACAGTACCATGAAGATGTGCTATGGTTGCATCTCTGGCTATCAGGGCATTCTCCAGAACTCCCACAGCTTCATGCAAAGTGTCAATCTCCTGTCCTTGGACCACCATACCATTGCTTGTAAAATCTGCAATCTCCTTTATCATCCTCACCTTCTCTGCCAGAGCTCCATTCTCCCTTTCCATGTCCTCTATGTGCCTCCGACGGGGCGGCATGTTGTTCCTGTCGCCCGGGGTAACCACAATGTTCCCATCCTCATCACGCCTTCCATAGTCACGGTAGGGTGAATCTGCTGGTAGTAGGTGTCGGACATAATGGCCTTTGGCGAGAGGGGCTTCATGTATGGCCAAGTTGATTCCAAGTCCCCAGTTGCAGTATGTCTTGGTGTAGATCAAATGCACTGGGTTTGGCAAGGCGGCATCTCTGAATATGAAAGTGGTGATCTCCCATGCATCCTCTCCATATCCATAGGTGTACAGCCTTCTTCCCTTGAACATGGGCAGTGTAATCCCAATGATCATGAGAGCTGAGCTAACTGCCTTGCAAAGGGCCTTGGTGACTCCATGGTGGCATACTCAGTCCTGACTTCTCCCATCCATCAAGTAAAAGAGGAAAGTGTGAGAATAGAATATGGTAAGAATTTACGAGGGTGAAAGGCATAAGATGAAAGACAGAGTTAATATAGGCTTTAATAAATCTATGGCTTCCTAATCCAATCCTAGGTCACGATCCTACAGTCGACACACGGGCTCTGATACCATCCTGTAACACCGCGGTTCTGAAAAGACCGTGGCCTCTATGTGACATGCCAATCCCTGGATCGGTTCATTGGTCCACAATAGAGTAAGATGAATAACATAGCAAAATAACCGTGTATCATAGATAATGAAGATCCAGAGTACCATTATTACAATTAAAAGCTTAGCCCAAAGCTAGCTCAAATTATTCAGGTAGCAACATAAACAAAATAAATCCTCCATTCTTCAAATTGCCCACAAGTGAACAAGTGCCGAGTGGAGTACCGTGGCCTATATCGATTACTCAGAATCGGAATAACCTGCAACATGAAACGTAGCAGCCCCGAAGGGTCAATACATGGAATGTATGGCAAGTAGAGCTAGTAATGGAGACAATAGTACTAACATCTACATGCATATTTGGCAAGTGGAGCTGTGTCTGGCTTGCATTTGCAAAATACATTTGTCCTACTTTCATAAACAGTTTTTTATTTTCTTTGAAAAGATCCCAATTAAGTTAACCCAACTATATTAAAACAATTATGAAATTAGAATGAGCGAGAAACTTGTCATGGAATCAATATCAGGCAACTCAGTTGTCCATAACCGGGGACACGGCTAATCGATTAGATTATACACTCTGCAGAGGTTAGTACACTTTACCCATGTGACTTGGCCAGCCCAGCTCGTACCATCACTCTCATTTTGAGTGATGATAGGGAGAAGTCCAAGTTGAGACTGTTCGGGAAGTAGCTCCCCAATCCCGACGCGCACCGGTCCAACCTACCAAAATTCTACATCTCTGGATACGCGGGTTCGGGTCACCACAACCTACTAAGTCCAACCAACCGCCCATTCCATTATTGGCACATGGTTGTACACGTAAGCTACACAATAAAGAAGCCAATCATTCTCTCTTGATACATGGGTGCCTTTCCGCAATGAAACCACCAAAAATTTGTTGGAATTATGCCCTAGAGGCAATAATAAAGATATTATTATAATTCTTGTTCATGATAAAGTTTATATTCCATGCTAGAATTGTATTAAGCGGAAACATTAATACTTGTGTGGTTTGTGAACAACACCGTGTCCCTAGTACGCCTCTATGGACTAGCTCATTGATCAATGATGGTTAAGGTTTCCTAACCATAGACATGAGTTGTCAATTGATAATGAGATCATATCATTGGGAGAATGATATGGTGGGAACCCAAACTAAGCGAAGCAATTAGATCGTGTCATCGTGTTCGTCTTTGCAAAGCTTTACTTATGTCAAATATTGTATTCCTTAGACCATGAGATAATACAACTCCCTGGTATCGGAAGAAAGCTTTGAGGTCATCAAACGTCATCCTATGAGAGGGTGATCATAAAGGTGTCTCTCAGGTGATCGGAAAGTATCTGTTGGGTTGTATGTATCGAGATGGGATTTGTCCCTCCCAAGTCGGAGAGATATGCTTCGGGCCCACTCGGTAATCGATATCAACACCGCTTGCAAGCATGTGGTTAAGGAGTTAATCACAAAGTGATATCGGATTACGGAACGAGTAAAGTACTTCCGTGAGCGAGATTGAACTAGGTATGACGATACCGACGATCGAATCTCGAGCAAGTAAAATATCGCGAGACGAAGGGAATATATATATGGGATTGATTGAATCCTGGCATCGTGGTTCATCCGATATGATCATCGATGAATGTGTGGGAATCAATATGGGTGCCTAGACCCCGCTGTTGATTATTGATAGAAGATCATGTCTGCATATTCTCGAACATGAGGTCACACACTTAACGTGTCTCGACGCTAGGATAGATTGGATACTTGGTTTATGAATTTTGTTGAGTCTCGGATGGGATCCGGGATATCACGAGAGGTTCGGAATGGTCGGAGAATAAGATTCATATAAGGCGGTGCAGTTTTGGAGTTGAATTGTTCCGGGTTAATCGGTATTGTACGGAAGCTTCTAGAACCTTCCGAAGGGGCCAACGTGGTCCCACCTTCCGGGAGGGAGCATGGGCCTATGAGGGAGTGTCCTGGCCGCATTGGGCCAGGGGCACAAGGCCCCATAGGGCCCAGCCGATCCTAGAGAGTTTAAATCGTTTAAACTAGAGATAAGATAAGATAGGATTTCTAGATAAGAGAGAGTTTAAATTGTTTAATCTAGAGATAGGCTTGGAGGAGAGGCTAGGGCTGGCCGCACCCCTCCTCTATATATAGAGGGCTGGTGCGCCCCCTCTCATACACCCTTATACCTTCCTCCAAACCCAGTTGCCCTGCTGCCCTTCCTCTCTCCCTCCCGACTGTTTGTAGGCGAAGCCCTGCGGCAGAAATTCTCCACCATATACACCACGCCGTCGTGTTGTAGATCCAATCTATCTCTCCACCATACTTGCTGGTCCGAGGAAGGAGGAGACGTCGAGGTGCCGCACGTGTGCATCTCACGGAGGCACCGCCACTTGTGGTGCTAGATCGGATCGGATCGCGAGGAGGAGAAGCGAGTACGACTACATCACCCACGTTCCGACAAACGTTCCGCTGTGCGAATCTTCAAGGGTATGAAGATCTAATCCAATCTCTCTCGTTGTTTGCATCTCCTAGATTAGATCTTGGCTTTCCCTCTGTTCGCTTCCGTAGAAAATTTTGATTTACTATGCTGCAAAACCCTTCAGTGGTATCAGAGCTAGATCTATGCATAGATGTGATTCACGAGTAGAACGCAACATGGTTGTTGCGGGCGTTGATGTTTTCTGTTGCAAGCCTCTTGTTTGTGTTCTTCTTATGACGCGGGATAGTGAGATTGAAGCGGTCCAGGCCAACCTTACGACATCGTTAGCGAGACTCCGCTCAAGACTTGACGTGTGGCTTGTACCACACATGCGGCTGGTGGATGTCGATTTCTCTCACTATAGTTGTCATGGGATTAACACGAGTTTGGCAACCATAATATCACCGTTGTGGCTTTCCGTAGGTAAGAATCGTTCTTAGCATCTACTCCCATGAGCCACGTAAAACATGCAACAACAAAGTAGAGGCGTCTAACTTGTTTTTGCAGGAGTGTTTTCGTGATATGGTATGGCCCAAGATGTGATGTGTATATTGTATCGATGATCATGTTTTGTAATGTTTCACGACTTGCATGTCGATGAGTACACAACCGGCCAGAATATATGGTTGTCTTTATAATTGTGTATGACCTGCGAGTCAACTTCTTATACGCCATGTAATAGCTTTACTTTATCGCTAAGTAGTTAGCAATAGTTGTAGTTGCTATTCGTGGTGGAGGCAATCATGGTGGAGTGATGGAGATCATGCGGAACGCACAAGATGGAGATCATTGCGAAGATTGGCTATACCATGTCACATAAAGTTATATGCATGTGATGTTTATCCTTTTATGTATCTTATTATGCTTAGATCGACGGTAGCATTATAAGATGATTCCTCACTTAAAGATCAAGATAAAACTGTGTTCTCCCAGTATGCACTGCTGCGAAAGTTCGTTGTGTCCAAGCATCACGTGATGATCGGTGCTATAGACTCACGCTCACATACAATGGGTGCAAGCCAGTTTTGCACACGCGAAATACTTGGTCTAACTTGACGAGCCTAGCATGTAGACATGGCCTCGGAACACAAGAACCGAAAGGTTAGGCATGAGTCATATGAATGATATGATCGACGCCGTTGTCCACCATTGAAACCACATCTCTTCTCGTGATGATCGGATTAGGTGTGGTGAATTTGGATCGTGTTCACTAAACAACTTGAGGGATGTTGAATTTAGTGGGAGTTCATCTAGTAATTTGATTAAGTTGAACTATTTATCATGAACATAGTCTAAATTGTAATTGCAAATACTGTAGATCACATGGCCAAGTCCAACTTCAACTTCAACGTTTTTGCTGAGAAAGAAAAGCTAAGAAACAATGGGTCTAACTTCACCAACGGTTCCAATCTAAGAATCATTTTGCTGGCGGACAAAAGGACTATGTCCTTGAGAAAGCGTTAGGTAACCCCTCTGCAAGCTGCGGCTGATGAGAAAGCCGTCTATCGATCAACATAAAGATTATTATGGAGTGATTAAGAGCACCATGTTGTTTGCTATGGAACCGGAACTTCAAAATCGTTTTGAAAACTATCCCGGGCCCTTTGAGATTCTCGAGGAGCTGAAAACCATGTTTCAGACTCAGGCCCGTTCTGAGAGATATGAGATCTCTGAGAAGTTCTTTAACTGCAAGATGGAGGAAGGAGTTAGTTAGTGAGCACGCCATAAAGATGTCGGGCTACACTCAACGCTTGAGCCACTGGATGCAAGATTCCAGAGGAGCTCAAGATTGACAGGTTCTGCAATCACTCCCTCCAGCTACAAAAGTTTTGTAGTGACTCATAATCAGATTGGTTCCATCGATACGATCACCGAGCTCTTCGCAAAGCTGAAGGCTGCGGAGGTGGACATCAAAAAGGATAATCATGTGTTGATGGTCAACAAGCCCTCCTTTAAGAAAGGTAAGGGTGCAAAGAAGCCCTTCAAGAAAGGAGGCGGCAAACGCGTTGCCCTGCTGAGAAGAAGCTCAAGTCTGGACCCAAGCCAGAAACTGAGTGCTTCTATTGCAAGGACAAGGGTCCTTTGGGCCTTAACTATCCAAGTACTTAGCGGACAAGAAGGCTGGCACCATCAAAGGTATATTTGATATACATGTTATTGATGTTTTCCTTACTAGCCCTCGTTGTAGTGCACGGGTATTTGATACGGTTCGGTTGCTAATATTTGTAACTCGAAGCAGAGCTACGGAATGAAGCGGCGGCTTGCGAGGGATGAGGTGACGATACGCGTTGGCAACGGATCAAGAGTTGATGTGATGGCCGTCGGCACGCTCTACTTAGTTTTACCTTTGGGATTAGTTTTAAACCTTAATAAATGTTATTATGTGCTGTGTTGAGCATGAACATTATTTCGGATCGTGTTTATTGCAAGATGGTTATTCATTTAAATCGGAGAATAATGGTTGTTCTATTTATATGAGTAACATCTTTTATGGTCATGCACCTCTTGTGAATGGTTTATTTCTTCTAAATCTCGAAGGGATGAAACACATCCATAACATTGAGGCTAAGAGATGCAAAGTAGATAGTGATAATACTACTTATTTGTGGCACTTTGTCGTCTAGGTCATATTGGTGTAAAGCGCATGAAGAAACTCCATTCGATGGACTTTTGGAGTCTCTTGATTTTGAATCATTTGACACATGCGAACCATGCCTCATGGGCAAGATGATCAAAACCCGTTCTCGGTATGATGGAGCGAGCAACGGACTTGTTGGAAATCATACATACCGATGTATGCGGACCGATGAGTGTTTCGACGCGGTGGATATCGCTATTTTCTCACTTTTACCGATGACTTAAGTAGATATGGGTATATCTATTTAATGAAACATAAATCTGAAACGTTTGAAAAGTTCAAAGAATTTCAGAATGAAGTGGAGAACCATCGTAATAGAAAGATTAAGTTTCTACGATCCGATCGTGGGGGCGAATATTTGAGTTATGATTTTCTCACGCATCTCAAAGCAAGTGGAATCGTTTCACAACTCACGCCACCCGGAACACCACAGCAATAATGGTGTGTACGAGCACGGAATCGAACCCTATTAGATATGGTCCGATCGATGATGTCTCTTGATTTGCCGTTATCATTTTGGGGTTATGCATTAGAAACCGCTGCATTCACTTTAAATAGGGCTCCATCTAAATCCGTTGAGATGACACCGTATGAACTGTGGTTTGGTGCTAAACCTAAGTTGTCGTTTCTTAAAGTTTGGGGATGCGAAGCTTACGTCAAGAAGTTGATGCCCGACAAGCTCGAACCCAAAGCGGAGAAATGTGTCTTCATAGGATACCCTAAGGAAACTATTGGGTATACCTTCTATCACAGAACCGAAGGCAAAGTGTTTGTCGCAAAGAACGGTTCCTTTCTTGAGAAGGAGTTTCTCTCGAAAGAAGTGAGTGGGAGGAAAGTAGAGCTAGACGAGGTTATTGAACCTTCTCTTGAATTGGAGAGTAGCGCAGCACCTGAAATGGTTCCAAAGTGCACTTTGCACCAACAATAGAGGAAGCTAATGACAAGGATCATGAAGCTTGGACGATCTCTTATCGAACGTCGCAGGTCGACAAGGTCGCGTGCCCCTCCTGAGTGGTACGACAACCCTGTCTTGACTGTCTTGTTAGTAGAAGACAGCGAACCTACGAACTATGAGGAAGCGATGATGAGCCGGACTCGAGAAATGGCTAGAAGCCATGAAATCCAATTGGGATCCATGAGCGAAAACCAAGTATGGACTTTGGTGGACCCTCCTAGCGGCCAAAGGCCGTTGAGTGCAAATGGATCTTCAAGAAGAAAGCGGACGAGATGGTAATGTTACCGTCTATAAAGCACGGCTTGTTGCGAAAGGTTTTCGACAAGTTCAAGGTGTTGACTACGATGAGACTTTCTCTCCGTGGCGATGTTTAAGTCCATTCGGATTTATTAGCAATTGCTGCGTTTCATGATTATGAAATATGGCAAATGGATGTCAAGCTTTCCTCAATGGCAACATTGATGAAGAGTTGTATATGATGCAACCCGAAGGTTTTGTCGATCCTAAGGATGCTTGATAAAGTATGCAAACTTCAGCGTTCCATTTATGGATCAAGCAAGCATCTCGGAGTTGGAACCTTCGTTTTGATCAAGTGATCAAGAGCTTTGGATTTGTTCCAAATTGCTATGAAGCTTGCATCTACAAGAAAGTGAGTGGGAGCTCGGTGGCGTTTACGGTACTATATGTGGATGACATATTGATTATTGGAAATGACATCAACATGCTTAACGATGTGAAGAGTTATTTGAACAAGTGTTTTTCAATGAAAGACCTAGGTGAAGCTTCTTATATATTGGGCATCAAAATCTATAGAGATAAACAAAGGCCTTTGATAGCTTTAAGCGGTACATACCTAGACAAAGTTCGAAAAGGTTCAGAATGGATAAGGCATTGAAAGGTTCGGTGCCTATGTTGTCAGTAAGATATTGAGCAAGGCTCGGTGTCCAGCTACGGTAAATGATAGGAAGCTATGAGCAAAGTGCCTTATGCCTCGCCATAGGTTCCATCATGTATGCCATCTTGTGTACTAGACGGATGTGTCCAATGCTCTTAGTTTGACGAAAGATATCAAAGTGATCCAGAGTGGAACCTTTGGACAGCCGTGAAGAACATCCTAAGGTACCTAAATAGGACTAAAGAAATGTTCTTAGTCTATGGGGTGATGAACGACTCGTCAGAAAGGTTACGTCGATGCTAGTTTCGACACCGACAAGGATGATGCTAAATCTCGAACGAGGATACGTGTATATTTTGAATGGAGGAGCTATGAGTCTGGAGAAGCTGCAAGCAAAGCGTGGTCGCGGGATCTGATGAGAAGCGAATACATGGCTGCCGCAGCGTCAAGTGAAGGAGTTTTGATCAGAAACTTCATCACTGAGCTTGGCGTGGTTCCAAGTGCATTGGACCCACTGGAGATATTGTGTGACAACACTGGCGCCATAACACTTGCTAAGGAACCAAGATATCATCCAAAGACCAAGCATATCAACCGCAAGTTTCATATAATCCGAGATTATATAGCAGATGGAGATCGAAGATCAGAAAGTACATACAGATCTGAATGTCGCAGATCCATTGACTAAACCTCTTCCACGTGTAAAACATGATCAGCACCTCGATTGCCATGGGTGTGAGATTGTTGCCAAATGTATACTAGATTATTGACTCTAGTGCAAGTGGGAGATGTTGGAATTATGCCCTAGAGGCAATAATAAAGATGTTATTATTATAATTCTTGTTCATGATAAAGTTTATATTCCATGCTAGAATTGTATTAAGCGGAAACTTTAATACTTGTGTGGTTTGTGAACAACACCGTGTCCCTAGTACGCCTCTATGGACTAGCTCATTGATCAATGATGGTTAAGGTTTCCTAACCATAGACATGAGTTGTCAATTGATAATGAGATCATATCATTGGGAGAATGATATGGTGGGCGACCCAAACTAAGCGAAGCAATTAGATCGTGTCATCGTGTTCGTCTTTGCAAAGCTTTACTTATGTCAAATATTGTATTCCTTAGACCATGAGATAATACAACTCCACGGTATCGGAAGAAAGCTTTGAGGTCATCAAACGTCATCCTATGAGAGGTGATCATAAAGGTGTCTCTCAAGTGATCGGAAAGTATCTGTTGGGTTGTATGTATCGAGATGGGATTGTCCCTCCCAAGTCGGAGAGAGATATGCTTGGGCCCACTCGTGTCGATATCAACACCGCTTGCAAGCATGTGGTTAAGGAGTTAATCACAAAGTGATATCGGATTACGGAGCAGTAAAGTACTTGCTGTGAACGAGATTGAACTAGGTATGACGATACCGACGATCGAATCTCGAGCAAGTAAAATATCGCGAGAGAAGGAATATATATATGGGATTGATTGAATCCTGGCATCGTGGTTCATCCGATATGATCATCGATGAATGTGTGGGAATCAATATGGGTGCCTGGACCCTGTTGATTATTGATAGAAGATCATGTGCGCATATTCTCGAACCAGCAGGTCACACACTTAACGTGTCTCGACGCTAGGATAGATTGGATACTTGGTTTATGAATTTTTGTTGAGTCTCGGATGGGATCCGGGATATCACGAGAGGTTACGAATGTTAGGAGAATAAGATTCATATAAGGCGGTGCAGTTTTGGAGTTGAATTGTTAAGTTAATCGGTATTGTAAGGAAGCTTCTAGAACCTTCCGGAAGGGGCCAACGTGGTCCCACCTTCCGGGAGGGGCATGGGCCTATGAGGGAGTGTCCTGGCGCATTGGGCCAGGGCACAAGGCCCCATAGGGCCCAGCCGATCCTAGAGAGTTTAAATCGTTTAAACTAGAGATAAGATAAGATAGGATTTCTAGATAAGAGAGAGTTTAAATTGTTTAAACTAGAGATAGGCTTGGAGGAGAGGCTAGGGCTGGCCGCACCCCTCCTCTATATATAGAGGGCTGGTGCGCCCCCTCTCATACACCCTTACACCTTCCTCCAAACCCAGTTGCCCTGCTGCCCTTCCTCTCTCCCTCCCATTGTTTGTGGCGAAGCCTGCGGCAGAAATTCTCCACCCTCTCCACCACGCCGTCGTGCTGTAGATCCACTCTATTTCTCCACCATACGTGCTGGTCCGAGGAAGGAGGAGGCGCCGAGGTGCCGCGTGTGCATCTCACGGGCACCGCCACTTGTGGTGCTAGATCGGATCGGATCACGAGGAGGAGAAGCGAGTACGACTACATCACCCACGTTCCCGAGCGTTCAGCTGTCTTGAATCTTCAAGGGTATGAAGATCTAATCCAATCTCTCTCGTTGTTTGCATCTCCTAGATTAGATCTTGGCTTTCCCTCTGTTCGCTTCCGTAGAAAATTTTGATTTACTATGCTGCGAAACCCTTCAAAATTATCAATACCATCACACCCAGGAGATTCATTGATTAAGTTGTTTTAGTTTTCACAAACCAATACTTTTAGAAACAAGTCTCTATGATGTAACCCAGCCCTCGTTCAACGTAGCATGGCTAAGCACATCTACCAACGGTGGTTCATCTACAAGGAAGGCCCTACCACATAATAGGACATAGCATAGCGATAGTATCATCCTACACATGCATCTACAAAATACACGACAATGCATTGAAAATAGTAGGACGATATCATGAACAAAGTAGCATCTACTTGCCTTGGTTGTAGCGGTCGGAAGAACAATCCACACACGAGCAAGCGTTGCACTCGTCACAATCTACACGATACAATTGCATTCATAAACAAACAATCCACAACATATGCAACAAATATGATGCATGAGTGCAAGAACGACAAGTGCATTGGTGCTACAGCTGCACCACAACATCCTATTCCATAATACTACCGATTGCATGCATGGAAAATAGTTTTAGCGCTAGCAAAACTATTAAGCAAAAGTAATGCTCAAAACTAGAGCTAGAACTCAAATAATCCACTACCGGTAGTATACTGTTTGTAAAATCTTGGAAAAATTCTACCGCATAGGCATCGCTGATTAGAAACAGTACCAATTGGAATTACTCAAAAAGGAATTATAAAACTCCCCGAGTAATTAAAACACTGCAGAAAGCCAATAGACAGTTTCTGCAGAAGTTTTTACTGTAAGCCTATCTTTTTAATTCACGATGAGATTCCCCTCGTTCCACTGAATTCAGGGACATATCATACGCGATTTTTGGAGCTACGGATCTTTTTCTACGAATTTATTACTCCGAAAAGGCCACTAACTAGTTTGATTAAACTGTACTAAACCTTGCTGCAAAAGCCTGAACCAAGGGTACAGCGAGATTCTACACGACTTACTGAATCTACACATATTTTATTTGCAATTTTTGGCCAAACGGTTTAATTTCTATGCAATTTACAATATTCTACCGAAATCTGTCAACTAAAAGGATTAACGAAATTGACCAGTCAATTGTGTCTGTTGACTGGTCAAAGCGTCTGCTGACTGGGCGCTGACTGGGCGTCTGACTAGTCAACGTCTGGGTGCTGACCAGTCAACGAACGATCTAAGCCGCTGATCTGAGATCTGACGGTGGCTGCTGTCTTACCGGAAACGAACGGTGAAACGGACGGCGAACGGGTTCCGGATGGTGCGGCGATCGGTTCAGGCGTCGGGGTCTTTCCTGCGCGGATGTACACGGTTAGCGCAACGCATCAAGATTATCAACGAGCGAGCAAAACGGCGCGCGTACGTGCATGTATGCGTGCATGCATGCGTGCACGCGAAGCGCATGCGGTAACGCGGGCGGCGCAGCGGCATGACGGCGTGGCGGCGGCGCAGCGTGATGGCGGCAAGGAAGCGAGTGGCGTCGGCGATAAGCCGGGCGGCGGCGAGCTTGAGGAGGCGATGGCGAGGCGCAGCTGGCGACCGGCGATTCAGGCGGACTCAGCGGGAAAGAGGCAGGTAGAGCACGGTTCCCGAGGCCCTAGTGGGGTCCTTTTGTGGCCCTTCGCGCGAAATCCTACTCAGATTCGGTCTGGAGTTAGACTAGAACTCGGAAATCGGTCTAAACTTTCGGACCGTTTTCCGACGATTTATTAAAACGTCCGCAACTTCTCCGTACGAGCTCCGATTTGAGCGATTCTTGCGCCTACGGGTTCGTATGGTCGAGGGGAACAATCTAGCGTCAAGGTTTGAGCGAAACCACTAGCCTACAGGGGTGGTTGTCACAAGTCCTACGAAAGCTTCCCGCAGGAACCTCGTAGCGAAATAAAATAGGGTTTTGAAGATAGCGTTTCGCCGAACCTTCTCACTCGACGGTTTTGCATGGAAAGGCATGATGCAATGATATGAATGATATGCAAGACCAAATCTAAAATTTAGGATGTGACACCTTTTCACCAAGTATTCTCATCTAAGGCTGATCAAGTTTTATGCTTAGCACTAGCATCTACAAGTGGGGGGTAAGTACTAATGAGGGGTGGTAAACAAGTGGAGATTAGTTAAGTTCAATCTCATGCCTTAGTATGACATCAAGATTATCTACTTAGGCCAAATTTAATGCTCTTTATGCTACCTTCAATTATCTTTTTTAGAATCTACAAGTCAATTAAGTAAACTCTAAAAGAAAGTTTTGATAAAGAAATAAGTATAAAACTTGTAAGTAAAACTAGGATTGGGTATCATCAAATGTGTCTAACTAAGCATGCTTAATGCATTGCCTAGGTTATCTATCTTCCATAGTTGCAAGTGTTAGCTTGAAAGGTTTTAAGTATTGGCTTGCATAGATATCAGTATAAGCTTGCCTTGAGCAGAGTAGTGGTTGAAGTTCTCCTTGGCTTCTTCCTCGTAGTATCCTCCTTCTGTAGGGTTTCGTAGCATGGAAAACAAAAAATTTCTACCGCATACAAACAAACAAGCCAAGATCTATCTACTAGATTGTAGCAACGAGTCGATGGAATAACTCACCCTTGAAGATTCCAAAGTGTTTAACGAGAGCGGATTCTCGTGGGTGATGTAGTCGTACTCTTCCCGATCTCAAGATCGCGTAGACGATCCTTCCAAGGCTGCGTTCGGCAGCGCTCCATGATCGGTCACTGCGTTCGGTTTTCGATGAAGACCTTCCTCTCCTTGTTCCAGCGGTTGGAGGTTGTAGCACTCTCCTCGCGATTCCCGTGACTGTGGCGTGGTACGGAAGTAGAGGGAGATCTCATGAGGCTTAAGCGGGCGAGTATGGTGGACTATGAGAGAGCTCCTCGGCGATCTAGGTTTTAGACACACCAAGGAGGAGGTGCTAGAGCCGTGGCTAGGGGTTTGGGGCACCCCAAGTCGTGCTAGGGAAACCCTAGGAGGCGCGCAACTGCAGGAGGTGGTGGCGCCAAGCTAGGGTTTGGAGGAGAGGTACTTGTGTGTGCTAGGAGGAGCCTGCCCTCCTTATATAGGTGGAGGGGCGGCCAGAGGGAGGAGAGGTCCTCCCTAACTCGGCTTGGAGGGTGCGCCGGCTTGGGGAGGAGGGACTCCCTCCCCAACTTGGTTTCCCCTTCCTCCTCTTTTCCTCTTTCCAAATTTAGCTGTTTGACTTTTCAATTTAGCTATTTGACTTTTCAAACTAGGATTTGAATTAATCCTTTATTTGGAACAGCGATGACACTTAGTACATGATGCAATCATACCAACTTGATACAACACATTCATGTACCCTTCCCCTCCGGAGTGCCGGACATTCCGGAACATTCTAGAACATTCCCGATGAAAACACCGGAATCATTCCCCAACTCCGAAACGGGACTTTCCTTATATGAATCTTATTCTCCGGACCATTCCGGATCTCCTCGTGATATCTCGGATCCCATCCAAGACTCCGAACAACATTCGGTCTCTTTCTCATCATTCCATAACTACTCAAAACAACGTCGAATCCTTAAGTGTGTCTCCCTACGGTTCGTGAATTATGCGGACATGATCGAGACACTTCTCCGAACAATAACCAATAGAGGAATCTGGAAATTCATATGGCTCCCACATATTTCTACGATTACTTTGCGATCAAATGAACCACTTACATACGATATCAATTTCCCTTTGTCTCACGATATGTTACTTATCCGAGGTTATGATCGTCGGTATCTCTGCATAGCTAGTTCAACCTCGTTACCGATAAGTACTCTTTTCGCGTTCCCGTGATATGTGATCCCTTGTGAGCCAGTCACATGCTTGCAAGCTAATTGGATGACATTTCACCGAGAGGGCCCAGAGTATATCTATCCGTCATATGGATGGACAAATCCCACTCTTGATCCATGTGTTTCAACCAATACTTTCCGAACACTCAATGCCACCTTTATAGCCACCCGATTCTGTGGTGTTTGATGTCATCAAAGCATCCATCCGGTAAAGGTGATATGCATGATCTCATGGTCGAAGGAATTAGATTACTATGTATCAGAAAGCATATAGCAATTGAACTATTAAAATGACTTGATCTTTATGCTACGCTTATCTATAGGAGTATGTCCATCATATCATTCTCCTAACGATATGATCTTGTTGTTAATAACATCTCAATGTTCATGACGAAACCACAACCATCTATTAACCAACAGGCTAGTATTATATAGAGGCTTTACTAGGGACTTCAAATTAAGTTTACAAATCACACAAGTATTAATGTTTCCTTGTTAATACTATTATAGCATGAATGTAAACATTTATCATAAACACAAAGATATAATAATAACTACTTTTATTATTGCCTCTAGGGCATATCTCCAACAGTCTCCCACTTGCACTAGAGTCATCTAATCTAGATTACATGGTAATATACCGAACACCCATGGCAGTTTGGTGCTGGTCATGTTTTGCCCTCGGGAGAGGTTTAGTCAACGGATCCGCCACATTCAGATCTGTGTGTACTTTGCAAATCTTTATATCCCCATCTTGGATATGTTCTCGAATAGCGTGAAAACGTAGCTTGATATGCTTCAGCTTCTTGTGTGACCTTGGTTCTTGCGCATTGGCTATGGCGCCCATGTTATCACAGTAGATAGACATTGGGTCCAGCGCACTAGGAACCACACCCAGCTCTGTAATAAACTCTTCCATCCATATCGCTTCTTGTGAAGCCTCCGAAGCAACCATGTATTCCGATTCAGTTGAAGATCTCGCCACAATGCTTTGCTTTGCACTCCTCGACTAAGCTTGCACCATTCAAAATAAATCATTATCCAGTTGTGATTTAGAATCATCCGGATCGGTGTTCCAACTAGCATCGGTGTAACCATTAACAACGAGCTGTTCATCACCTCCATAAGAAAGAACCATATCCTTAGTTCTTGTCAAGTACTTAAGGATGTTTTGATCATTGTCCAATGATCCTCTGGATCACTTTGATATCTGCTAGTTAAACTAACGGCATATGCAATGTCGGGTCTAGTACATAGCATGGCATACATTAGAGATCCTATGGTTGAGGCATAGAGTCTTACTCATCCTTTCTCTATCTTACGTCGATGTCGGACTTTGAGTTTTACTCAAGGTCGTATTGAACAACATGGGCAAGAACCCTTTCTTGCTATCTTCCATTCCAAACCTCTTTAGAACTTTGTCCAAATATGTACTGTGACAATGATATTTGGCGTTCGATCTATCTCTATAAATCTTTATGCCTAATATGTAAGTTGCTTCGCCAAGATCCTTCATTGAAAAACTATTATTCAAATATTCCTTGACACTATTAAGAAGGTCTACATCATTCCCAATCAATAATATGTCATCCACATATAGTATTAAGAATGCTGAGCTCCACTCACTTTCTTGTAAATACAAGCTTCTCCATAAGTTTGTATAAAACCAAAACTTTGATCACCTTATCAAAACATTGATTCCAACTTGGGATGCTTGCTTCAATCCATAGATGGACCGTTGAAGTTTGCATACCTTGTTAGCATCTTTAGGATCAACAAAACCTTTGGGTTGCATCATATACAACTCTTCATCAATGTCTCCATTGAGGAATGCTGTTTTGACATCCATCTGCCATATCTCATAATCGTAATATGCAGCGATTGCTAACATAATCCTCACAGGACTTTAGCTTCGCTCTTGGTGAGAAAGTCTCATCGTAGTCAACTCCTTGAATTTGTCGAAACCCTTTTGCGACAAGTTGAGCTTTATAAACGATAACATTACCATCGACATCTGTTTTCTTCTTGAAGATCCATTTGTTCTCGACGACCTTCCGGCCATCCGGTAAGTCCACCAAAGTCCATACTTGGTTTTCGTACATGGATCCAATCTCGGATTTCATGGCTTCTTGCCATTTATTGGAATATGGGCTCATCATCGCTTCCTCATATGTCTCAGGGTCATCGGTGTTGTCCACCAACATGACACTCATAACGGGATCATACCAATGCAGGGTAGTGCGAGTTCTCGCTGACTGCGAGGCTCTGTAGCAACTTCAACCAAGTTTCATGATCATCATCATTAGCTTCCTCTCTTATTGGTGCAGGCACCATAGGAACTCCTTCCGGTTTGCGCTACTCGCAATTCGAGAGAAGGTTCGACAACCTAGTCGAGTTCTACTTTCCTTCAGTCACTTCTTTCGAGAGAAATTCCTTCTCTAGAAAGGATCCATTCTTAACCTTGAAGATTTTGCCCTCGGATCTATGATAGAAGGTATACCCAATAGTTTCCTTGGGTATCCTATGAAGGCGCATTTTTCGCTTTGGGTTCAAGCTTGTCCGTTTGTAACTTCTTTACATAGGCTTCGCACCCCCAAACTTTAAGGAACGACAATCTAGGTTTCTTCCCAAACCATAATTCATACGGTGTCGTTTCAACGGACTTAGATGGTGCCCTATTTAAAGTGAATGCGGCTGTTTCTAATGCATAACCCCAAAATGATAGTGGTAAATCTGTAAGTGACATCATAGAACGAACCATATCTAAGAGAGTTCGATTACGACATTCGGACACACCATTACTGTTTGGTGTTCCCGGTGTCAGCTGAAAGTATTCCGCATTTCTTCAAATGATCGCCAAACTCGTAACTTAGATATTCACCTCCACGATCAGAACGTAGAAATTTAATCTTCTTGTTACGTTGATTCTCTACCTCACTTTGAAATTCCTTAAACTTCTCGAAAGTTTCGGACTTATGTTTCATGAAATAGATATACCCATATCTACTCAAGTCATCCGTGAAGGTAAGAACATAACGATAACCACAGCGATGCTACACTCATTGGACCACACATCGGTATGTATGATTTCCAATAAGTCCATAGCTCGCTCCATCATACCGGAAAATGGAGTCTTAGTCATTTTTCCTATCAGACATGCTTCGCATCTTTCAAGTGATTCGAAATCAAGTGATTCAAGAAAGTCTATCGGAATGGAGTTTTTTCATACGCTTCACTCCAATGTGACCAAGGCAGCGATTGCCACATATAGGTCAAGTTATCGCTCGATTTCAAACGTTTAGCCTCAATGTTATTAATATGTGTATTTCCACTATCGAGATTCAATAATAATAGACCATCTATCAAAGGTGCATGTGCATAAAACATATTACTCATATAAATAGAACAACCATTATTCTCGGATTTAAACAAGTAAGTCTCGCAATAAACAAGATCCCGATATAATGTTCATGCTTAACGCAGCACCAAATAACAATTATTTAAGTATAAAACTAATCCCGATGGTAGATGAAGGGGTAGCGTGTCAATCAGCGATCACATCAACCTTTGATCCATTTCCAACGTGCATCGTCACCTCGTTCTTCGCTAGCTTCCGTTTATTCTGCGGACACTTTTGAGTTACAAATATGAGCAACAACCAGTATCAAATACCGAGCACTACTACGAGTACTAGTGAGATACACATCAATAACTTGTATATCGAATATACCTTTCTTCTTGATGTTGTCGTTCTTCAAATCCGCCAAGTACTTTGGGCAATTCCGCTTCCAGTGACCTTCTCCCTTGCAGTAAAAGCACTCAGTATCAGGCTTAGGTCCAGCCTTGGTCTTCTTCGTCGGCCTGGTAACTTTCTTACCACCCTTCTTGAAGTGTCCCTTCTGCTTAGACTTGCCTTTCTTGAATTTGGTGGTCTTATTGACCAACAACACTTGGTGCTCTTTCTTGATCTCCACTTTTGCAGACTTCAACATGGCAAAGAGTTCTGACAACGTCTTGTTCATGTTTTGCATGTTGTAGTTCATCACAAAGTTCTTGTAACTTGGTGGTAGTGATTGGAGGACATGGTAAATCCCCAAAGTATTGGGAATCACAATACCCAAGCTTTGAAGTTTGTTTGCGTGCCCAGACATCTTAAGCACATGCTGTTGAGCTGCCCTCTTCCATCTTGCAGTTAAAGAACTTTTCGAAGCCTCATAGCTTTCAATTGCCGCATGAGTCTCAAAGATCAATTTGAGATCCTCGACAATATCATATGGGTCTGAATTCTCAAACCTTTTACGAAGCTCGATTCTAAACCATACAAGATAGCACACTTGAACTGTGGAGTCTTGAGTCTTAGAGTGAGGTAAACATTCTTTACTTCATCGGAGGCATCAGCTGCAGTGGGTCACCAATGTGCATCCAAACATAGGTCAAATTACCACCGTGAGGACAATCCTCAAATTGCGGAACCAATCCATGAAGTTGCTTCCATTGTTTTTCAACTTTTCTTTCTCTAGGAGCATTAAAATTGATGGTAGGGCTGCCATTGATCTACAACATATTTGCAATAGTTTAGACTAAGTTTATGACAAATTGAGTTCAAATTAATATTATAATTAATCTAGGTGAACTCCCACTCAAAACAATATCCCTCACATTGTTTTAGTGATCACACGAACCAAATCCACCACATCAACACCGATCATCACGAGAGTTGATATAGTTTCAATGGCGAACAATCGACATGTTCATCATATCTACTATATGATTCATGCTTTACCTTTCGGTGATCCGTGTTCCGAGACCATGTCTGTACATGCTAGGCTCGTCAAGATCAAACCTTAGCTTTCGCATGAGCAAATCTGGCTTGCTCACGTTGTATACACTTGCGGAATCTAACACACCCGATCATCACGTGGTGCTTCGAAACAACAAGCTTTAGCAACGGTGCTAACTAAGGGTGAACACTTTATGACTTGAAATTCATGTGCATGAGGGATCATCTTATAATGCTACCGTTGTCTACTAAGCAATACAAGATGCATAAAGGATTAACATCACATGCAATTCATAATATGTGATATGATATGGCCTTTCTTCTTTGTGCTTCCGATCTCCATCTTCTAGCACGAACATGATCTCCATCATCACCGGCATTGCATCAAGGTCAATGACGCTACTCCATGGTTGTCGTCCACCGGCTTCAACTATTACAACTACTTTGAATAGACACGCGGGTCTTAACAGAAATTAAAGACAACCATATGGCTCCTGCCGGTTTCCAACTTACAATAAGGAACATTGCATACATCAAATATAATCACAATCATGGCCATATCACATCACAGCACACCCCTGCAAAACAAAGTTAGACGCTTCTACTTTCTTTGCATGTTTTACGTGGTTTGGGCTTTCAATAAGTGTCGTTCTAACTTACGAACAAGAACCACAACATTGATACTAGTATTGTTAATCACCCGTTGTAAATTGGATCTTAACTATGCTAGGAGAAACAGGCACCCGCAAAGCCACTTATGCAATACAAGTTGCATGTCAAGCGTGGAGCAAGTCTCATGAACGATGTCATGTAAGGTTAGCCCGGGCCGCTTCATCCCAACATCCCGCAAGATGCAAAGTACACAAGAAGCAATCGACAATAAAAGCATCAACGCCCACAATGACCATTGTGTTCTACTCGTCTGAGATCTACATATAGACACGGCTCGATACCCTTGTAGGGTTTCGTAGCATGGAAAACAAAAAATTTCTACCGCATACAAACAAACAAGCCAAGATCTATCTACTAGATTGTAGCAACGAGTCGATGGAATAACTCACCCTCGAAGATTCCAAAGTGTTTAACGAGAGCGGATTCTCGTGGGTGATGTAGTCGTACTCTTCCCGATCTCAAGATCGCGTAGACGATCCTTCCGGCGCTGCGCTCCGGCAGCGCTCCCGCAGTCGGTCACACGTTCGGTAGTCGGCGAAGACCTTCCTCTCCCTTGTTCCAGCAGGCAGCGGAGGTTGTAGCACTCTCCTCGCGATTCCGGCAGCACAACGGCGTGGTACCGGAAGTAGAGGGGAGATCTCGAGCAGGCTTCGTAAGCGGGCAGTATGGTGGACTATGAGAGAGCTCCTCGGCGATCTAGGTTTTAGACACACCAAGGAGGAGGTGCTAGAGCCGGCGGCTAGGGTTTGGGGCACCCCAAGTCGGCGGCTAGGGCAACCCTAGGAGGCGGTGGCAACTACAGGAGGTGGTGGCGCCAAGCTAGGGTTTGGAGGAGAGGTACTTGTGTGTGCTAGGAGGGAGCCCTGCCCCTCCTTATATAGGTGGAGGGTCCGGCGGCCAAGGGGGAGGGAGAGGAGTCCCTCCCCAACTCGGCTTGGAGGGTGCGCCGGCTTGGGGAGGAGGGACTCCCTCCCCAACTCGGTTTCCCCTTCCTCCTCTTTTCCTCTTTCCAAATTTAGTTGTTTGACTTTTCAATTTAGCTATTTGACTTTTCAAACTAGGATTTGAATTAATCCTTTATTTGGAACAGCGATGACAATTAGTACATGATGCAATCATACCAACTTGATACAACACATTCATGTACCCTTCCCCTCTGGAGTGCCGGACATTCCGGAACATTCTAGAACATTCCCGATGAAAACACCGGAATCATTCCCCAACTCCGAAACGGGACTTTCCTTATATGAATCTTATTCTCCGAACCATTCCGGATCTCCTCGTGATATCTCGGATCCCATTCGAGACTCCGAACAACATTCGGTCTCTTTCTCATCATTCCATAACTACTCAAAACAACGTCGAATCCTTAAGTGTGTCTCCCTACGGTTCGTGAATTATGCGGACATGATCGAGACACTGCTCCGAACAATAACCAATAGAGGAATCTGGAAATTCATATGGCTCCCACATATTTCTACGATTACTTTGCGATAGAATGAACCACTTATATACGATATCAATTTCCCTTTGTCTCACGATATGTTACTTATCCGAGGTTATGATCGTCGGTATCTCTGCATACCTAGTTCAACCTCGTTACCGATAAGTACTCTTTTCTCGTTCCCGTGATATGTGATCCCTTGTGAGCCAGTCACATGCTTGCAAGCTAATTGGATGACATTTCACCGAGAGGGCCCAGAGTATATCTATCCGTCATATGGATGGACAAATCCCACTCTTGATCCATGTGTTTCAACCAATACTTTCCGAACACTCAATGCCACCTTTATAGCCACCCAGTTACGGTGTGGTGTTTGATGTCATCAAAGCATCCATCCGGTAAAGGTGATATGCATGATCTCATGGTCGAAGGAATTAGATTACTATGTATCAGAAAGCATATAGCAATTGAACTATTAAAATGACTTGATCTTTATGCTACGCTTATCTATAGGAGTATGTCCATCATATCATTCTCCTAACGATATGATCTTGTTGTTAATAACATCTCAATGTTCATGACAGGGAAACCACAATCATCTATTAACCAACAGGCTAGTATTATATAGAGGCTTTACTAGGGACTTCAAATTAAGTTTACAAATCACACAAGTATTAATGTTTCCTTGTTAATACTATTATAGCATGAATGTAAACATTTATCATAAACACAAAGATATAATAATAACTACTTTTATTATTGCCTCTAGGGCATATCTCCAACACCTTCCTCCTCGTACCCTTCGTCGGTACTAGCGTCTATAAATAAATACGAGGTACACAATCACCAAACAATACTTAACTATTTTCAATCATCACACAAAGGTGTACTATATATGATCTAGTATCATCACTAACATTACAAGATTAAAGCATTTGTCTTGTTTATTTTAATTTGAGAAAAGTAATTTCTACTCATTGAAAAACTACTTAAGATTTAATATTCTCCAACTCAAACATGGCATCATGTTGACACATGTCATCACCACATATTTCAGTCCATGGGAATGTAATTTAAAGTGGTGTCACAATTTAATAAGGTTTAGCCTTTTATTTTAAATAAATAAAGTGACTAGAAATGCTTATGTGGCATTCTTTTATTACTTGAACATTATTTCTGTAAGTAAACCTATATGTTTTTATATATTCTGAAAGGTATGAACAAATGTGATTTTTGAGAGTTGGAATCAACTCAAAAACTCTTATGGTTGAATTTTGAAAAATATTTGAATGCAGAAAAGCTTCTGACTTGTTATTTTTACCAAGGTTGATCTACAGATCCAAATGATTTAAATCCAACGGGCTTGGATTAAGCATTTTAGTACCTTTCTAAAAAATTGGTTTCATGCATTTTGGTTCATCTAATCGAGATGGGTTGAATTTTGAATCTATGTACAGAACTGTGTTTGAAATTAAATGGAAAAATCTAAATTTAAACTGTTGGGTCGCGTGGGAGACGCTGATGGGCCGGACCAGTGTCACTCCGCAGCGCGGGTTTCAGCTGATAGGGGGGTCTACCAGTCGACGGCTCATAACGTGTGAAGCGGTACGGGGCGATGTGGGACGTTGGATTAGACTGGAGATCAACGGCTGGGGATCATCGTCGACGACGGACATGTCGCCGGCGATCTCTAACCCTAGCGGCTCGGTGGGGGTGCATAGGGGGCGTATCAGGACTCCAGCGACGACGGCGAGGCGGGCAAACGAACTGGTGGTCGACGGTGAGCTCAGGGACGATCAAGGCAGCTCCAGGGGTGGTCGCAATCAGCGGCGCCCTTCTCCTCTAGAGGCGGCCTGCTCCGGTACAATTCTGGCGAACTGCTGCTCCCCGTGCTCCAGCTAGAGGTGTGGGGCGATCAGTGAGGTGAGGGGAGTGGAATGGTGTGCTGCAAACATCTGGGAGTGGCCTCCTTTTATAGGCTCGACGGCGAGACCGAGAGGGATGGGCAGGCGATGGTGGCAACATGGCTACGGGCTGCTAGCGGCATGGCTGAGGGTGGAGATCGACGGGCGGTCTGCTGGCGGTGCTCTAGGACTTCAATGCGGTCTTAGGGGCGGTGGTATTTGGTCTGGAACGTGCGGTGCTCTGTGAGGTACCAACGGCAAACTTCACGGCATGCGGTGTCTACCGTGTACGGTTGAGGAAACGGACATGTCTAGTGGTCTCCTGGGACGGTGGGGTTCATGCTGGCGGGCGGCAAGGGCTCGAGGTGGTCGGGTTGAGTGGGAACGGCGTGTGCACGGTGGTGCGCGTCGGCATGGTCGACAATGGCGCGGGCACGCCGTTTTCGACGGTTCCTGTCTCTGTCTTCGAGCTAGGGCTGGTCAAGAGGGGGCGGTGAGGCATGGGCAGCATGCCAGACAAGGTGGGCGCAGCTAGTTCTTCCTCTAGCTTGCTTTCCATATTGGGGTGGCAAGGTGAGGCTCGGCCTGCTCACCATTGATGGCAAGGCAAGCTCACAGTGGTGCTAGAGGTTGCTAACTAAGCTAGATGATCTACTAAATGTTTGCTGTGAGCTAGAGAGGGAACAAGTTAGGCCAATTTACTGCTCACAATAGTGTTTGATGTTTGTTTGATTTGAATTTGCAAGGTGTTTGATGAAATGGCCGCAAGAACTTGAATTTTGAATTTTGAAAAGATTTATGGTGGGTGTGCTAGGCATAAGCTGGATACTCTGTGGTTGCTTGGGTTTTGAAAATTTATTTTGTTTGAGTGGTTTTTGAAATAGTGGGATCTTCCCATATGAGATAGATTCAATTTTAAACTGTCATTTAAACTTAGTATTTGAATGTTTTTGGCATATCACAAAGTGGGCCTTGGTACCTCATTATGTGTACTAACAAGGGGTGCAAAGATCCACAATTGTTTCTGTTAAATTTTGAGTGCTAGGAATAGCCAAAGTAGGCATGGTAGTTAATTTGGCAAAAATGACCATTCACTTCATTTATTCATTTTGAGTTGTTTTTCTTTGGAAAAAGTTTGGTAATGATTTATATGATGTTTATTTCACCTAAGAATCATTTTACAAGTAATGAATCACAGAACCATGGCCATTCAAAAGAACTCCTAATTTAAATACACATACATATGAATGCTTTCATATTTTGAGATGGGAAAGTTTTTGTTAACCCAAATTTTGATGATTAGAGTTTGATGATCCATGTTTAATATTTTTGGGATGTTACAGTATGATAGTTTTCTAGAAAGAGTTTCGCTCCGCTGCCGCCATCAGAAACCAAGATTCGGATCCAGAAACTCCGTTCTGGCACCCTGCCGATACGGGGAATTTGGAGAGGATCATCGCCATCGTCATCACTAATGCCTCTCCATCGACCATGAATGTTTCCCTCATCCATGAGTGAGTAATCCCCTGCAGTAGGCTTGGGGATGGTAGGGATTGGATGATTTCTATCATGTAATCGAATAAGATTGTTAGGGCATAGTGCCTAGTATCTCTATTAGTGCTATTTGACTTTGTTGCAACTTGTTGTACTTAATGCTTGTCACTAGGGCCCGAGTGCCATGATCTCCGATCTGAATTTATTATTGAATCATTATGATAGTATTGTTTATGATCTTATCTATAAGTTGTGTACACATATTATTGTCCGGATCCAAAGGCCCCAAAGTGACAATAATTGGGACAACCGGAGGGGATGGCTGTGATGTGAGGATCACATGTGTTCATGGAGTGTTAATGCTTTGCTCCGGTGCTCTATGAAAAGGAGCACCTTAATTGCCAGTAGTTCCCTAGAGGCCCCGCTGCCATGGGCTGGCTGGACAGAAGATGTTGTGCAAGTTCTCATTGCGAGCACATATGACTATATATGGAGCACATGCCTAGGATTGTTTAGTACTTGGATGCTTGTTATTATTTAGCTGCAATGCCCTAGATCTTGAAGTTACATGTTTAGACTCGTCCATGCAATGCCCATCCATCCATCCCTATGCCTACCGCACTCGAATCCCATTGTTTACTGTTATTGTTACTATTGCTCTTGTTCCACCGTTGTTGTTGCTACTACAAACTATTGCTACTGATAAACTTCTGTGAGCAAGAACTATTTCCAGGTGCAGCTGAACTAACAACTTAGTTGTTAAGGCTTGCAAGTATTCTTTGGCTCCCCATGTGTCGAATCAATAAATTGGGTAATACTACCCGCGAAGACTATTGCGATCCCCTACACTTGTGGGTGATCAAGACTATTTTCTAGCGCCGTTGCCGGGGAGCATAGCTTTATTTGTAAGTTCACTTGGATCTATTATTGTTCACTACTACTCCTTTCATCATGGGGAAGTCTTGTGATAGAAAGTTCCCTATTTTACCATCCACTACAAGAAGAGGTACAATCCTAAACGCAGCTGCTGCTCTTGATTCACCGTCTGTTATAAGTAAGCTTGTTACACCACCACCACATACTCATGATACACACACTACTACTACTGCTGAGTCTGAAACTGCTTTTGATACTCATGATGTTACTTCTACTGTGCTTGATGCGAGTGGTTCATTAGGTCCTTTTATAGATGCTACTATGGCTAGTCTAGGAAATACCGAAACTCCTAGTGAAGACACTGTTACACCTGCTAGCTCAACTGAGTCTAGTGAGAGTTATGATATTAATTATGGCTACATTGAGTTTACTGATGATTTTTTTGAAGAGTGCTGAAACACACACGGTACTAGTGCTATTAAGAGTCTCCTTGCTAGACGTACTATTATGCCTAAACTGACCTCTGATCCTAAGTTTGCCACCTCTCCCATAGATACTAAAGATAAAGATTATGATTTCTCTCTTGATTTATCCTACTTGGACATTGTTGAGAAAAAACCTTTCTATGGGACTGAAAATGAGAGTGTCGTGGCTCATATGAATGAGCTTTCTACTATGAGTGCTTTGTTCTTTGATGATTTTAATATGCGCAAGTATTTTGTTACTAAGATCTTCACTTTTTCACTAAAAGGAGAAGCTAGGGCTTGTTTTAATAGATTACCTCCTGGTTCCATTGATAGCCCTGATTGTTTGATTGCTTATTTCTTCCAAAAATATTTTCCTCCCAGTGCTAGACATGCTGCTTTGCAGAGACTTTTGATTTTAAACAGGGAGAAGAAGAGAAATTGCCCGAGTCATGGACAAGGTTCTATGCCTTGATTCATGCACATCCTGGATGTCCATTACCTAAGAATGAGCTTCTTGATATTTATTATAATGGACTAACTGATGATTCTAGGACATACCTAGATAGCTTTGCTGATTGTGTTTTCAGGAAAAGAACTCCTATAGATGCTGAAGATTTAATGGCTAAGATAAGCAAGAATTATGATGATTGGACTTCGACTGAGCTAAATACACTTGAGCCTATTACTCCTGAACCAGGTTTGCCTGAACTAGTTTGAACACCAACACCAAAGAAGAGAGGAGTTATTGCATTAAATGATGAAGTGATGAAGGAAGCTAAGAAGTGTCTAAAGGAGAAAGGTATTAGAGCTGAAGATGTGAAGAATCTACCTCCTATAGAATAATTATGTAAGCCAATTCCCCACTCATCTACTATTGAGGTACACTCTCTCCAACACTTTGATGAAGGTGATATTCCTTATGGTAATCCTCCTGATCAATGCTTAGAGGAACTTGATATTTTTATTGTTAAACAGGGTAATTTTAATAAACAAGTTCAGAATCATTTATTGGAAAACTCTAGAGCTATCAATTAGTTGAAAGATATTGTGGAAAGAACTTCTAATGATATTAAATGATTTGTAAACACTTTCAAATGGTTCAAACTCAACTTGATCAACTTTCTAAGGTACAAAAGGATATGCTAGTTAATTCCTCAGGAGATAAACATGCTTATGTAATTAGAACTAGGAGTGGTATGGCCACTCAAGATCCTTTATATCGTGAAGGACACCCCAAAAGAATTGAGCAGGATTCTCAACAAGGTGAAGATAGTGGTAGTTCCCGTAAGAGAAAGAAAAAGAAACATAGAATAGTTGAGGAACCACTTGAACCTGATGTAGATCTGTAACATCCCAACATTAGAGCTTAGAAATAAGCTGAACCCAGATGTGTGCATTGCATTCATGCATAGAAAATCCGAATAATTTTCGCGCTTTTAAAATAGAACTTGTCAAAATGAATGAAGCTTCTCTTAACTCGATGGAATTGAAGTAGATCATCAAGTTGACTGCGATAAGTTTCAATAGGACTTTGCTAAAACCTTACTTTGGGTAAGGGAGATTTAACCTAAGGGTAGATCAAATGAAATAAAAGATAAAACCTAATACATTATGATTTATATTTGATCTTTAGGTGATCACATCATAGTATCAATTATAATCACTCATGAGTACCCAATTTAAGGATATAACACAAATAACAAGAATGTAACAACTATATCTCAATATCATCTGCATATACCATGAGTATCATGGTAATATCTAACCCTACATCTGAAAGAAGATTGGGTAGGAAAGAAACTGAGTTTAGATCATTCACCCTATATCTTTCTTTCCATATCAATCTTTATCATCTCTGTTGAGTTATATTTCCATGCCTGATATTCATCATTGTTGAAGGATCAACTATTGATTCACCAGATCTCAATCTATCAACTCTTGACCATATTATTGCATTTACTTAAGGCCTAACTAAATAAGAAAGAAGAGGTAAAGGGTAATGCTAGTTTTATGTATCATCTATATGGTGGGAGTGATTGGAGGAAGTCAAATCAATATGGTAACAAAGAAGATTACAAGGATGGATTTTGAAGATTGATCCCAAGGAGTAATCCTATTGGATTAAGTAGACATAGTAAATGAATAACACCTCTTAATCCAATACAAATACTAAGAAGATAATTTCAATACAACTACAAGGTTGTATTGATAATGTCCTTGACTAGCCAATTGGAAACCTAAGCCATAATGATCAAATGATTCTAAGGATCATGATTTTGATACCAAGATTGAATATGCTTATATCATGTATAAGGGACATTGGTGGGTAGAACATGATTAAACCCTAGTCTAGATAATTATCCTAGATTAGCCATGACAAGTCACACTAACATAATGTGAGGTTGGAGTATGGGATACTGGAGTTAAGTAAAGACAAGATAGTATGATCAAGATAATGCTAGAGTAACATTGGATTAGAGAAGTAGTAGTTTCCTCTTGGGAAATACTCACACTTGAGGTGAAGTAAAGCTTGATATATACAACTACTGGAGTAATGTTGGTAATGGATGATGAAGGAAGATTATGAAAGCTTCTATGTCAAGCTCATTCGAATTATAAATGGAATTAGAAGAATAAAAGGTGGATAAAAATATCCTTACGAAGCAAAGTTAATCATGTTAGCACATGATGATGGATATGAACAAGTAGTATATCTAGGAAAGGAATTCCTTAATAATAAGTCTAGAGTTATGAATTATGGAAGATAATAATTCTTGGTAAACAATCAACTCTAAATCTTAAAACCAAGTATAATATCCATTTCATATTAAGAATTTTCCATCTTATAACTATATCACTTGATAGGAACATTCCATAAAACAAATCCCATAAGCACATCTCTGTTTATTCCAATTATCATAATTATCTGTGCTTAGGAGTATTTTTTATCAATTCTTTTCCAAAAACATTCTAAATATAACTTTCTAGTACTAAAGGTGATGCCATCAAATATCCCAAACAGAAAAAAATATGTTTAGCTATTGAATCTTTAACCACATCCATAAAGGAATCTAAATATATTAAAGACCCTAAACCTTAGGGTAGATATGCATAATACAAAACCTTAAACCTCTTTGTTTATTACAATAGAATATATACATTGTCAATTTCCAAATCAATGGGAGTAGTAATAACTATATCAATGTATTTTATATTGCATGCATCAAAAAATAGTATAGGATCATTACACATATAAAAGTTCCTATTCAAACTATGAGCCAACTAGAGTTAAGTTTATAAACAAATAAGACTATATCATTTAGAAACCCATAACTAAAGGAGGAAAATAAAATAATAAGAAAATCTTTTACAAAATATTAAAAAGGGGTCATATATTGAGAAAATAAAAGCAATACAACAAGATTATATATAATAAAAATTCACAAATAATACTAACTATGTTTTAGTATTATTGAAATTGTCTAGTAAAGAAATCCTACAAAGGAAAGTTCAAAATCTAATTCAAATTCAAATCTAAAAAGGAAAACAGAAAATAGAAAAGAGTAAATCAAATAAAAAACCAAACCTGGCCGCAGCCTAACCCTATCTGCTTACCTGACACCTAGGTGCAGCCCACTTCGGCCCGCGACTAGCCCACCAGCAGCCCGTACCGCTTCGGCCTTCTATTTCTCGTCGTCTTCCTCGCCGGTGGAAGAAGCCGCGTGGCGTCGCGGCGGTCGTCGATCTCCGACGCGTTATGATGCACGCCGCCGTCAGTGAGGAGGGGGATAAGAACGCCCGCGAGCTCCTCTATCCATTCGTACCCGAATCACTTTCTCTCGTGCTCTCTCTAAAATTTCCCCAACCATGCCGAAACCCTAACTCGCTGGGGTTGCTCGTTGTCGTTGTTCAAGACTACCCCAAGGCCAACTGAAGGTTCCACTAGCACCGCCATGGTAGACTTCGTCTGCTAGGAGGAGGAATCAAGCCGAGAAGCCTGAAACCATGTGCATCGAGCTTGTCTGTCCGCCGTTCGCCATCGACCATGGCGACGCCGTCTGAGCTCGTCTCCCCTTGTCGATGCCACTACAAGCTTCCTGGTAAGCTTCTGCTTCTGCTTGTTCTCTCCGATTTGGTCCTAGTCATCTGTAGCGCCTTGTACGCATGCACCCGAGTGGGTCACCGTCGGAGCTAGTGCTCTAGTGACCATTCTGGGGTGGCGCAACCATAGTTTGACTCACCGTTGCACCCTCTCTCCAACGCACCGGACCACACATGCTAAATCGCCATAGATCATCACCGGTGACCTTGATCTGGTGGTGGAGGTCGCACTGACGTCATTGTGACGACGTGCTAGGGTCAGCCTGGACCCAGTTCCCTGTTTGACCAGTCTTTGCTCACATGGCTGATGACATGGCCTAGGTCCCATATGTCATTGACTAGGGGTAAAGACTGGGTCAATAACTAATGCATTTATTTCATCTGAGAGATGAGGCGGACCATGGCCCACGGGTCAGTGACTAGGACTAGCTCTTGGTTTGGTGTAAAAAGTATTTTTTTGTTAACAAAATAAATAAAATGTTATAATTCAATTAATAATATTCCAGAAATCAAATAAATGATTAAATCTTGTTTAATTAATAACTTTTGATTTATAATTCAGAAAAATATGTATAATATATGAAAATTTGTAGAAAAATAAAATCTACAACTTAAACTTATTATCAAATATTATTATGTTGATTATTTAAATAAATATTATTTAACAAAGGTTTTATAAGTAATAAAACTTTGATAATTCATATTTTAATAATGGTAAATGTTAAAAATATAAATAGAATACCAAAAATCTTAGAAAAGTAAGAATTATACTATAATCATGTATTATTGTTTCACTTAAGTAAATATTTAATATTTATTAAGTAATTATAAAGTAATAAGAATTGTAAAAATCATATCTTATTATTTATAAATCACACAAATAAATATAATATACTAAAATGATCACAAAAATAACATTTACATATTAAAAATATAATGTTCCACTTTTGAGTTAAATAAAAATTCAGATACTTCTATAAATCAAATTTAACCTTATTCACTTAATTAATAATGCATATAAGGAAAAATAAAATCTATTAATAGCTCTAAAATAAATTAATTAAGTTTAATAAATAGTATTAGACTTAAATATTAATAAAATTAAGCCTTAATGGTTTAAAACATTATAAATATCTTTTTACTAAATTATCTTCAACCTTAAATAAAGATTTTATTCTAAAAAGATTCCCATTTATAATAAAAGACCTTAAAGAACAACTTATGAATACACCAAACCTTTTCTATATATATTAACCACCAAATTACAAAATCTACCACAACACTATAGAAAGTTCAAAAGTAGTTAAGTGAAAATATATCTTGGTTTATAAACTATACTCACTCATCTATAAAAGATAAATGATATTACTCCATTATAGAATCAAGAAACTATTACCCCAAGTAAAAAGAATGACCATTCTTAAGTAACCTAAAGAAAACATATCAGATACACATGATACAAATGTATAAGTACTATACTTTCAAAACTATCTATATTTTTAAAGTTAACTTTAGTCTCCAGGAATCTAAATATAATACAATACATATTACTATATGTTTTATAATTAACTTTGGTCTGAAGTAGTTAAGTTATAAAGCAACTCAAGCCAAACCATTTGAGCAAACAAATAACATCAACCACCACTAACTAACCACAAAGTTTGTTTAGACCTTAGAAGAGAAACCTTTCCTTCGAAGGTTATTCTTTTTGCCACTTCAAACAGAAACTCTTATATAAGCAATTTTGACTAGTATTTCATAAGTATATATTTTGTTGCTACATATGTGTTGCTCACAACAACTCATAAGCTCTAATAAAAGCACAAATGTGAAACCTATCCAAAAGGACCACACATTCCAAAGTAACCATTTCCGGAATCCAAACCATAGGACAACGTTATCCCCGGGATTTGCGTTTAGAACGTGCATCACATTACTTATGCATAAAAAGCATATTTCTTCTTTAAACATTAGTCCTTACCGGACCAATGATGCTGATTTTAGATTTTGGATCTTATACTGACTCGAAGACCGTGAGTGCATAATCTTGCAATCACAAAAGGCAAGTTCACACTTGCTCATGTCCTTTACAAATCCAGTGTTGTTATCACCTGCATTTTAAAAAGGTCTTAAAACACTATTTTTTGATAATAATGTGAACTATTGGTTACTGATCCAGGGTGATCAGCTAATCTATTAAATCTCACAGTTGGAATACCACTGTTCAGAATTATATCACCTAGGACTTAACAACCAATGGCGCCAGTGATTCGTGCGCCGTATATAACGCGTTGACCATGAGATTTGGAATGGGACGGAGAAGTCAGCTGTATCTTCTTCCTCTCGCATGAAGTCGGATGTGCAAGTCGTGGGTGTTATCCTCGTAGCATGCATATTAATTGGTAATTCGTAGAGGATATGCAGCATATGGGTGGGAACCCTCGTCGTCCCATGATAGTTCTGGCATCTAACGGTTTGTACAAACCATTGCCATAATTCGTTATGTGGGCATGGTGTACACCAAGGAGGCATGCGAGGTTGGGAAGGGGGCAGTGATTGGCTTGGATCATCTTCTAGGCCCCACATCATGGAATTGTGGACGGGAATAAGCTGCCCGGTTGTGCAACAAAGAGTTGATCTCTCATGGGTAAAGTAACACACCTCTGCAGAGTGTAAGAACTGTAACTTGTTATTCCCTGTTCCAGGAAGGAGCTGCGAACGCGGCAGGAAAGGAACTCCATGAAAGTTCTGGTAAACCCGTGAAGGTTGACGAACATAACTTTTCAGAATAAAACCAACCTTTGAAGAAATCTTTTATGAAAACTTGCATTGCCTATGACCTATGGTCTGTGGATGTAGTTATAGTGCATCAAACACTCCTTTTCTAGTGAATTTGCTGAGTACGCTCGTACTCAAAGTATCTTCTTAACCCTTGCTAGATTCTGAAGCCTTGAGACGACGTCTACATCAAGTTATGCTCTAGGACTTATCATGCCCAGCTTAAGCTCTTCAATGAAGACAAGTAAGACAACTTTTACATCAACTCAAGTGACGACGAAGTTACTGATTAGATTGAAATATAATCTCTAGCCAAAGAACCTATTTCGGTAGTGCGTTGCAATAGCAGCAATGCTAACCTCTTAGCCAGAATACTAGACGTAATAGTATAGTCGTTCTTACGTTATTTATCTTTGATTATTTTTCATAAGAAGTTCTTTCTCTCTCTTCAACCTAGAGTGTTCTCTGGATCTTGTGTAAAGAGTGAGTTGTAACCTTTAGCCATGTATTGGACCCGCTGTGTTTCTGTTGTGCCATTCTGAGGGATATAATACTAGTGAACGGTGTTTCATTGGTGTTATGTCAACGACTATAGTATACTACATCATGCAGTGGTATGCTGGGTCATAGCAAGATCCTAATAGTATATCTATCTGTGATGCTGAAACTGAGAGTGGTAATGATAAAAATGATGCTCCTGATAATGAAGAAGTTGAGGAAGAACCTAAAAAGCACACTAAGAACACTAGGTACACTAAGGAAGATTTTATTGCTAATAAACATGGTAAAGAGAGAGAACCTTGGGTACAGAAACCTATGCCTTTTTCAGGTAAGAAACACAAGTCAAAGGAGGAAGAACACTACAACAAGTTTTGTGAGTGGATGAAGCCTTTATTCTTGCAAATTCCTTTGACGGATGCTATTAAGTTGCCTCCTTATTCAAAGTATATGAAGGATATTGTCTCTAATAAAAAGAAGATTCCTAATGAGGAGATTTCTACTTTGATTGCTAATTATTCCTTCAATGGTAAGGTTCCAAAGAAACTTGGTGATCCAGGTATACCAACTATTCCTTGCTCTATTAAGAATACTTCTATACTTAGGAGAAGCAATGTATGTATCACTTGAACTCTCATATGTCGGACGTGTGTGCCGACTATGTGCTGATAATAAAATGGTATGATTCGAAAAACTGACTCGAGGACTACCCCTTAAGTTTTCCATTTCAATTATTTTATGTCGGCTGGCATGACACCCGAAATTTATCTTGGAAAAGTAGTGTTTACTCGAAATAAATCAACTCTTCGACTATGCTGTTGTCCGAAAACACGGCTTCATGGCAAGCAAGAGAAAAGGATGTATGATGGGTTAACACGAACGCCGGATAAGTACAAAGGAGAAACGCGAGCCGGCTTTAGATTTTTGCCTAACTCTCTGCAGATCACGTTATACTACGTGTCGAGTAATCTCGGCCAAGTGATCCAAGTTTCATACTCGCTAACAATATCCTTAGTACTTTGAGACCCTAATGTCGAACACCGAAAAAGGTAGACAGGGGCCAAAGTCAAGGAAAGGTGACACGACAAAATGAAGCTCGGGGACTTGCCCTGGAATGATTCACACTTAGAACATAACACAAATATATAAAGCCTATCAAAAGGCGCATAATCAAACTTAAAGTGCAATGTATGTTACATCTGTACCCGGCATATTGGGGATTTAATCAAAGTTCGAGTATGTGTTAGCCTAAGAAGTAGAAGGACTCGGAGGAGCACTCTCGGAGCCAGGAGCATTGCTTGGAGCATCGACCGAGTGAGGGGCATCTGTGGCCGGGTCATCCGGACCATCTGACTCGGTTGCTTCGCTGTCACCGCCCTCTTCATTAGCAACTTCGACGAGTGGATCGTCAAGGTCGAGGAAGCTGGGCCCGTCGCACCAAGCATGCACCATGGTATACTCAATCATGGCGTAAGCTCGCTCCTGGCGTTTCTTGATCAACTCCAGATCATTCAGCCATTTGCCATCTCCTCTTATGCGAGCAAGAACATCAAGGTTGATGTCCTCGTACCATGAAAGCATGAAAAGGAGAGCCTTGTCCGCTGCAGCTCGGCTGGCCGACTCACGCCATTGATCCAGCAGATCTTCAGTAAGGAGCAATCTCTCATCAAGGGGCTCGATGAGAGCAGGTGCATCTTCATCCGTCCAGATCATGCGAAACGCATAAATAGCCGACTTAAGCAGATCCACACCGCAAGACTTGAGGGTCCTGACCCGTTCTGACACCGCTTCGAGAAGCTCCTCCATGGACACCTCACCGTCGGCAGGAGCACCAGCCTCGGCCCTCACTTTCTTCATGGCTCGGATGGCAAACATATTGGCCTCAGGAAAATTCTCTGCAAGCAAAAAGAGAAAGTCAGCAAAATAACAAAAGTAAATGGAAGAAGTTTAGAGCGACTTATATAGTGCAAAAAGAGTAAGAACTCACTACCGAGAAAGAAGTTGATAGTGGCGAGCTTGCTATGCCAAGTTTTAGCCTTGGCTTGGAGGGCGTCAAAGTTCAGATTTGCCGACTCAACCGATGCCTCGGCCTCGTCGAGCAGCCTCTTGGTCTTCTCGGCGCTGGCGGCCTGTTGATCATTCTTCTCGGCAAGCTCCTCTCTCAGCCCCTTCACCTCGGCCAAGTGCTTCTGCTCCATCTTGGCCATCAGCTTCTTCAGCCGAGTCACCTCATCTCGCTCCTTCTGGAGTTCGGCTTGGTGCTTCTCTGCTTATTCGGGACAAATTACTTGTCAGCACCAACAAAAACTTTCAGCTATCACATCAATGAGGCAAGAAACTTACTCTCGGCCTCGCTGATCTGCGAGTGAAGAACCTCGATGGTGGACTGAGCGGAGGCTGTGAGAGAAGAGCAAGAGAAGATTGAGGAAATGTACCAAAGAAAAATACACCGAATAGGGAAAGAATGACTAAGGTTGTTACCTTGGCCTTGGGTATTAGTCTACAGCTTTTCGTATGCAAGTTCGAGCATGCGATGCGCCAGAACGAGATCTTGGTGCACCTTGGTGCGCTCGTTATGCGTGAACTGATAAAAGAAGATAGACAATAAGGAAGTGTCAAGTCAAGCAGCCTGCTGAATAAAAAAGCTTAAGAGCTTACAGCCGAGTAAGTTCCTTACTCAACGGTAACCTCGAGGGCTAGGGATCGAAGCTCTAACATGCAAGCTTGGGGTGAAGGATTTAAAGACTAAGTGACTATTAATATCTTACAGACGAGTAAGTTCCTTACTCGGCAGTAACCTCGGGGACTAGGTGATATCTATAAAGGAAATACTCAACAATACAAAAGAGTAAGAAGTTACTTTACCTCGTTTACTTCGTCGGCGCGGGCCATTAGAGTAATGGCCTGCTGGGTCATGTTAGAGATGGCCTTAGGGCCCAGCTTCAGCTTCTTGCTGGCACGGGTGCTGACCTCCTGCTCGCCAGCTGCATTCCATGCCACATCATAAGGCTCAGCTGAACCAAGGCTCTTGTGTCACATCCCAAGATTTTCCAAATCTTGTAATGTGAAAAATAAAATAAACACAATAAACTTTTGTTGAAAATCAGGGTGAAAAGAAACTTTTGTTTCTAGAAGGAGACTTGAAATCCCATCTTGAACAAACTTTGGCAGAAGTTTGAATTCAACAAAAATCCAAATCAAGGGAAATGCATTCCTCAATGAATGTATCTGGAAATTTGAACACCTGGAAAATAAATCCAAAACCCTAAACCCTAATGGAAGGAAATCATTTTCCAAAGTATCTCCAAATCCATGGATTTGATCCATACCAAATTTGATCAACAAATTTCCACAAAGGATCAAGTAAGACCATAGAAGTTGGTTTCACTCAAATTGGAACCATAAACAAAATCTTAGGAGTATAATAAGAGAAGGAAATTGAAATTTCCAAAGCCTTTAAAGCCCTTACCAAAAGCCCATACCCTTTGGTGAACAAATAATCCTAAAGGGATTTAAAAAGTAAAACATTTATCAAAGGAAAATAAATTGTTTTGGAAACACTGTTTTAGATCTTTTAATAAAAGACTTTGGTTTCAAATGAAAAGATAAGCCAAATTAATTTTGGCCAAAATTTTGAAATAAAATATTTTGTTTTGATAAAATGAGTAAAGGTTTATTTAAATAAAATAAAAGGATTTAAATATCCAATTTTATTTAAGTAAAAGCTTTTCCCATTTTAAATGAACACCAAGTATTTTATTACTACTTGGAAATCTTTTATTAAAAGGTTTTGCTTTGATTAAAATGAGTAAAGGATTATTTAAATAAAATAATAAGGATTTAAATATCCAATTTTATTTAAGTAAAGGCTTTCCCATTTTAATTAAACACCAAAACTTATTTATTTATTTAAGTAAGTTTCCAAGTATTCTTTTATTTTTCAAATAAAACCTTCTGGTTTGGTTTTGAAAATAATTGGAATTCAAATGGAAATTTTATTAAATAAATCAAACACTATTAAAAAACTAAAGATCCATTTTAATTAATTATTAAATGGATCCTAAAATAAATAAAAATAATATTTCATTTTGAGATTTGGATTATGTCGCCAAACAGAACCAAATTCAAAGTGAAGTTGAGTGATTGTTTGAATTGATTTGAGTGTTGGTTGATTGTTTGAATAATTGTTTGGAAATTGAAAACAGAAAAAGAATTAGAAAAAGAAAAAGGCTTAGACAGAAAAAAATAGGAAAATAGAGCAGCCCAACAGGCCCAGTCCAGCCCAGCCTTTCACTGCCCGGAGAAAACAATTCTTACCAAATAACAGACCCGCTGAGTCAATGACAGCGTGGACCCACTACCCCCTCTCCTCACTCGCTGACGAGAAGACCCCACCTCTCTCTCCCACATCCCGAACCGTTTTTCTTCACCGTCAAACAAACCCACGCAGAGACTAACAGGTGGACCCCGTTCCTTCTCCTTTTCCCACTGACCAGAGGACCCCACCGACAACTATTCATCGTCGTTTCCACCGCGACCAATTCTTCCTCCTCTCGTCGGCCGTTTTCTGCTTTGATTCCGCCGAATTAATTCGCGTAAACGCTGCGTTAATCTCTCGTCGTGACCACAGCTACTTAACCGCCTGCTCCTCCTCCTCCCTTTCCCCCAGACCTCCCACCTCGACTCGCCCCCAGGCCGCCTCAATTCCTCCCCGAGCGTCCTCTGCTCCGACGATGTTCCGGTGACGATTCCGGCGAAACCAGGCCTCCCCTTGCCTCCTCGACCATCCTCTCGTGATCCACACCTCCTGGCGATCATCCCCGTAGCACCAGCTCACCCGCGGGCACCCCAGAGCCTCGACAACAACGACCACAGCACCACACCGCCGTCTGCCGTTTCTCCGGCGAGCTTTCCAGGTGAACTCCGTCCGTCCTAGCACCTCTCGATCATGCTCACATGAATCCCATGGTCGCCCGCATCTTACCGTGCCTTTGTTTTGTCTTGGGGTGAACTGCAGCAACGCCTCGTCGTCAACCTGAGCGCCATCGTCTGTCTGCAAACTCCGGCGACTCTTCTGGTAAGCACAAGACCACCCTGACCCCTCTCGTTCATGAACACGACTCCGTCTCGATCTTGCGCATCTAACCGAGCCTTCTTTTCGCTTCGGAGAGAACCACAGCAACGTCCTCGACAAAGAACCGAGCTAACCGCCGCTCAAGCAACTCCGGCGAGCAATCAAGCTCACTCCAGTACGCCCCGCGATAAGAAGACACTACCTCGAGCTTCCCCACGTTCTTGCGAGCATGGTGAGCATGCCCTTTTTCTCTCTCGCTTCCTGTATCGCCGGCACCGTCGACGACCGACCGCTCCGCCCGGCCACAGCCGCGCATCATCGTCTATGACCAAGCACCCCACAGCCGTTCGATCTAGATCGGACGCACTAGACAGAACCACTTAACAGCGAAGGGGTACTAGCTCTGCGCCGCACGATTAGACTAGATCCAACGCTCCGCAGCACACGATCCGGCCGAACCGGTATCGACCAATAGGAACGCGCCACGTGGCCAGTTTTTGATTAAAAACAGAAATTAGAAAACAGAAACTTTTGCCAATTTCAAATCCATGTATCTTTTGATCCACACGTCCAAATTTTACAAATTTGATGTCGTTGGAATCAGCAAGACAAGACCTAACCAACCCTACCCTTAGTTTAGCAAATAGTATCTGTTAGCTTGTTTGATTTTGCAGATTCTTTTGTGTGCTTGCTAACATTAGAAAAATCATTTAAAAATGATTTTTAGGTTAAAACCTTTGCAATTTAGTTTGTTGTGACCTTACTGACCCTAGGAACCAACCCATAGTTTGGAAAATGATTTTTGAAAAGTTTAGAATGGATTAATTGGTTTAATCCATTTCTAGCTAATTAAAAACCATTGTTTTGTTTATGAAAATGCTTTCATAAAGAAAACTTTGGAGAAAATGCTTTGGACCCAACCTACTGACCCAAACACCAAGTTTTGCAATAGTAACTCATTTGGTGAAGCAAATTTAGAATTCTTTGATTTAAAACCACTTCTAGTCAAATAGAAATGTGGTTATTTTATCAAAAATAATTTTGGAAGAAAACCCTTGGAAAATGTTTTGTTTTAAACTCACTAACCCCAAAACCCCAAGTTGTGATTTGAAAACAAATTGGGTGAACCCTATAGGCTAATGCCCTAGTAAAATATTTCTACACCACCTAAAATGACCCTTTGTTTTGAAAATGGTTTTGAGGTGAAACCCTTTTGCAAATGGCCTTGCCACTTTGCAAAATGACCATTAGATGTACCCAAAAGTCTATGACCCACTAGGAACCACTTTTTCAAAACAAAACAAAGCTTGGCATGCTTGCATGCATTACTTTAACTTTGCCACTTTGGTAAATGACCATTTTTGGATCTTACAAAGTTTAGGAATCTAATAGAGACCCTCTTTGCAAATGACTTTGCCATTTTGGTAAATGACCAATTTGGAACTTACAAAGTTAGAAGCCTAGTGAAGACCATCCTTACAATAGAACCAACCTTTGCATGCTTATACATGACTTAGATCCCATTACTTTGTGTGTGAAAAATTGTTTGTTTGACTTTGTTATTTTATGTGTGAAGTTTTGCTTGATTGGTAGATTAAGTTTGTGCCTTGCTTGATTGAATTGTAGTGACTTGAAGAGTGTGAGTGTTGCAAGTACAAGGAGTGAACCTATACCCTCTACCAAAAAGGCAAGTGATATCTTCATGAATATTCCATACCTATATTTTATACTTGCATTAGATATATTTTGTTAGGACTTGCATGCTTTTTTTTGTCAGTTGTTGATGGGAAATCCTATTTAGAATAGAATGCTAGAGTTGCTAGGAAATTCCCTAAGGATAAGTTGCCATGCCATGCTTAGCCTAGCTACTAGAAAACAAGGGTGGTTTATATATTCACACTATGAAAAAATATTCTAAGTCTTTGGACTTGTGTTTTATTTAACAAAACAACTAAGTAATGAATCACCTGGGTGGAATGGAAGGAATGGTTTATGTTGAGTGGTTCACAAGGCCATGACATGGCTTGTGTATCTCACTTGTGGATGGCCACCCAGGAAACAAAGAGATTTGAGATGTCAAATGTTGAGAAGCTTCAAGTGCAACCACTTGGTAATATGGGCTCTCCCATGATCTTAGGATGCTAGAACTTAGTATTTTAGACAGTGGGTGGTAGATGGGATGATAGGTTGGAGCGCGTCCATTTGACTAAGGAAAGGCTACTGAAGGATCATGTCTTGGGAAACCAAGGCTTGTGGGGAAAGTGCACCACCTCTGCAGAGTGTAAAACCTAAGTACTTAGCCATGTCCCTGGTAAAGGACAATTTGAGCATCAAGACATGGAAACTTCAAGAATCTCATCACTCCAATTTCAAAATAAAAACTTGTGGGTGAACAAGGGTTAAAAGGATCTTCAGTCATTGATTGGTAGATGCCCTGAGTGGATCTTTAGTCTTTGATTGGTAGACGCCTTGGGTATTTTTGCCAAGCAAATCTTCAGTCCTTGATTGGTAGATGCCCTGAGTGGATCTTCAGCCTTGGATTGGTAGATGTCTTGGAAAGTTTTTGCCAAACAAAACTTAGTATTTTCAAAAGTTAAGGAAAAATCTATTTTGAGCAAAGCAAGCCTAATCTCCACCAGCCAAATGCATATAGTATTATAGTCCACTTATATTATACTAAGGTATCACTTGCCAATACAATTCAAATGTATTGACCCTTGTGGCTGTAACTTATGATGTTGCAGGTTTGATTGATTTTAGTGAAGATTGATTGATTAGGATTACAAAGTCTACAACCAACATCTGCCTGTGGCACTTTGAAGATGAAGGACCCATGACTATAGTTATTCCGCTGCAATGTAATGTAAATAGCCAATGAGCTATGTTTGATGTAATAAAACTATTTTATTCCTGGTTATAAAGTTGTATTATGACCTTTGTTTCTTGATATTACATCTGAACTATGGATGCTAGCTATTGATCCAGGGACTAGCATTGTAAACACAGGGGACTCAATCTTATTAAAGGTTGGGGACGCTACAGAATGGTATCAGAGCATTGTGTTGCCTGTAGGATTTGTAACCCTAGGATTGGACAAAAACCCTTAGAAAAATAGGAGTTGTATTTTGTTCCAAAACTTATTTACAAAACAAATCTTGTAAACTCTTTCCTCAATCATTTTTGGTTTCAACTCTACTTCTCTTCTACTTCAAAACTTGATGGAAAAGCCTACCCCATGACCAAAGACTACACCATGTGCAAAGGAGTTCTTCAACTTCTTCAACTCTAATGACTTCAACATCTTCAGCATATTCACCAAGGACTTCAATCTTGGATATCACTAAGGACTACAAGTAATACAAGAAGTTTTACCCAAGACTTGAAGACTAAGGAAACACAACTTAGAAAGAACCATCATCACCTTTGAAGATTTGTGACCAAGACACAAAAATTCTCCAAGGAAACAAAGATCTCATTCAAGAAGAATCAACCAAGAAGGATGGAAAGATCACAAGTGAACCATATAGATGGACCACCATATTTTAGTTACGACAAACCCACCAACTTAAGTGGTGTAACAAAAATTATTTTGTTGCCTAAGTATGTGCTTGAAACTTGTTGTTTGAGTGGAGTGCTTGTTTGTGATTGCTTGCACATTGCTTGTGTGAATTGTGATGTGTGTGATTAGGATTGATTCCCTTAGAAATCTTTTGTCTATTCTAATCCCCCTTCAACCCAAACAGATGACTTCTCCAAGAGACTCCAACATCAAGGATGGTGACAACAACAACAACCAAGAGGACAGCATGAGAGAACTCATAGCAACCCAACACCAGTTGAGCCAAGAGACAACTTAGCTTTTAGCCAACAACAATGGATTAGACCCAGCCATACAAAGGATTTTGAAACTTCAATCCCAACTGTTGCAAGGATTGGTTACTCAAGTGATCAACATGAGAGAAAACTTTTCCCAAGGAGCTAATGACAACAAGGATGACAAAGATGTTATTCTAGAAGGAACCCAAGCTAGCAATACTTTTGGATACAAGGATCATGCACCCAAGGAGCATGAAGATCAATGCCCCAAGAAAAGAGGAAGATCTCCCATTCATGAAGAACAAGAACTAGAAGAACCCCTAGCTTTGGAGAAACCCAAGAAGAAGAAGAAGAAGAAGAAATGCCTCAACACTAGCAAGAAAGATATTACACAAGTGCAATGTTTCAATTGCAAAGAGATGGGACATTATGCCAATGGATGTCCAGAGAAGAAGAAACACAAGATAAACAAGCCTATGAGGGATATCAGCCAAGTCACATGCTTCAAGTGCGAAAACAAAGGACACTACGCAGATGTTTGCCCAGAGAAGCCACCTCAAGACCTCAAACTTATAACCTGTTACAATTGCAAGAACCCGGGACACCATGCAAGCAATTGTCTAGAAAAGATGAAGAACAAGTTGATCAAGCCTATGGAGAAACTCAACCTTGGCCCATGAATCAAGCATGGAAACAAAGGACACTAAGCAGAAGTTTTCCAAGAAGAAGTTTTCCAAGATTCCAAGCAAGCCAAGATATAGTCTAGTTGGAAAATTTTTAAGGGTGGTAGTACCCTAGTTGTTTTGAACCTGCTTGTAACCCTAGCCTCCCCAAATCTCGGGACGAGATTTATTTTAAGGGTGGTAGCCTGTCACATCCCAAGATTTTCCAAATCTTGTAATGTGAAAAATAAAATAAACACAATAAACTTTTGTTGAAAATCAGGGTGAAAAGAAACTTTTGTTTCTAGAAGGAGACTTGAAATCCCATCTTGAACAAACTTTGGCAGAAGTTTGAATTCAACAAAAATCCAAATCAAGGGAAATGCATTCCTCAATGAATGTATCTGGAAATTTGAACACCTGGAAAATAAATCCAAAACCCTAAACCCTAATGGAAGGAAATCATTTTCCAAAGTATCTCCAAATCCATGGATTTGATCCATTCCAAATTTGATCAACAAATTTCCACAAAGGATCAAGTAAGACCATAGAAGTTGGTTTCACTCAAATTGGAACCATAAACAAAATCTTAGGAGTATAATAAGAGAAGGAAATTGAAATTTCCAAAGCCTTTAAAGCCCTTACCAAAAGCCCATACCCTTTGGTGAACAAATAATCCTAAAGGGATTTAAAAAGTAAAACATTTATCAAAGGAAAATAAATTGTTTTGGAAACACTGTTTTAGATCTTTTAATAAAAGACTTTGGTTTCACATGAAAAGATAAGCCAAATTAATTTTGGCCAAACTTTTGAAATAAAATATTTTGTTTTGATAAAATGAGTAAAGGTTTATTTAAATAAAATAAAAGGATTTAAATATCCAATTTTATTTAAGTAAAAGCTTTTCCCATTTTAAATGAACACCAAGTATTTTATTACTACTTTGAAATCTTTTATTAAAAGGTTTTGCTTTGATTAAAATGAGTAAAGGATTATTTAAATAAAATAATAAGGATTTAAATATCCAATTTTATTTAAGTAAAGGCTTTCCCATTTTAATTAAACACCAAAACTTATTTATTTAGTTAAGTAAGTTTCCAAGTATTCTTTTATTTTTCAAATAAAACCTTCTGGTTTGGTTTTGAAAATAATTGGAATTCAAATGGAAATTTTATTAAATAAATCAAACACTATTAAAAAAACTAAAGATCCATTTTAATTAATTATTAAATGGATCCTAAAATAAATAAAAATAATATTTCATTTTGAGATTTGGATTATGTCGCCAAACAGAACCAAATTCAAAGTGAAGTTGAGTGATTGTTTGAATTGATTTGAGTGTTGGTTGATTGTTTGAATAATTGTTTGGAAATTAAAAACAGAAAAAGAATTAGAAAAAGAAAAAGGCTTAGACAGAAAAAAAAATAGGAAATAGAGCAACTTAATGCCCAGTCCATTGACCTTTCCTTTGCCGGAGAAAACAATTCTTACCAAATAACAGACCTGCTGAGTCAATGACAGCGTGGACCCACTACCCCCTCTCCTCACTCGCTGACGAGAAGACCCCACCTCTCTCTCCCACATCCCGAACCGTTTTTCTTCACCGTCAAACAAACCCACGCAGAGACTAACAGGTGGACCCCGTTCCTTCTCCTTTTCCCACTGACCAGAGGACCCCACCGACAACTGTTCATCGTCGTTTCCACCGCGACCAATTCTTCCTCCTCTCGTCGGCCGTTTTCTGCTTTGATTCCGCCGAATTAATTGCAGAACGCTGCGTTAATCTCTCGTCGTGACTACGCCTACTTAACCGCTCCTCCTCCTCCCTTTCCCTGGACCTCCCACCTCGACTCGCCCCCAGGCCGCCTCAATTCCTCCCCGAGCGTCCTCTGCTCCGACGATGTTCCGGTGACGATTCCGACGAAACCAGGCCTCCCATTGCCTCCTCGACCATCCTCTCGTGATCCACACCTCCTGGCGATCATCCCCGTAGCACCACTCACCTCGGGCACCCGAGCCTCGATAACGACCACAAAGACCACACCGCCGTCGCGTTTCTCCGTGAGCTTTCAGTGAACTCCGTCCGCCCAGCACCTCTCGATCATGCTCACATTAACCCCATGGTCGCCCGCATCTTCCCGTGCCTTTTTTTTGTCTTGGGTTGAACTGAAGCAACGCCTCGTCGTCAACCTTAGCGCCACCGTCTGTCTGCAAACTCCGGCGACTCTTCCGTAAGCACAAGACCACCCGACCCTCTCGTTCACGCACGACTCCGTCTCGATCTTGCGCATCTAACCGAGCCTTCTTTTCGCCGGAGAGAACCACAACGAACGTCCTCGGCAAAGAATCGGAATAGCCGCCGCGGCAACTCCGTGAGCAATCAAGCTCACTCTAAATCGCCCGCGATAAGAAGACACTACCTCGAGCTTCCCCACGTTCTTGCGAGCACGGTGAGCATGCCCTTTTTCTCTCTCGCTTCCTGTATCGCCGGCACCATCGACGACCGACCGCTTCCGCCGCAAATGGCCATTGCCTATGACCAAGCACCCCACAGCCGTTCGATCTAGATCGGACGCACTAGACAGAACCACTTAACAGCGAAGGGGTACTAGCTCTGCGCCGCACGATTAGACTAGATCCAACGCTCCGCAGCACACGATCCGGCCGAACCGGTATCGACCAATAGGAACGCGCCACGTGGCCAGTGTTTGATTAAAAACAGAAATTAGAAAACAGAAACTTTTGCCAATTTCAAACCCATGTATCTTTTGATCCACACGTCCAAATTTTACAAATTTGATGTCGTTGGAATCAGCAAGACAAGACCTAACCAACCCTACCCTTAGTTTAGCAAATAGTATCTGTTAGCTTGTTTGATTTTGCAGATTCTTTTGTGTGCTTGCTAACATTAGAAAAATCATTTAAAAATGATTTTTAGGTTAAAACCTTTGCAATTTAGTTTGTTGTGACCTTACTGACCCTAGGAACCAACCCATAGTTTGGAAAATGATTTTTGAAAAGTTTAGAATGGATTAATTGGTTTAATCCATTTCTAGCTAATTAAAAACCATTGTTTTGTTTATGAAAATGCTTTCATAAAGAAAACTTTGGAGAAAATGCTTTGGACCCAACCTACTGACCCAAACACCAAGTTTTGCAATAGCAACTCATTTGGTGAAGCAAATTTAGAATTCTTTGATTTAAAACCACTTCTAGTCAAATAGAAATGTGGTTATTTTATCAAAAATAATTTTGGAAGAAAACCCTTGGAAAATGTTTTGTTTTAAACTCACTAACCCCAAAACCCCAAGTTGTGATTTGAAAACAAATTGGGTGAACCCTATAGGCTAATGCCCTAGTAAAATATTTCTACACCACCTAAAATGACCCTTTGTTTTGAAAATGGTTTTGAGGTGAAACCCTTTTGCAAATGGCCTTGCCACTTTGCAAAATGACCATTAGATGTACCCAAAAGTCTATGACCCACTAGGAACCACTTTTTCAAAACAAAACAAAGCTTGGCATGCTTGCATGCATTACTTTAACTTTGCCACTTTGGTAAATGACCATTTTTGGATCTTACAAAGTTTAGGAATCTAATAGAGACCCTCTTTGCAAATGACTTTGCCATTTTGGTAAATGACCAATTTGGAACTTACAAAGTTAGAAGCCTAGTGAAGACCATCCTTACAATAGAACCAACCTTTGCATGCTTATACATGACTTAGATCCCATTACTTTGTGTGTGAAAAATTGTTTGTTTGACTTTGTTATTTTATGTGTGAAGTTTTGCTTGATTGGTAGATTAAGTTTGTGCCTTGCTTGATTGAATTGTAGTGACTTGAAGAGTGTGAGTGTTGCAAGGACAAGGAGTGAACCTATACCCTCTACCAAAAAGGCAAGTGATATCTTCATGAATATTCCATACCTATATTTTATACTTGCATTAGATATATTTTGTTAGGACTTGCATGCTTTTTTTTGTCAGTTGTTGATGGGAAATCCTATTTAGAATAGAATGCTAGAGTTGCTAGGAAATTCCCTAAGGATAAGTTGCCATGCCATGCTTAGCCTAGCTACTAGAAAACAAGGGTGGTTTATATATTCACACTATGAAAAATATTCTAAGTCTTTGGACTTGTGTTTTTTAACAAAACAACTAAGTAATGAATCACCTGGGTGGAATGGAAGGAATGGTTTATGTTGAGTGGTTCACAAGGCCATGACATGGCTTGTGTATCTCACTTGTGGATGGCCACCCAGGAAACAAAGAGATTTGAGATGTCAAATGTTGAGAAGCTTCAAGTGCAACCACTTGGTAATATGGGCTCTCCCATGATCTTAGGATGCTAGAACTTAGTCTTTTAGACAGTGGGTGGTAGATGGGATGATAGGTTGGAGCGCGTCCATTTGACTAAGGAAAGGCTACTGAAGGATCATGTCTTGGGAAACCAAGGCTTGTGGGGAAAGTGCACCACCTCTGCAGAGTGTAAAACCTAAGTACTTAGCCATGTCCCTGGTAAAGGACAATTTGAGCATCAAGACATGGAAACTTCAAGAATCTCATCACTCCAATTTCAAAATAAAAACTTGTGGGTGAACAAGGGTTAAAAGGATCTTCAGTCATTGATTGGTAGATGCCCTGAGTGGATCTTCAGTCTTTGATTGGTAGACGCCTTGGGTATTTTTGCCAAGCAAATCTTCAGTCCTTGATTGGTAGATGCCCTGAGTGGATCTTCAGCCTTGGATTGGTAGATGTCTTGGAAAGTTTTTGCCAAACAAAACTTAGTATTTTCAAAAGTTAAGGAAAAATCTATTTTGAGCAAAGCAAGCCTAATCTCCACCAGCCAAATGCATCTAGTATTATAGTCCACTTATATTATACTAATGTATCACTTGCCAATACAATTCAAATGTATTGACCCTTGTGGCTGTAACTTATGATGTTGCAGGTTTGATTGATTTTAGTGAAGATTGATTGATTAGGATTACAAAGTCTACAACCAACATCTGCCTGTGGCACTTTGAAGATGAAGGACCCATGACTATAGTTATTCCGCTGCAATGTAATGTAAATAGCCAATGAGCTATGTTTGATGTAATAAAACTATTTTATTCCTGGTTATAAAGTTGTATTACGACCTTTGTTTCTTGATATTACATCTGAACTGTGGATGCTAGCTATTGATCCAGGGACTAGCATTGTAAACACAGGGGACTCAATCTTATTAAAGGTTGGGGACGCTACATCTTGCCACTGAGCGTCCGAGTGAGAACTTGACCCATTTTCAGGGTAGAACCCACATTGGCACGAGTTGCAGCAGCAGAAGTATGGAGGGTAACGACCTTAGAGCCATCACCTGACCCGACATCCGCAGATTCGCCCCCCTTACCCGTTGAAGCGACCATTGTCGCCAACGTCGGAGGCTGGATCTGGGGAGCAGAACCCGGAGCGCATACCAGCGTCGTCTGTTTGGAGGAGGTGGATTTGCCAGGTAAATGGCGAGTAGAGCCAGAAGCCTTGGGCTGGGTCCGGCTCTTTGACAGAATTGGAGAGCGAGCAGGAGGATTTGGAGAAGAACATGGACCCGGCTGACTAGGCTCAGCAGTTTTGCTGGCTCCAAGATCAGGAAGTTGTTCATTCACACCAGCCTGAGGGCCGATGCCAGAGGAACTAGTGGCGGAAGGTTTCTCGGGGCCAGAATCACTGGCACCAAGATCAGAAAATTGTTCCTGGCCAGCGCTAGGGGCACCAGCCGAAGACCCACCGGGTCTGACTGACACTGAGAGGCGTGAGCCTCAACAGTGGGAGCCTCGACTCGGACGGGACTCGGTGCCGCCGAGTCAGCTGGAGGAGGTGTAGGCCTTAGCGGAGAGGCAATGCTAGAAGCAGCCTGGTTCGCCGACAAAGGTGCGACACTAAAAACAACGAGACATATATAAGAGAACATCAGTGACGAAAAAGAAAAGAACGGAGAAAGCAGAGTACAAAAACTTACCCGGTGACAACCGGGTCACGGACGACTCGGCGTGTGACTCGGCGCCCAGCGGCTTGGCGAGTCTCAGCCAGGCTGGCAGCAGCAGAGGCAGCAGGAGCTGCCAGAGTGGGCTTACTCTTCTTGGCCGGCTGAGTGCTGGAGGAGGCTCCGCGTCGCTTTGGCTCGGCGACGGGGATCTTGCCAACTCCGCCCACGGCGAGAGGAGGAATGTCATGTACCTGGCCAGCTGCATAAGTAAATAACAGGCTTACTCGGATAAGTTAGGAAACTAAGGTCGCAAGGCATATACCTCCAAAATCGTACAATCATCATCCTCATCACCGTCAGATCAATCTTGTAAGGGATTGCGAGATTGACTCTTACCCAAAGCTGAAGCAGCCGCAACGTGCGGGATATGCATGAAGCACTCCAGGTCATACTCGACTTCATCAGATTCAGAGCGATCCCCGTTAAATAACCGCAGGGAGGGACATTACTGTCATCAACCTGGTGAAGAAGATTCTACGAAAGACAAACAGAATGAGAAACAAAAAAGAAAAACTAGGCAGAGAGTGGCAAAAGAGCTAAAGCCTACTCGGCAAGAAAAACGACTCGGAAAACTTACCCAGGGGACAGTCCTGACCCGGCTAAACGGAGGGCAACTCCAAGCACAATCATCTGCCAAGTTCAATTTAAAGATTGAGCTTACTCGGCGGGCAATGGAGTCATGGGTGAGCTCCTTAGTGGAGTGCCGAGTGGGATCATGGGAGCCACTCATGAAGCACATCTTATGACTCCTCGCTTGGATGGGGCTTACCCGGCGTGAGTTGAAGGTGCACATGAGGTCCCTCTCGGCAAGATGAAAATGCTCATCCGGCGACAGTAACCTTTCTAGGATTGCGTTAGCCTCGTTTACCGCAGCGTCTTGGTCACGCGGGTCAAGCTGCCAAAGCTTCTTGTTCGGGACCTTGTCCGAGAAAGGGGGAGCCGGATGTTATCGGTGGACCCGTTGTTTTTGACATAGAAGAAAGACCTATGCCATTTCTTGCAGGAATCAATACCAGTAACCCGAGGGAAGATGGAATCTCACCTGGGCGTGATACTAGCAGCACCGCACTGGGTCAACCTCTTCTCGGATCGAGGAGCACCAGGCTGGGGAACAACTTGAACCTTAAAGCTAAAATATTTGGCCCACAGAAGAACTGTAGGCCAAATCCCGAGGTAAGCCTCACAGGCAGAAATAAAGCAAGAAAGAGAGCCAATGGCGTTGGAGGGAGATGATGGGTTTGCAGATGGAAGGTGGAGAGAAACGAGGAAAATAAGGTGCTCACTGGAAGAGCAAAACCGCGCTCAAAGTGAGAGAGGAAAACCACCCGCTCGTTAGCATCGGGCTTAGGAGAGATCTCACCGGCAGGAAGACGGCAATCCACTTGCAGCGGAATGCGCCTGGTGGAGCGGAGCCATTCCAACTCCTCGGTGGAGACCTGTGAGCCTTCCCAGCCACCGCGCTCGCCGGCGGGAACCTCCTGCTCCTCAGCACCATCAGGGCCGTCGTGAGCATCCATGAGTTTCGCAGATTCAGTCTCCTCCGCAGTTGGAAGAGGTTTGGAACAACGCGGACCCGTGGTGGAATGGAAAGAAAAGAGGAGCAGTTGTAGGACAAGGACAGGAGGAAGAGGAAACCGCAAAGGGGGCGGTTCGATCTTGCAGGCGCAAGGAAGAAGAAGAGGCAAGGGAATCTGAACGGGCGTGGGGGAAGTGGAAACCCCCAACCCCTACTTAAGGACAGTAAAAACCCTGGTAGTGGGATCCATCTGTGCCGTGCGGCCAACGTGTGGCCGTGTACCTGGTCGGGTAGGCCAACCAGCAAGCGCCACGTAGCCATAGATACACGAAAAATCCCATACCACGTCATGGAAGGAAGGACAAGAGGCGCAGGCCGATGGGACTGCCATAGTGACGGGGAAAAACTGCGCAGTTGTCACTGTGCCACCAGAGCTTGGAACAAAAATTGAGGCAAGTAATCATGATTACCAGCTGTCAATGACTGAAGCGCGCCGAAAATGACTCGAAATTGGCCAAAATGACTCGGCTCGAGGCAAAAATGAGCCAAGAAGTCAAAGAGTCGACCCGGAAACTGTCAGACAGACCCGGCAAGGTGCAAAATTGCGATAGATAGAGACAAAAACTAAGTTCCACTCACACAAAAGGAACACGAGACGCCTAACGACTTGAATGCTAGACCTCACCGACAGGGACTAATGTCGGGGGATAACCCCGGTAGGGTCACGAGAGGTGAAACATAAGCACTTGGCTAGCTCGGTAAAGAAAGAACCGGCCGTAAGAAACGGGGTAAGAGAAGCATGAGCGGCCGACATATAAACTATGTCGGCCCGCATAAGACAAAGTTACAATTCTTGCAGGAACCGACGAGCTGAGTCTACCGAGGAAGGGCCGAGTCAAGTAGGACGCGTGGCACCTTTCCGAGTAAGGTTTAGGAGGGACCATGGTAAAGCATGGTCAAAAGAGAAGGGCGACGCCGGGTGACACAAAAGGAGCCGGGTGACGCTCAAAGCATACGCTGACGTACACAGTTACTGCATGACGCCAAAAGGAACAAGAAGTAGCGTACCGAAAGACCGTTAGCTATCAAGCTTTGTGGACTGGGCCATTGGGCTAAGGGCGAGCCCATGATCCGGCCCACATCGTAGGGACCAAGATCCAAACAGTAAACCCTAAAACCCAAAGGGTACATGCTAGCTAGCACTGCCTATATAAGGGAGGGCATAACTATAGTAGAGGGAGGTTGGACAAGAGAGGGAACGAGTGCACTAAACCCTAGTTAATACAGCTCAAGGAGCACTTGTAATCTTTGGGGATCAATCAAATTGCTAGTCTGGAGAGTTCTTCTTGTTCTTCGTGCATGGTTCGACCGTGCACTCCCTCACCGGTGACCACAAGCACCCATTCGGCCCTCAACTTAAGCCTACCCATGGCATCTGCCATGCCACCACCACGACAGGTGGGGTCTCGTCCTCTCTTGGGCTTGTACAAACCTTTTTTCTATGAATGCTTTAAAACCCAATGGTTTTTGTCTTCTTAGGGAAAAAATCAAACATGGCAGAAAATTTATCCTTAAGGGCTTGTTTACTTCTCCGGTATTTTTATCTCCAAAAGATGTAGGGATATGTGGAGATTTGGTGTTCACCCAATACTCTCCTATCCCCTCAAATACCCTTCCCTAAAAATACTCTACCATGATGGAGAGTTTTTAATCTAGCCAAAAATACATTAGTATGGAGGGGATTTGTGGGAATATTTCGGGATTATCCCCTCCAAACCCGATCTAGTAAACGACCTATCGGATAAATTCTAGGATATGAAATAATCCCCTCTCGTTCCCTCAAATACCCTAGAAGTAAACAAGGCCTAAAAGAGATAAGGCCACACCATACATCTCCCCTGAGAAATCACCGCTTTAACCATTGCCCACCATCATTTACTCTACTTTGAGAACATAACTATCTAACACTCAACATGTCTGACCAACAAGGAGGGTCACCTTTGTTTTACAACATAAATCCCACCATTACTAATGTATGTTCTTCTCACAAAATCTTGCCAAGGTCCAGCTTTAGCTTCCAACCTCCACCATCATTTACACACTAAGACTGATGTTGAACTTTTCTAAATTTCTCACACGGAGTTCTTCTCTTTTTCTCCATATTTATTACAAATCAAGCTTCATTTCTCTAAGTGGTATATTTTTATTGTTGGCCACATCTTACCGCATAAAATCTCTACTAGGTGTATTCAATTCTTCCAAATTTGTTTGATGAAGAAATATCATTGACATGTGATACACAACTATGTTGGAAATGCAAGAGTCAAACTTGGACAATGATTTATGCATGTATGAATGTGAGCCTTACCTGGAACAATAGGCCTATTTATTATTATGTGGTCCTTTCCAATTTTGAGAAAGATAACAATGGCTGACATGGCTAGTCTAGATGGAATCTAAGACCGAGATGAATTTTGTAATCAACCGTTGCTTGTCGAAAGATGCTTGGTCTTCCGAAGTGCATCGATAGACACCAACTTCATATCTAGAGATTATTTGGTTCACGATCTTATAACGTAACTTGATTATGTTGGTAACTAATACCTTTATAATATGTTTGGTTCATTTTACTTGTAAACAAATCCCACCATTATAGAAACCTGATACTGGTCACATCCCTCCGGTAACAAACCGCTTTACCGAGTCGAGTCCGTCCAGTAACCTCGCAGCCTCTCATCTCGTTCAGAGAGTCATGGAACGACAAAGGACCGCAACCCATCCCTCGATCTCCTCTCCTTCACCAATGGCGACGATATGTCAGGGCATGCATGGAGCCGCAATCGTCATGCGAGGAAGAGCTGGGTCCATCAATCCCAAGCTTGAAGCACCCACTTCTCCTTCTCTAGGTCCCTTCTCCTCATTCCCGCCGTCCTAGAGTCCTCCCTCCGGATCTTTGTTTGGATCTAGGTTTATTTTCTTGGGATTTCATGATGTTCATGATCAAGTATATATAGAGAGAGCGAGAAAAAAAGATGTGTTGTTCCTTTCCTTTACCCTTACCCTAGTATGAACCAAGCTGATTTGAAAATTTCTAATTCCGTTACCATTACCATCCATTAATTGATTTCAATTCCAATACTGTTCACCTTTACGGAGCTGAACCAAACAGCCTCTTAAAATTACCTTAGTATATATAGCTGTGATTTATGTCATGTGAAATAATATTAAACAAGCAAAATATAAGTTTTTTATACTAGCACAAAGCCCGTGCGTTGCTACGGCGGGACATTAATTAAATATAATATTATTTTATATAGCAAATTTGTTTGAGCGTTGCTCCTGATTAATTTTTATAAAATATTATTTAAAACTACAATATATAAGAGAATTTGTTCGTATAAATACAAACAACTCTATTTCAGATCAAGTGATAACTGCAATTCTCGTAACAAATGAAAACCTAAAACTTAGAATACTTGTTAGCGCTGTGGAAAAACTTGGTCTACTTTTCTAATGGGTAGGCTTTTGGTGTAGGTCTCTACAGTCATCTCCATTGCTTAAATCTTAAATGTTTTGACCTTAAATTAGACCATAAACTTGAGCCCCACTCTATCTTTTATAGCAATCTGAAACCTCAATAATTTAGGCCCCTTTTGAAACATAAGATAGAAAAATACTTGAAAAGAAAAAACGTAGAAACTGAAAACAAACGCAGATGGAAAATAAACACATGATGTATTTGAAGAAATTATTTGGAACACAGGAAATTGAAACATAGGTTGTGTAATTAAAAGATGAAGGGACATGATCCATACAATTCGTTGCATTTCCTTGGCAAATCTTGTCGATGGTCTATACATAGTATCAGCATCGTCCTGGCTTTGTAAACAAAGCATTGGCTGGAGAGCCCGGTAGAGAAAAACGTTGGCCTTTCGCCACCACACAATCAACTCTTATCCTCTTCGTACTGATACGCTTTTTCTCTGCTGTTTCGGTGCTTGCTACTAAATCACATTCCTTCCTGCCCTTGAGCTCGCAGTGTGGCCAGTGTGTCGTTGCATCGCGGTAGAAAGGCAACGGGGATGAACCTGAGCTGGGGTCAAACCGGACCACCCCTACATGGAAGTCCACGTTGGCAAGAAACATGGCCACATGGGGACGAGCGAGTGTCATGAGACGACGACTTCTGCATTATGGTTATGATTATTGATAGATCAAGTAGTCTGACGAGTCTGCGAAGACGCGGTCGCTTCTGGCTGTGGCCTTAGTGAGCGCCCAGGCCAGCAACTCCCTCCCCATCGCGTCCCTCCAGGGAGACACCAAAATCTTCCTCCCATCACCCTAGCGCCGCAAAGACACAGGACGGGGAGCGAAAGGGAGAAGAAGAGGCAGTATTGATGGAGATGAGGGGTCGGGGAACCGACGGTCGTGCCTCCTAGAGCTCCTCCTCACCGCCTCTGCCGACACGTGCCTATCGAGAGTGTCCAGAGCGCGGAGCTTCTTTCTCCTCACCCGCGCGCTAGCCTGATGGTCTTATGTAGTCCTGTCGTGCGTGTTGAGGATCAATGACGCATGTCGGGAGTGGCGGCGGGGAGATGTTGGCCTAGAGAGAAGAAAGAGGGACGAACGGGTACGTGGCAGTTTTCTGTATTATGTACTTTAGTGGGAGGGCAAAGTCGTCTAAGACGAACAAACGAAGAGTTTTGTATTTATAGGTGGCGTTGGTGGTAATACGTGATTTTGTGGAAGGGTAAACCTGTCCAAAAAAGTGTTAGACCGGGAGAAACACTTCGTGCTTTATTATTATTAGGTATAGACTAGTACTTTCTCTGTTTCAAATTACTCCGCGCGCACTCTTATCTAGGTGGGCTAGTACTCCCTCATTTTTTATCCAAAAAATTCTAGAATTTTTGAACTAGATAGTATGAAATGTGTACTAGCTATTGGAATTTTTTAAACAAAAAATAAGAGAATACTAGTCCATCTAGATAAGCGTGCGTGCGGAGTAATTTGAAACAGAGGGAGTACATCGAAAGGGACAAAGGGAAAGTCTTATTCCGCCGGCTAATCTTTGGTCTAGGGTCCTTACCTACCGTCCTACCCCGCACTTTTTTTAGATGGAACCCGCACAATTTGTAAAAACCTCTGAACAAAAACTCGTAAAACAAAAGAGGGGCGAGAACCATCAATCTAGGGGCCCCTCATCACGAACAAAAAAACCTTCCAATCTCCAAAAGAGGAGATAGCCCTCTTCCTCCTCTCAAGCGGAGCGCCCAACCCCCCGCGGCGCTCCGACTTCGACCTACCCACCGCCGGGCGGAGCCACCAACGCCACCACCAGACCATCCCATGGAGTCCGCCGCCACCCTCGCCGTATCCCACCACCGCCTCGCCGTCCCGTCCGCGCGTTGGCATACCCGCCCGTCCGCACACCTTATCCGCATGCCGCGCCTTATCCGCCCCCCGCGCCTCCGGGTCGCCGCCTCCGCCTCCTCCTCCTCGTCGCCTCCCTCGAGGCGGGACCACGCCGCCGCCGGTCTCGAGCGGTGCCTGTCCGCGACCCAGGCGCCGGCCTCGGCTCCGCCCGAGATGAAGGGCGGGAGGCGCGGGGCGTTTGGGGCCGTCACGCTCGAGAAGGCCAAGCTCGACCTCTCCCAGAAGAAGCTCAAGGGCGTCCAACCCGAGGTGCGTGCGTCACGCCGTTAGTTTGTTGTTATTAAGATTCCGCGGTGATTCAATTGGATTATCCCTTGCGTGGAATTGAAGGCAACTTCTCAATTCTGATGCTGGTATTGTTGGTTGAAGATGAGTCATAACGTTGATTGCGCCCTTTCTGTTTAAGGGAAGGTTTGTAGGTAGGGATGCCCGATCCGTTCTCAATAGCTTGTGATAAGGCAGGAAAGCTAGTAGATGCCCTGCCCTTGCATTAAAGCATCGATGATGACGCGTTTTTTTCTTTAATGATAAATGAGGTGGGGAAATTAGTTAATCTCTAATAACTATCTGTGTCTCTTCGGTGTAAGTTTCGTCCATGATCTGTGCTGCCAACCGAGCTCTCATTGGGAGGCAAAGTACTGTAGTAGGTGAATGTATGGATGAATGAATCTCATGGCCATGGGTCTACTTCTCATGCAAATATCCTCATTCACAGATACATTTCCAAGGAATTTGTGCTGTAGCCCTAAGGTAGCTAGCTTGCTGCTTGCGTACCAATGTCATCAAATGTTCTGGATATCGAGGCAGAAATATGACTATAAGAGTAAAACACTTGGGCAGGGTGTAGTTGGTTGCTTGCCTTATTCTAGGAAAACTGTTCTCTGGACTAAACCAGAATATGGGTGCTAATAAAGATTTGTTAACATGTTATCTATTCATTGAACTTGTGCATGTAAAATTGTTAAACTCTCGGTTACTGTTATTTCATTCTTTGTAACCCTTTACCTTGTATGAGTTTGAACCGAAGATACCGTGATTGCCTTATCTACGATTCTATTAGCTACATACCTAATTCTTACCTAAAAGTACCCAGGATGGAGGTATTTAAGTAGTTAGCTGGTACAACTTTACAAATTTGGTGGATGGCTATAGAAGCAGTCTGATACATCTACCATATTAGAGGGGAACATGCTAAATTTCTCCATTCATTCAGTCCAATCGTGCAGCCAACTGCAAAAACAAGTAGAACAGACAATTAAAATTGATGTAGCAGAAGATTAAAAAGACTGTGTTATGTGGGGCCAGGCATATAAGATACAGGAATGTAGGGCCAGTGATTGCCAGCAGTACACCCATAGGAGATAAGATCCCCAAATCACAAGAACTATTTTCTTGATCCTTCATTAACTACAATGCTGCTTGAAATTGCATTTGATGCTTTGAATGAATAGTTAGGCACGTCTAGCCTTTTTCCCCCAGAACTGAACATTTGGATGCTCTGAAATGTGATATATCTTAACCTCCCAGCAAGGTTCTGAAATGTTAATAAAAGTTTGTGATGACAAATTTTCTTGAACACATCAGTATATCACTGGCATGCCATGTGTCATGAGAGATGGCTAGATGGGGAGACTTGTCCACTGATTTGGTTTCTTTGTTTGAATTATGGATCCACCATCTTTGAAATGTTTAATGTTTTCATAGCTTTAATGCTAATTTATGCAGAAGCGTTCACATTCAATTGCTATCATTTCTGATGGGTGTTTTTAGTTCTCTCAGTTGCTGTTCTCTTCTTATAATTTCCTACTACGAGTCTTGTTTTAGGGCTGTCAAAATGTTGATTGTAATGATCTTATATGCACTTTTGACTCTGTATATTCACGAATTTGGATGCTCATTCTCACCAAGAAATTTTTAGTGTCCCAAACATTTTTGTACAGTAAGATGTAAGTTGGTAGAGATCTGTTTGATTTTCAAATGAAATTTAACGGCATGCAAATAAAAAAGAACAGGTGTAGTTTAAGTTCTCCAATATGCATTTTGCTATTTTGGAGATTCCACTTTGCTATGTTCAGTTGTCTGTTTCTAATTATATATTTCTTCCTGTGCATATGCTTTTGGGGGTTCCACTTTGAAAATATTATTTTTGGCATTCTATTTCCTGTGCATATGTTGTTCAGTATATTATCTCTTAAGAACTGAAATTATGTACAACTTTGTTTATTTACGACTCATGTCTTCACAAAACACTATAGCTGGCAACCGGCAGTGGTGGCGGAGACAATGGGAGACGAATTGGCTATGGTGGTGGTAATAGTGGAGATGACGATGGTGATGATGATGATTACTTTGAAGACTCTGAAGATGGAGATGAAGAAAGTGGATTTTTCAGAAGACGTATTATTATACAAGAGGTCCAACTCTCATTAAGAAGCCCTCTTATCCATGCTCCTCGAATATGATCGATGTTTCTAAATTGATGTGTTTTATGTTTCTCTGTTTGTACAGCTTTTTAAAAGAGAGTTTGTTGATGCTGTTCTTCAAGAGTGGTACAAAACAATGAGTAATTTGCCTGCTGGGTTGCGTCAAGCTCACGAGATGGTATTGAACTATCTGTATTCTCTTACACATACTTTGAGCTTTGATCCTAAACCATGGAACCATATCAACTGGACTTGTTTTTGTAGGGTTTGGTCAGCTCTGCTCAGATGGTCCAGTATCTATCAAATTTTGGAAGGCCTACAAAGGCTAGATATTTCTCTCGAGCTTTTCCAGGCTTCTTCTCAAGTGGCCTTGTTGGAAGGTACTATCTGAAAATTATCTGTTTGGTGAAATCTGTGCAACATGTGAGATTTTCGTTTTTAAGTTATTCCCATCTTGTTGAACGTGGGATGCTGAGCTTTCTTACATGGAATTGCTTACTGTATGTAAAACTGGAGGCTCTATGCTGAACAGTTTTTGTCTGCCATCGCTATACTTCTCCGTTTCATATTACTCCGCATGTTAGCTTCGGTCAAGGTCATACTTTATAAAGCTTGACCCATTATATTGAAATATATATTAACAATTACAATATCAAATCAATACTAATAGAAACATGGTGAAATATACTATCATATTATATACATTTGGTATTATAAATGTTAAAAATTTATCATATATATATTTGGTCAAACATTATGAAGCTTGACTTCTACTATTCCTAACGTGCGGAGTAATATGAAACGGAGGTGGAGTATCTAATGATATTACTTGAAGTACCTGGAATCCTGGATCAAAATTGTACTTGTAAGTTGTAAAATTAGCAAACTTCAATCATATTCTCTCGCAAAGATAAATAAATCATGCTTTGTTGTATAAGAATTAAGAAATGGTGATGGAACGAATGTTTAGACATAATCTTTTTGCTAATATTTGCTAAAACGTTTTCTAGACAGCTGGTAGTCAACACATCAGAAATCTGAATGAATGGTTTTAGCCACAGTACGTCAGTACCTTGGTAATGTCCAATATTGTAATAACTTTATAATATGTATATCTACTATTGCTATTGGTTACATTTAGAATGATAGTTGGAGCTTCCAGCTTCATCGGTATTTTTGAGTTGTACTTGATCTTAAACTTGTTTATTTGAAAATATATTTAGAATAACTAATGTTATGGGCCTAAACATTACTATATTCTGAGCAGTAAATTGTATTACTCCCTCCGATCCATATTACTTGTCATTGAAATGGATGTATCTAGCACTAAAACATGTCTAGATACATCCATTTTAGTGACAAGTAATATGGATCAGAGGGAGTACTTCATTGCTAAAATAGCATCAGCACGCACTCTGATTGCATTCGTAATCTTTGCATGTCCCTTGTGTTGATTTTACAACTTAGCAATAACAAGTTAACAATTGGCATATCTTCTCCAAATTGCAGAATGCTTGCAGATCCATCGTTCCTGCACAAGATGACCTTTGAGTTGCTAGCTACAGCCAGTTCTTCTGTTTGGTGGGAGATGCAGAATCGCAAGGAGAGGTATGTTGTGGTTTCTATGCTGTCCCAAACCGGAATTTTTGTCATCTATCTCATCCAATCCTACATTTTTTTGGGGTGTTAGGTTCCAACAAGAATTGGATTTGGTCTTCCTCAATGTATTCAGTGCTACAGTTTGCAATTTAGCAGTTTTCTGTTCACTTGCACCATGCCGTTCATATATGATCCAGAAACTTCCCAATAATATATTCGAGAAGAGCTATCCTATGAGACAGTTTGATCTTCTAACAAGAACCCAGTCCTTGTTTAGCAAGGCTGCTGAGCTTTGCCTAGGTGGGCTACTTGTTGGCTCCATTCAAGGTGGTCTATCCAATGTCCTTTCTGCTGGAAAAGAAAGAAGGTGAGCTACTATGTGCAGTTTATCTCCATGTTCATGAAATGGCTTCTTCTAAAGTAATTGTCCAATTCTATCAGTGTGTTTTTGGAATTTTAGTTTGACCATTCTCGCTCCATGTAGGTTATCGATGACTGTTCCTTCTATCAGCAACCATGCTCTTAGTTATGGAGCTTTCTATGGGCTTTATGCAAATCTGCGGTATCAAATGTTATGTGGTCTTGAAAGATCAATGGCAGACCGGTTTGATGTTCTTGGTGTTACAATCTTGTTCAGCACAGCAATAAGGTTCATTTCCACCAAAAGCTTACTCACATGGTTCATTATATGTAGATACGTCTGCATGTTTAACTTGACCCAAACTTTATTTTTTCATTCTGAATTGAAGCTACTGACTCGATTTGATTCAGATTTGCGGTGATATCACAAATGATATCCACAATATTAACATTTGGAAGCTAATGCTATACTTGATGTGACACCACTTTAGCGATCAAATGATTTTGTTGTGATAGAATGGTTACATCTTGCAATTTCTACATGGTAGCATGTTTTGGAAACCCATTGCATGTGGGGAATTACCAGTTATGTTGTAGGGTTATATGTTTTTCACCTCTATAATTTGGCATGGATAATATCTCCTATTCACTGAACCACAAAGTATATTAGGGAACTGCTCCTAAAAGGTGCCAATTTTGAGAACATTCTGTGTTAACCACTCAATTGCAACTGATTGCCCATGAATTACAGATTGATGAATATACAAATTGGGGAGGTATCGAGACGTGCCTGGCTTGGTGAGGGAGCAGATGTGCTTAACTCGGATAATCTGCTGAGAACTTACAACGGCCCAGCAGCAGAGCTTGCCATTGATCAACAACAGCCAGGGTGGTTTATTTCCAAGAAGGCAATAGTATCTGGCTTAGAACTTCTAGGCGTCAAGCATGGTGCACCTGAAGATGCCTCTCCAAAGCGTCGACGGAAGAGGCTTGTCCAAAAGAAGTAGGGTGAACGAGGAAAATTTTCTAACTGCTCTTTCAACGGAAGCTGAGTTCACTCGTTCTGATACCCATTCTGGAACATTTTCCTTCAGTTCCACTATGTCTTGTGTTCCCTAGTAGGATGGCTGAAGAAAATCTGTAACTGGTATTTCGGTTGCATTCTGAGGCAAGATTGGAGGCTTGCAACCTTTTGCTCGAGGCAATTCATCTGGTAGCCTTTAGGCTTTTACGTTTCTTATGTGCTGTTTTGAGCACCGATACACCTCCAAAGTTCTAACTGTAATTTTGAGACTAAAGATACTGCCAAAGTGCTGGTAAATATCAGAGGACGTCATGTTTGTTCATTGGATATTTTTTATCTATTTATATATTCTACTTTTTGAGTTCTTAGAAATGACCTGTATGTTTTTAAGACGAAAGCTAGACAAATCTTCCCAAACGGTTAACTATGCAGCAATTCTCTTCCATTGGTGACCGGGCATTTCCTAGGCGAACTAGTTTAGTTCCCGTTTGGAATGCATGAAAATAAGTTTATTAGAAATTGAATGCCAGATTTCATAGATTTCTGTAGGAACCGCAAAACTGAAGCACATGAACAAGAACAGGGCGTGAAAGCAAGGGGGTGGCTTTTAAACAAATGTTCAAAATCCTCCAAGAAACGGAGGAAAGAGAAAAACCGTTCACAGATATGTAATGTTAATTCTACATACCTCTCAACATCCTTCGTTCCAAGGAAGTTAACGAGATTGCAAAGAAGATACACTTAACAATGCTATGCTGGTAATCCTGTGCCTTTTTTAGAACATGTTCAAACAAAAATACAAGGCGGATGACAGCAAATTTGGCCTAAGTGACATTACGAAATGAAACGGGCAATTTCATAATGTGGCAGGGGTAGCATCAGATGCTAGAGAACTGTAGGAGGATTTAAGAATTTTATAAGAAAGCAAACAAGAAAAAATTTGACATGAGAAAGCAAACAATTTTGCGAGTACTGTTGAATGCTCTTTTTTTTCATACAGAAAATGGTGTTCCTTTATATTTGAAACCATTTTACAACTGATGGTTACCACTCTCGGCAAACTTCTGCACAGTATTATGTACGAGACTGGCCGACTTGGGCGTGCGCCTCCTCAGCTCACAAATTGTTTCTGGAGGAGGTTGGCACAGAACTCCAAATCGAAGCGTCCTTCCGGAGGGTCACCGATGCAATCGAACACGGCGTCCGCTATCACGAAGTCCTCATCTGATGTGTACCTATTCAACACAAGAATATGAGGTGCACTTATAGGGAAATGCATCTATTCTAGAAAAAAAAAGCAGGCAAGAAATCTAATTATGAATTGGGAAATAGATGAGCAATATGTTATCTTTTACTTCGTTATGCTTAAGAACAAATTCAAATAGGCTCTAGTATGCTTCAGTTTTCAGCTTACTAAGTCCATAATCCTAGAGCCCCATTCCTACTTCCTGCACTGGTGTTTCTAGTATTCATTCCTGATTTTATTTTTTGCGAATCATATTCATTCCTGATTTTAAATCTCTACGACATTAGAAATATAGTTATGGACTTATGGTATTCAATAAATATATGTATTGCCCTATTCCAGATAGGATTTTGGAGTGTCATCACGGTACCATGATGTAGAATACCATGGTCAGGAAATGAATAATATTTTAAGATTTCCATTTCAAGTACAAAAAGGTGAAAAAATAAATTCATGACGATGAAGGAAGGAAAGTCGCTAGATAAACTTATAAATTTGTTCTAGAAAACTGCAGGTCCAACCAAAACGTGCCATGTATTCAGTAATGCCATATCTGTGAATGGTTTTCAAGGTACCACTGCGGAATGCCATATGCAAATGCAAATATTGCATATTTTGTAGAAGTCGAAATTTTGCTTCTAGTCAGAACCCAGAAGAGATTAAAGTTATTACCCGCTTTTTGTTACAATACACTTCATACCAGCAGCTTTGGCCGCTGAAAGTCCTATGTTACTGTCTTCAACCACAACACAGCTGATATCAAAAGAGCAAGCGTTAGCAAAACTACTTTTAATATGATATCTTCTAGTACAATTTTTTTCATATACTTTAGAAGTTAAATGTAAAATATGTCCTTAAGTAATGGAGTACAAGATGGTGCAACAATGTAAATACAAAATACTACATTAAGTTATTCAAAATGGAGTCCTAAATGTCGATGTTGCATAGTTCGTTTTCTCGAAATAGGCTTGCGCCCCGCTATATTAATATAGCAAACGACCGATACATCATGGATACCATCGCTGGGGCCAACAGCACAAAACCAGCCCAAAAGAAACAAGAAAAAAAAAAGAGAAACAAAAATCGCTGGATACCATAGTTCGTTTTCTTATGTTGCATCTACTTACATTTAACAATTTATGACCGTTACAACAGTAATTTTTATGTGATCTAATGCATGATTATACTAAATCGACTTATTTCAGATATCCTATATACAAAAATCCCAATGAAGTTCAAAGTAGCCACACAATTATTTTTGGAAGCAATATTGGCATTAATGATACATACATTGACACTCAAAACAAAACAAAGAATCCAAAGTATTATCTTTACAGTACCTAGATGGATCAACTTCCAATGTAGATGCTGCTAGCAAGTAGATTGCCTGCAAAAGCCCACAAAAGAAACATATTATCTCTTACATGTCCAGAAATACAGGAAATGAATTATTTTATCAAACAGGAAATGAATTATTATCCACAACTTATATGTCCGAACAGTTACTTTACTGAAAGCAAACACAAATCTGTGTATAGGAAGCGTTAATTTAATCTGCCTTAAAATGTCAAGCGGAAACAAAAATGAGAGAAATTGGAAGGAATAATCTATAAACAAGCAAATGTCCAGGATTTCCATTAAAACAAGCAAATTTTAAACAAGAAGCTTTGAAGTGTTTGAAAACTTAAAAATCATGGGCAGTCAAATACACCTGTACCATTTACTAGTCCATCTCTCCTTTCCAACATTCAGTTGTAGTGTGCTGTCTATGAAGAATTGGAGACTACTGTTTCCGCCCACAAATTTGAAGGAGCTACTCCCACCAGTTCACAAATAAGTAATGCTTTGGAAATTTAAACGGTCTGTTTCCTCCCAAAAACGAATATTCTAGAAATACTGATTGAGGCAAATATATACATAAGATATCTCAGTGTAGTGCACTAATGCGCATGTGCTGCACATTAATCTCCTACAGTGGAAGGATTTCAATGGATATTCTTTAACGAAATGGTGAGGTCAAGTGTATGGAGCAGTTAACAGCATGCTATTTTCCAATAAAGCTAAGGCAACACATACATTTCCTTCAGCTTTTCCATGGCACATTGGAAAACTGAAAAAAGTAATCAGCTGCTTCTTGTTAAAAGTTGTATGCAAACTTTATACTAGAAAATATTTCAAATAAAAAAATAGAATAATGCCAGATGGTAGTCTTTACCAAATTATGAAATTAACTTATGGTTCATTTGGCATCACCATGGTTTTTAGCAGCACTTAGTTGGTTATATTTTCAGATCCGACCGTACGCTGAAAGTTTTTTTAGCTGTCTGACAGAAAATATTACTAAACCAATAAAGGTCCCCCTCGCGAACTATATTGCACCTTGCAGCTTAACATAGAACGCAACTGAAAACTACCCCTTACCGGATCAGGTTTTTTGCGAGGAACCACATCCCCAGCGAATATGGTAATCTTTTCTGCTCGGTCAGGCCCCAGTAAGCACGATACTATTGCTGAAACCTGCACTAAGTGGAGAGTGAAATATGTTAGCTGCCCGAAATATAAGCTCACAGTATAAATAAAAAATGAGATGGTTTAAGTAGAGTGCGGTGCAGTATAAAGTAGGTTCTTATGAGCAATTGTTACTGCTTCCGCAAAAAAAAGATCAATTATTAGAACATTCCTTATGCAAATATTGGAAGAAAAATCTCTCTCTTAAAAGCAGCCAAGGTTGGGAAATAATATGTTACTTACAGCTTTCTCATTTGAAGTACTGCATACTGCAACTTTCACCCCTTTTCCTAGAGCTTCATCAATTAACCTGTACAAGATAAGAAGTTAAGATAATTAATTTAGAAATTTTCCTCTCACAAAATTACTTCAACATTTTTTAGGTTAGTTGATTTATCATCTGATTGTTAGATTACATTGACATACCCTTCTATGCATGTATTGTAGACCTGTTCAATAAAAACTGATATGTTAAGTTTTCTTTGAACACATGTAGTAATGATAGATACATAAAATTTGCTTCACTCATTTCTTCAACCTTTTCATAATTTATATGACTTATATTTTTTAAATGGAAGGAGTACATGTTAAAAGTAATTACAGTGAATAATATGTCAGTTATATGCATTTAATTTCCAATAGAAAAGCAGCTTGGTTACGCCAGAACTGCTATATATATATATATATATATATATTCATACAGCGGTAGAAATACACTACCAATTCTGTTATTTACACACAGGATAGATTTTATGTGAGTTTCGATTATGTTGTAGGAAGCACTTAAAACTAGTGTTTTAGCAGCAGCACAGAGCGTTCCTGACTTGCAAGTTCATTTAAACTGCAGTTAATTTACTGAAGTCATCAAATTCTCTGAAAACATTACCTTTGAACACCTGGACGGAGAGGAAGCAACTTCTTCTCAATTAGGGCCATAAACAATTCCGTTTTCCTCTTGTGAAGAGAAGCAACAAACTCCTTCCTTTCTTCGTCGGTCTTTGGCGCTTTAGCTGGCCACTCTGTCTTGTTGAAATATGCTGTCATCCTGTAAGGAATGTTCAAATGATTGTGTTAATGTTGAAGTCAACAAAAAGCTTCAGTTATATATTTCTTTTAAATGGATTTTTTGGGGTGAAACCATGATTCTAAGTGCAGGTATTTTAGTATCAGCAGTTTCAACAAACTTCCTACAGGTTATTTGCACATTTTGCTCTTGAGATTGGAGAACACCTAAACTTTATTTTTTCGAGATCATTTTAAACTTTATTTTTTTCAACACAAAAGATCAACTGCAGATTGCCCATACAAAAAAATAGCTGTAGACTATCCGATTAGATAACTGAACAGTTGTCTTTGCTTTTCATCATTGACGTGATGATATTCGCTCTTAAAGACTGGCATACTGCTATGGAAGTATGGAACCTGAGGTAAACTCAACTCCATCACAAAGATAATGGAAATTGCGATGATATAAGTGGATGGTCAGAATTTTAGCAGGCCACTGAAGCAACTCAAACCAATATACGTCTATTCGAAAAAAAACGATTGACCTTTCCTTCCCACCGCCTATCTCGAGCAATTCTCCGTATAGTTCAACATCCCAGCTCACACCTAATTCCCTCTGCAAACAACAAAGAATATCTTGAGCGGGGAGCAATTGCACCAGGAGATGAAAATGGATCGGAAAGAAAACCAGACCTCGGCGAACGTCTCGTTGAAGGAAATGCGGTGGCCGTCCTTCTCGGTGTCCACGAGCACGCCGTCGCAGTCGAAGAGCAGCGCCGCCGGAAGGGCTGCAGCGGGCGCTCCGCCCGCGCCCGCCGCAGACGCGCGAACCGCCTCTGCTCGCCGCGTTCTCCCGGTGGAGAAGCGGAGAGAACAGGGCGCCAGCCTGCTCCCTCCTACCCTTCTTGGGAGGCACTGGGCGGCTGCCCATGGGACGGGGCGGGCGCTCGAGACGCTTCTTGCCGGGAGCAGCGTGGAGGAGGAGGCGGCGGCGGCGGCCATGGCTTGTTTTGGGCGGGAAACGGCGTGGATAGTGCGCCTTGTGGCTTGTGATCCCGGCTCCAGGGTTGGGATTTGATGGCAAAGTCCACCACACAACGCCGATTCGGCTATGGTCGTCTTTCTTGTCTTGTACTATACCGTTGCTATGGCGAGGAGCAAGGCACAGAGACCACACGTACCTGTGCTCGATAGTCTTCTTGCTAGTGGAGACAGGCCTTCGGACCTCACGAAGGTAGGCCGTAGTTACCATGGCGCGCAAGCTGAAACGCGCGCCTCTCGGTGAATTTGACAACTTTAATAAATACTCTACACCTTTTTATAAATAAGTCGTAAAACTCCGTGCGTTTAAAGAATAGTTCATAATCAGAGGTAGCCGTGGCTCGATAAATAACCTACAGAGAAGAAGATACAATATTATTAAAAATCTTGTTATTTTTACAATTTCATACAAAGTTCTGAATTTATCAACAATTTCGTACAACCAATTACCAAAACCATTGGTTACTGAACATGAAGGAGATAAACTAGAAGCTATTTAGATAAATGACCATATAGAACGAGCAAATTTACAATAGAAGAACACTGGTGCTTCTTGTTGGAGCTATTCTAAGTGATCTTTGAGCGAAAGCACAACGTCTTTGACATCATTCCCTCCTCGAGGCATCGGCTTGGAGTCATTGACCCCTAGTTGATTGTTTGACGTCACGACCGTGATAGTGGTTTGTGGTGTTAACAGAGGTGGTTTAATTTCTGCTTCTTGTTTACTTTCGCTTCAAGTGTCAAATTCCATGAAGGTTGACTGTGTAAGTGTCTGCCGTGGGTCGCATTCTCATCTGGCATCGGCTAGCGAGGCCCTTTGGCTACAAGACAACCTCACTGAGTTGTGCCACCCCCCCACCCCCTCTCGCTTCCTCCATGCTTTCTGATGATGCTCTTTGGTGTGGTTCCTTTGAGCGGCGCATTTGATTCATTTCGCATATGGTCTCGATTTAATGTCGCATTTTTTCTACGCATATAACACAAGAGGTGTTGTGGCATCATATTAGAAGCGCGTTGGCCATCGACTACGGTAACGATACATTTGGGTCGTGGTATGCGCCTCGATTGATACTTTGGTGGTGGTTGTGTGTGGCTTTTTTTACATGTTGTGTTTGGCTTTGTTTGTCTATCTTTACATGGTGGTGTGTGTTTGTCTTGGGAAGAAAACTCGATTTTGTGAAACAGTTTATTGGAACCCTTCTTAAAAAGATCAAAAATGATATTTTAAATTTTGAAAATACCAAAAAATTATGTACATGTAGGCAATGTTTTTGAGAGTTTACATGTAGGTAATTATGCATATCAAGCGTGCAGTATCTCGTGTGAAATTCGTTATGTTATGAGCTACAAAAAGATGGCCCACATCTGTATTTTTATATTTTTTGTGTAGCCGAAAATATAAAATATTTTGTACAAGGACTTTGCATATTTAAAACTTTGAAAATAAAAAATTAGATTCTTTTTAACACTTTGAAAATACAATTTTGAGTATTCAACCTTTTTTTTCTTTTGAGTATTCAAACTAAGGGTTGCACTGAGCTCGTTCACAAAAATGACGCACACGCGGTTGTCTCCTGGATCTTCATTCAGCCAGCTGTGGACCACCAAACCAAGGGTTCTCCTCCTCTCCCTCTCCCCTCCCTCTCCACTATAGTTGAGTGTTCTCCTCCCCGTCTCTGGCCGAGCCAAATCCCTCTCCGGCGGCGCTGCCGCCGGGGAGCAACGGAGGCGAGCCCCCCGTAGTCTAGGGTGTTGGCTTCTCGCCATTAGGTCTAGGTTTAGGTTTGTGTGTATACGCCATGGCATGGCGAGATGCCGTCTGCAGTCTGCATGACGTCGGCGTTCTCCGTGGTGGTTCGGCGAACTCCAATGGTTGGAGCAAGCGGCTGCTACTGTCATGGGCGGAGGCCAACCTAATAAGTGTTGCTGCCTCTAGATTTGGCAGCCTCGGGCCGTTCTTCTCTCCCTGACCAGCCATGGTGGCGAGGGGCGGGAGAAGGTCATGCTGGTGGTCACTACTTTCGTGAGGCAGACTGGGTGCTCGACGTGCGGCTGTTCTGGCCACAGGTGTCGTCATCTGGTGTGGATATTCTCCGCCACTGTGCTCCCTTGGTCAGAGTCAGTCGATGTGGAGGTATTCGATGATACGACTCAGATCACTGTAGAGCTTCGTTGGGAAACCCTAAGAGGAAGGTATGATGAGTACATCAATAAGTTTTCTCTCAGTAAAAAACTAAGGTTATCGAGCCAGTAGGAGGAAGGAAATGACCCGAAGGTGTTGCTAACAACTTGGAAACCTGCACAACACAAACTCAAGACTTTGCCCCAATGAACAGTGAGGTTATCAATCTCACAGGTTTGCTGAAAACAAAGGATTAAACGTATGGTGTGAAAGGTAATGGTAGCTTGCAGAAAGTAAACAGTAACAATGGAAGATGTATCAATGGGAAAGATTGGACCGGGGTCCATAATTCATTAGAGGTGTTCTCGTTAAGATAAACAACATAATATGTTGGGTAAACAAATTACAGCGGGGCAATTGACAGGACGGAGCAAGGCATAACAATGCAATACTAGACATTCATGATTCTATGAGATTTGATTGGGCATTACAACAATATACATAGACCGCCATCCAACTGCATCTATGACTAGTAATCCACCTTTAGGTTATTATCCGAACCCCCTCCAGTATTAAGTTGCAAGCAACGGATAACTGCTTTAAGCAATGTGTAAAGTAAAACAATACAATTGTTTCATGAACAGGAGATTGTTGTTTGCTTCCTAGTACATAGCAACAACGCATCTACAACCTTAGATATTTTTGTCACTTCCCCAGATTCAATAGAGGCATGAACCCACTATCGAGCATAAATACTTCCTCTTGGAGTCACTAGCATCTACTTGGCCAAGATAGCTACTAGAAACAGAGAGCATGCAAGATCTCAAACAACACATACATGATAAAATTAATAAGATAGAACCATTAATCAATCTGACATAGTAATCTCAATATCCATTGGATCCCCGCAAACACAACATGCATGATTACAAATAGATGATCTTGATCATGAACGGAGCTCACAAGATCTAAACATGATAACACAAAGGAGGAGAAACAACCATCTAGCTACTGTATGGACCCATAGTCCAAGGTGGAACTACTCACGCATCATACCGGAGGCTAGCATGGTGATGAAGAAGGCCTCCGGGATGATCTCTCCCCTCTGGCAGGGTGCTGGGAAGAGCTTCAGATCCCCCTAATCTAGGAACGATGGTGGCGGCGGCTATGGACTGTTTCTGGAGATCTGATCGGGTCCTTAGGGTTTTGGCATCGGGGACTTCTTATAGGCGAATGGGGAGACTGAGGGGGTGCCCGAGGTGGCCGCACCCCTAGGCGCATGCTAGGCCTGGCCGCGCGGCCAGGGGTGTGTGCCTCTCGTGGCCCTCCTACGTCCCGTCTTCTGGCTCCGTGTTCTTCTCGGTGAAATATTGACTTTGGGTTTCGTCCCGTCCAATTCCGAGAATATTTATTTTCTGGCTTTTCTGGAACCAAAAACAACAGAAAACATGCAACTGGCACTGTGGCATCTTGTTAATAGATTAGTCCCAGAAAACGTATAAAATACCTCAAAGTGTAGACAAAGTAAAGCAAAGTGGATACTAAACAAACATGAAACATAAAAAATTATAGATACGTTTATGACGTATCAAACATCCCCAAGCTTAACTCCTGCTCGTTCTCGAGTAGGTAAGTGATAAAAAGAATAATTTTTGAGGTGACATACACCATCACAATCAATATCAAACCATTTGCAAGCATTGAAAGCTGAGATCAAAGTACTCTAAACATGAACATGAAAGATGAAGTTCTAATAATAAGACATAGCAACTATGCTGCAACATGAAATGATACAAACAAAGATTCATAAATAACAATACATTGAAAGACGTTTGTTTGTTTCACATATAGAAAACATAGCATAGTGGCATTCAGATTGTCCCTCATGGAGTAGCAAAACATAAATGCATAGGACACCTTCAAAGTTCATAAGGGTGACTAGATACAAATAGTTTAAGAACAAGCAATATCAACATTATGAATCAATCAATAAGTTTTGAGACAATGTATATAGAACTAAGAATGGCAACTATCCTCTCTTAATTGGTGCCTAAAGATAAAAGGTGGAGACTCAATATAAAAGTGGAAGAAAGGCCCTTTAAAGGGAAGCAGGGATTTCAAGTTTCATAAAGAGCTTCCAAAAATTATGATACTTATTAGCTTTTAGCTCTTATTGCCCTATCATAAGCATCTTGAAGTGATTAAGGTTAAAGTGAACAAAATATAGAGTATATGATTGACAAAGTATAAGTTGGCAATCTCATCTTCTGGCTTCGTGTTCTCCTCGGTGAAATATTGACTTTGGCTTTTGTCCCGTTCAATTCCAAGAACATTTATTTTTTGGCTTTTCTCGAACCAAAAACAGCAGAAAACAGACAACTGGCACCGTGACATCTTGTTAATAGGTTAGTCCCAGAAAACGTATAAAAATACCTCAAAATATAGACAAAGCAAAGCAAAGTGGATACTAAACAAACATGAAACATAAAAAATTATAGATACATTTATGACGTATCATCGACGCTGGAGGGCCCCCATAAGGTCAGTGGGCTTGCTCTGCGAAGGTCTGCTCCGGGCTCTTGTTGTTCTTCTCCGGCCGGCCATGGTGGCGAGGAGAGATGGAACGGCGTGCCCTGGAGTGGATCTACTGCACCGTCAAGCCTTGAGCACCTGGATGCTGCGGTTCACGAAGCTGCGTCCCCAGATTTTCCTCAACGTCGGCGAGATTGCGCCGCCGTTATCTGTGGCTAGGGGCCACATCTCCGCTCGGATGAAGCCGAGCATCATCTTTTGCGTGTGGCGGAAGCTTTTCGTCGCCCTGCACGAGAGCTCCAAAGTCTGCATTGTCCCAAGTGGCAAGTTCCCCAGCAACGATGTGGGCTCCAGGGTGTCGACGAAGACCGGATGCGGTGGAGAAGGGTGCGGACCTGATTGCGTTTTCTTCTTCCTTTTTAGGGTCCTTTCTGCAAGTGTGCCGTCCTTATCCTTTATTCATCCTTTGGCTTAGGGGTGTCTTTGTAATTGTATCCATTTTTTTAATTAAGCAGCTTCTGTGGCTGTCCGGCCCTTTCTCGTTCAAAAAAAATTCAGCCAGCTGCCAGCCGGAGTTCACCTAAAGAAAATTTTACTGTACTGTATATATTACTCTATGAAGCTACTACTGGTGATCTCACGTCACGTGTCTGGCGTAAATCAAACAAACTTGTTGTCACCTTCTCCAGCTGCTTAACAACACCCCAGTGACTAGCGACAACCACGCCACCAACCAAACGTACGACACACACGGAGTGAGCTGGAGCAGCCAGAGCGGAGGCGGGCAAATCATGGCGGACGCAGGTGTGACGGGGGTGGCGGCGAAGCTGGGCGAGCTCGCGGCAGCCGAGGCGACGGCGCTGCTGCGGGTGGACTCCGAGATCCGGTCCCTGCGCCGGAAGCTGGCCTACCTGCAGGCTCTCGTCCGCGGGGCTGACCGCGCCCGCCGCGGCCGCGCCAACGAGCTGCTGCTGCTGTGGCTGCGCGAGACCCGGGAGGTCGCGTTCGAGGTCGAGGATGCCGTCGACGAGTTCCACCTCCGCGTCGAGGCCTTCCACCTCAGCGTCAAGGGGCGCCGCGGCTGGTGGCACGGCGCGGCCTTCAACCTGCTCCAAGGACTCGCCACTGAGGTATACATAAAATTCCTCTAAGTGCATTGCATACGTCGAGGCCCCGTTTGGAACCTTAAGTTTCCCCACCTAATTTCTGCGCGAATTTAACTGCTCCTGTCAGCAACGTCCCTGCGTAAACCCTGCTTTCTCGAATTGAATTGGTACATCTTATTCGCGTCTAGTTGATTTTTTATTGCACATTCTTCTGGAAAACCATCATTCTCAAAATTTCCTAGTGGATATTAGATCCGAAGTATGCTAGCGATGGAGGCGTTTGTTGATGTTACTGTGTTGAAGTATCTCTATATGTGCAGATGCAGTAATTGTTGAGTTAGAATGACTGCAATGTAGAGATACCTGCAGGCTGCACTAGTTATGTTCTTAATTTGAGCACCGCTTAATGTTGATGGGCTACAAATTAACACAGTATAAGGTTTATGCAGATCGCTGTACGTCATGGGTTGTCACATCAGATAGTGAAGATCAATGAAAGGATCGATGAACTGAACCAGAACAAGGAAACATATGCCATTCAGAGTTTTCCTTCTGAAACATGGAATTCGTCATCTGTTGAGACCGATCCGGAGTGGTACGCTCACTTCTATTACTGTATTTATTTGTACTTGACTTTGATGTAACATCTCTTGTTTCTTATTATTTCATAGTACTCGTTCTAATTCCCTTGGTATCTTCCTTTCTTTTATTGTGTCTCATGTGTGCAATGAACTAGTGCATGAAGAGGAAGCTGCAATGGATCTGATAAATCCATCTAAATATGAATGCAAAGGATCTGATAATTCCATCTAAATATGAATTCAAAGGATCTGATTAACTAACTTTGATATGTTAATCATTAGGATTCTAAATTCTTCCAGGCTGTACAGCAAAACAAGTGTCTTGACAATTTGGACTTGATCCTATATTTTAGTGAGAACTGAGAATCCTGCTGCAAATTCAAGTTTTTTCCTCTAGAAAACTGTCTCTTCAAATAGAAATCATGTTTGACACTTCATGTTTGAGATTGACTATGTGTTAAAAAATATGCATATAGTACTTCAATATTGTCAGCTAACTGATGGATTGGTTCTGCAGGTACGAGGATGGATATATTGTAGACTCCAGACAAAGTGAATTTACATCCCTCAAAGACCAAATCATTAACAAAGAGAAAAATGTTTCTCATCGTGCTGTCATCTCAATTTTGGGAGAGTGTGGCATTGGAAAGAAGACGCTTGCAAGGAAGCTGTACAATGACCCTGATATCATGAGGCACTTTGAGGTACATGCGTGGGTATGTCTTCCACCACACATCCGGTTCACAGATTATGTAGAAACCATGTACAAGCAGGTCAGTTCAGAGGTCCCAGAAGCACCTGAATTTGTTGATAAATCACCTGAAGGAGTTGATAGTGTATCATTGGCACCTGGTGATGGGGAAACCACCAGTAAAGAGCGGAAACTTCGACAACAAATGCAGAACAGGCGGTACCTAGTTGTTCTTGATGGTTTGGTCGAAATCAATGACTGGAACTCTTTGTTCGATGTCCTGCCAGATGACAACAATGGCAGCCGAATCTTGCTTACGACACGCCTAAATATGAAGGAAATCAATCATATGGACCCACGTATTGCTCCCCTTGAGCTGCATTGTCTTGAAACCATACACGGTGAACAATTGTTTTGTCAGCGTGTTTTTGGAGCAAAGAACCCTCCACAAATTTACAACTGCAAAGCTTACTATGACAAAGTTCACAGTATATCAACAGGTCTCCCTCTAGCCATCATTGTACTTGCTGGAGTACTACGGTCGAAGGTGATTCCCGTGGAGTGGGATGATGTTCTTGATCAACTCGAGACGAATGGCCAACCAAAACCAGTCGGAAGCATATGGTCTTTAGCTTTTGATGATCTGCCACACCATCTAAAGTCATGCTTGCTCTACTTTGCATCTATGTCAGAAAATATTATTATTTACCCAGATCGTTTGGTGCGTCTGTGGATTGCTGAGGGATTTGTGGTGCCAAAGAAGGGGAAAACTCTAGAGGAAGTTGGGTCTGACTATCTGAAAGACCTGGTGTCAAGAGGATTAGTCCAGGTCATGGAGAAGGATGCTGGAGGAGGAATCAAGCTGGTAGCCATCCACAATCTGCTCCATGCCTTCGTGGAGTCTGAAGCTCAGGACTCTGGTTTCCTTGAAATCCACCACCAAGCTAATGTCCTAAATCCAAATGCAGTGCGACGCCTTGCTATACACAACTATGTGGATTCATTTGTGAACATACCTAATGAATTCCCTAAGCTGCGTTCTCTTCTCTGTGATTTTGCAGAAGACCAACGCAGTAGCTCTGTATATCAAGTGCCTCACCGTCAGACACTATGGGGCAACTTTGCAGAGCTGTGCTTGAGAGCATGTGGAATTCCTGAGAGTGCTGGCTTAAGTACCATTCATGGGCTGCACTTCTTAGAGGGATCCAGGTTCCTACGTGTCATCGATCTGAATGGCCTGAAGATCCAAAAGCTACCAAATGAGATTGGAAGCATAATCCACTTGAGGTACCTTGGTATTAGAAACAGCAACTTGGAGGAGCTCCCTTCATCCATTTGTAAGCTTGACAATCTCCAGACATTAGACTTAAGGAGAACAAATGTGAGAAGAGTTGGTGATGAATTTTGGGAAATTGAAACTCTAAGGCATGTCCTTGCTGAGAAAATTATGTTGCCTAATTGCACAGTCTCCTTGAATAATTTGATGACCCTTGATGGTGTGGAACCTGCAAATCCATGGCATGAAGAAATATGTCCCTTGAACTACATGATTGGTCTTCGGTCTCTGTCTTTGTCTAGCATTTCAGAAACCCATACTAAAGCGCTTTCAGCAGCTCTCAAGAAAATGGAGTTCCTTGTGAACCTCAAGTTATCTGGTGAAGTCCTTCCATCAACAATCTTCACCGACTCAAGCATGCGCCGCCTCCAGGTGCTAATTCTACATGGCAAGCTAGAAGACCCTCATGCTTCACTGAGTGACCGATATATCATGCCAAACCTCACCATGCTCCATCTGCACAAATCGGAGCTATCACAACTGTTTGTTGACAAGCTTGCAGTGTTGCCGTGCATTGCTGAGATGGAGCTCTTGTATGGCTCATACAGTGGAACAAAACTGGTATTCCCTGAGAGGGGATTCCAGAGCCTTCGAAAGCTGAAGATTAAAAATTTGTGTACCTTGGAGGAGTTAGTGGTAGAGCCTGGTGCCATGACGATGCTTTCGACCCTTGCCATGTATGATTGCAGCAGACTGAAGGTTGTCAATGGTTTAAATGCCTTGGAACACCTCCAAGAACTGGCAGTCTACAACATGGAAATGATTGTCGCTACTATAAAGCACGAAGACAAGAAGCTCTTTGACAAGATCAAATGCCTGACTACCCCCATGTCCCCCACCAAGGTAGACCGAGAAGTGCCTGTGGGTTCCTGGGTCCGAAATTTGGGGAGGCCAGCCCCGGCATTACGGGTCAGCGGAGCTCCTGAATCACTCAGCGATGACTTGGAGAGTTCTGGTTGCGTTGAGCGAAAAGCAACGGATGACATTGAGGTACACTACAGTTCTGGCGGTGCGTGGGTCAGGTTAGCGCAGGTGTAGCTTGATCAGTGTAGAAGAAGCGTGCCTTTTCATGTTGTTTTGCTTGGTGATTCCGTATGTTATTGTTCTTATTGCATTGACGAGTGAAAAACTTCTGGTCAACTTGCTACAATGTATCTGATTTTGTGGGTTTTTTGTGGAATAGTACTTTGGAACAATTCGAAGTTCTAGTTGAGAGCTCTCATTCATTCTTTTTGTTAAAAGGGCCAAAGCACCAGTTTCATGAAGCAAGAAAACCAAGAGTATAGTACTAGCAGTTACATGCCTTTGGCGAATGACTGCCTTCCCAGCAAAAGAAAAGCAACCGAATGGCATATCATAACTTCACAACAGCAGCATCCTGGAAAAGTGGGCAACATACATATGACACCAGACATTTATATGCTGATTGGCTACATCGATATTTTTTTTTCTGAAACTTGGTCTCAAATACTCAAATAAAATGCACCTGCGTTGCAGTGAGATGAAAATAAACTTCCCAAGATTGTATCATGATTAACCTGGATGGTGCTTTCGATGCCATCTCCGAAAGAGGGAGTTCCTTGGTGGTCTATTGGTAGAGACCATGCCGGTGACAGCTTGGGCTGGTGCAGTATGGTATGGAAATGGAATGCTGGAGAGGCACATCGCTCATTGAGTACGTGTGGTGTACCTTTTCCTTTCATATTGACATGTCTGTCCTGTAGCTTGATCTTAAAACTCAGTGATGTCAGATCGTTGAATAACTCTAGTTATTGATATTGCCCATATTCTCTGAAGAATTATGCCCCTGATTCTGGTCCCAAGATTTTCTATCTAGTAAGTTATATCTTGCTTATTCAGTAGTATTACGTTTTAGTCAGAAACGGGAACTCTGCATATATTCATGAAGAGAAAGATAGATAATTTTTTTGTATTATTATTATCAAGTTCCAGTTAGAGCAAAAAAAAATTCTACAGCACGAGTTACAGAAAAGCCTTCTTGCTAAAACACGAACTAGAGGGAAGAAGACACCTTAGCCAATCAAAGAAGAATAAAGTCTACTTTTGGTCCCTGAACTCTTGAGGAAGTTCATTTTCATCCTAAAACCTCCGTTTAGTCTGAAATGAATCTTGAACTCTTGAAAAAGCTCACATTCGATACGAATCCTAAACTGCCCAATCGCGTCGCCTGCTTGAAGCCAATCGGCTGGCTGCGCCTTCCAACTTGAAGGAAGGAGACATGAATCAACGACGGGATCGGCAAGCGCGACGACGATGAATGCCATCGACAAGTATAATGATGACTTTGGGATTGACACCATTTCCAGCAGGGCATAAATTTGCAGCCTTGAAAGCTAGAAGTATTAGCCTCCATGATGACTCAGCTAACCTGATGCATTGGCTTTATTAAACTCATAAGTACTACCAAAAAAAATATTTCACCCTAATGCACAACCTATGTAGCTCTGCCCATTTTCCAGAGGGCAGAGGAGATGCAGACGAGCTAGGGGTGCCATCGGGTGGAGCTGTGGATGTGTCGGACCAGCTCGAAGTCTGACGTGGAAGAGTGGGGCACTCGCGATGGACTGGGGGGAAGTGGCCGAGTGGGATGACGCCGACGACGCTCGTGTGGAGAGGTTTGGGGGTGTGTTTGGCTTTTTGCCAAGATTGTTTAGCCAAATTTTTTGTTAGTCTTTGGTTGCTCATAAGTTGGTCAACATTGGCTAAAACATGAATTAGAGTTGATAGTGAAGCATTGATAAGCCAAAAAATGGCAACAATTCACAAAAGAGACAACCTCTTGGTCATCTAGAGTACACTTTGTCCACAATTCAAACATACACTTGGATTTAGGGCCTTCGTGGAGATTTTCTAACTAGTTGTAACGGTCCGATCCAGATTCATTTCCGGTTCAGTCCGATTTTTTCCATGGGTATAGACATTTATGAAGGGGAACGACCTTCTGGGGCATGGGCTCTGGGTACCTCGAAATTTCAAACTCCAAAATTCAAATTCAAAGTTTAAAAAAAACAGGATGTGGTCAATGTTGTATCATGTCTGTGTGTAAATTTACAATACGAAATACTCATATTCTAGGCTCGGCAGAAATGGCAAAACGAGATTTTTGTCGTGTCTTTTTTCAAAAAAAAAATGCGAAAGGTAGTTTTTTGTGAGTTCATATTTGCTGATCCCAAATTACAAAGTATTTCCAGCTGTACATACTGACTTTTTTTTTTGAATAGGTACACACTGACTGAATACATAGTTGGCTTCACAAAGGTAGTTTTTGATTTTATTTTGAAAATTTTAAAATCAATGAATTTTTGGGATGGTGAGGTGATGGCCGCATCTTGAAGTTAGAATAAGATTCTTCCACCTTATCCTCGCTCCGCCGGTACATCTAGTGCGTGCGAAGGACACGTGGAGTCGTTTGTCCTGTGGAACTCTTGAAATCTGACCATTTTTTCATATTTGTTGGTGTTGTTTCAGATCGGACCTACAGTTGAGATCTTTTGTGATGGTTGTTGTTCATTTGGATTTCTAGCACGACGACTATCACCACAAACTTTATTATGCAAGTTTTCATCTGATTCCGATGTTCTCGTGGTTTTCCTCCGACGAAACCCTGTTCTGCGGGGCTCGGATCGTCTACCCCCCTAGACATTCTTCTGACAGGGGTAGCCCGACGTAGCTCTCTCTTGTTTTGTGTTTGTATAGGTCATAGAGTGATATAAAACCATGTTGGTTCATAAGTTGGGGCACTATTGTACCCGGTTATGTACTTGGTAGTATTTATGTACTTGTCTTGAACTTGTAGGATCTCACGATGGAGCATGAGCTTGTGGAGCACTCCGAGTTGATGATCTTGTAATATTTGTCTAGTTTAGGTCGTTGGTTATGCACTTGGTAGTATTTGACACTTGTGGCAAGAATAAACACTAGCATTTGACACTTGTAATATTTGTGAAATCTCTTGCTTTCGTGGTGATGATGTTTGCTAGTGTTGGTGATGCATTTTGGTGTTGGTGATGATTATATTGTTGTTGTTGATGAGTATATTATTGTTGTTCATGAGTATATTATTGTTGTTGATGATCTGTAGATCATATATATATATTATATTTTGAATTGCAGGAAATGACTGGAAACATAATTTTTTTTAAATTTGACAGCTCTTATACACATGGCAAAGTACCAAATGGTCACTTTGCCGTGTGTATACACACGGCAAAGGAGACACGTGTGAGCCACCTGTGCGTCGCTGGACAATGTCACAGGGCCTTTGCCGTGTGCCGTTCGCAGCAGACACACGGCAAAGGAGTGAACTTTGTCGTGTGTCCCCCCACACGGGCACACGGCAAAGATCACACACACGGCAACAAGTATGCACACGGCAACGATGACCAACACGACAAAGCTTAGGCACACGGCAAAGAGAGAGGACACGACAAAGGTTAGGCACACGGCAAAGACCGAATACACGGTAAAGAGTCATAACACACGGCAAAAGATGAACATGGCGAAGATGTGTCGGCTCCGTCAGACGGACGGAACCGTCAAGTACTTTACTTTGCCGTGTCGATGCAGTAAACACACGGCAAAGGCTTCGCCGTGTTCCGGGCGCAAAGACACACGGCAAAGAGCCTTTGCCGTGGCTATCGTTGCCATGTGGCTTTTGCCGTGTGGCTTTTGCCGTGTTCCGCGGGCCTTTGCCGTGTCTTTTTTCCACACGGCAAAGAGCCCGTGTGCCGTAGTGTGTTCTAGAACTGACTCAGTATGAACAGTGCAGAATGTCAGGTACATGTACTGCAACGTATAGCCATTAGGTCAATTAGATGGCAAACTAAAACTCCTTAGACTAGGTCCATCTCAACCGGTCATCTTGGGACCCATGATATAATAAGTTTGTAGTTCTTTTTTTTTTTGCGATCAAAGGCCTTTCATTGATTAACCATAAGAGTTACATTCTTCGGCTATGGTGCTAGCTAGCTCCTCCGGGACGTTACTCAGCCAGCATGCCGTGCGTTTCTGAGTTCGTCCCACAAAAGCGAGGATGTGACTAGCTTTGTTCTGGGACCAGGGAACTTTATACACCGGAACCGCTCTCTCTAAACACCTCAACCTACCAATTTCTCGTATACGATGAACATGTCGCGACTTATCTGTTCCATCCAAAAGTATACGGTTTACGGCTTCCGAACAATCAGTTTCAACAACGAAAGATTTATCTGTCCAGCGAAGAGCTAACTGAATTCCTTCTTCAATAGCAGCCAGTTCAGCTTCAAGAGCATCCTCGCAATGAAAAAGAAGATTGTAGTTCTGGATTGGTTATTAAATTAAAAGAAGATTGTATGCATCAATCGATGCAAGACTGATTTTCTATTTTGAATTTTTTTTGCAGTGAATATATCGTGGTGTGCCCACTAATAGAGAAAACTCTACCGCCGGCTAACCAAAATAACCTATCGCCGACGAGTTCGGGCTTGCCTGTGACCATCTCACCGGGGGTATTCTCTGTTATCGTCGGTAGGCCTATTCGCCGGGATAGTGCTCCTACCACAGGCGTCCACCCCTTTTCGCCAGGGTTAGTCCCCCTACCACCGGCGCCATCACTTTTTTGACATGGTTATACCCCACGGGTACAAGACATTAACATACCTAGTCTAGCCCAAGGAAGGCCCACGACAAGATACGCGGCCTGTGAAGATTTCGGGTGGCCCAAGACCATGATGTCTTCGGATTCTTGGAGAACAAGACTAGAATAGATAGAATTTCAAAGGGGATAAACCCTAATTTGTAACCGACTCGACCTACGCCCGGGACCTGCCTATCTATATAAAGGCTAGGAGGGCACGGCGAGGAGGGTCTCAACTCAGCTCATACACACCTCACGCCAGATTGCATCTGTGCACCCCTGTAACTTTTAGTTCCGCCGTAATCAAGAGCAGACAAGCAGGAGTAAGATTTTTCCTCCGGGGGCCTGAACCTGGGTAAACCTCATGTCCCCGTGTTGCTTGTCTGTTAACCATTCTTCGATCTCCAGCATCCCCATCTTCTCTAAAACCCAAGTCCATAACAATGGGCATTGACGAGATCGAACCTCGTCAATTGGCGCCGCCTGTGGGAACTGGGGGCGCTGATTGTGCGATCATGACGGTCCATCCGGAGCGATCTACAACTCATTGGCGACGGAGAGTTATCTCCTCTTCGGCACCTTTGACTTAACCGCCCACTCACCAGCCACCATGAGGGATTTCGAGCCCATCGGCGAGGTGGGGCAGACCGGCACCCTCCGCCTCCCAGAGCGGGTGCCACCACCATCCATCAGGCCCGCTTCATGGGTCCCACCCATCGGCGTGTTACGCACGTCGACGCTGACAGACGAGTCATACGACAACAACAACTGCAACTCAGATCTATGCGGTGCTCCCTCAGACGAAGGAACCTACGATTCGGATCCGAAAGTTGTGGCAGCAGCGATCCAACTCGCGGACGCTACCAATGCGCCGTGGTCATCCAAAGCGAAGTAGAACCGCCACCAGGTTCGAGTGCGCCTAACCCACCTCCCAACCCACAAGGTGAGAACGGAGGAAACGGGGGAGCTACATCGCTCAGACCAACGAGGGCGATGCCAACGCCTACCAGAAGATCAACCTCAGCGAGGAAGGATGGCGCCAATCACGCGAGGCCGTGGCAGACAACGTCATCCTACCTGTGAATGCTTCACGGGATCTGATGATGGCCTACCACCTCCTCCTCATCAACAAGCATAACCGGTAGGCGAAACTGCAGGAGGAGCTCGACAAACGCAAGCAGGCGGCTTCGGAGTCTAGCGCGCGGCGAGCTGCGCTCTCCACCGCTAGTGGCTCCAGCTCGCATGACAACAACTCCAACAAGCATCGCTCCCGCACGAAGCACATGGACCCCGCCGCACGCCGCGATGTCACGAGGGCCCTCAACACGTCCTTCATGACAATGGATGTGAACGACAACATCATGCCGAAAACACCGCAGGCTGCGATCATGGCGACCACCACATACCTCGCGTCGCACCCACCTCCGGTGGGTGACCCGAAAAACGCCATGCACAAATCTGCATTGGCTAGTCTCGGACTTGTTGGAGCCGCGCTCCGAGGAAGCTCCTGCGGAGCCAAAGAATAAAACTGCGGTCAAATTCACCCGCAGCCCTACACCCTCATCCGACGAGGATGAGCACGATCTGCCTCGATGTTGCAAGAGCCAAAGGCGTTGCAGCAGCGACTACGACGCTCGAAACGATCTCACCCAGCGCAAGATCGATAAGGCACGCGCTAAACGCGCGTGTTCAACCGAATCCGACGAAGATGATGACGGATAGCTGTGCGGAGCCAGATGCTTCAGCAGATCCGCGGCGAACACGGATGCCGAAAAATTTCAAGCTCCCTTCGGACACTTCGAAGTTCGACGACATGCAGGACCCGAAAGCCTAGCTCAGCGACCACCTCTCATCCGTCAAGCTGCATGGCAGAAACAGGAACACCACCCTATAGTGCCTTCAGCTACAACTGACAGGCGCAACTCGGATCTGGCTCAGCAGCCTATCTTCCGGCTCCATCCTAAGCTGGGAGGAGCTGGCATATAGCTTCATTCGCAACTTCAAGGGCACCAGCAAAAGGCCAGCTTCGATCGAGGAACTGCGGGCCTACACCAACATACTGGCGAATCCATTCGCTCATACATCCTACGCTAGTCCCACATCAAGAATTCCGTCGTGCACATCTCCGAGGAAAGGACAATCGATGCCTTCAAGGACGGTGTCAAGTGCCCGGACTTCAAGGAAGAACTTGGGCGCGTCAAGCCCAAGACGCTCGACCACCTCATGGACATCGCTAACCGGTGGGCAGATGGCAAAGACTCCCTCCGCCGAACGCATTCAGATGACGAGGATGACTATGATCGCAGGCAAGAACACTGCAGCAAGCGAAGATCGCACGTCTACGACGATCATGATAGAGTCGACATGGTTGCGGCTGGCTACGCCGACCGACGCAACGACGGCAACCGCAATAGCGGATACCGCGGAGGCAACTCCCATGACGGAGGTCAACCCACGCAAACATGGCAACATCATAGCCGTGACGACGAGCCATCGGCATAAGACAAATTGTCTGGTCCCCGCACCATCCACTTTTACATCGACAAGCAAGATGGCAAGAAGAAGGCCAACCACTTGCTAAAGGACTGCCACGAGTTCCAAATGCTCAGCGAGGGTCTCACACAAATGCGACGCCAGATCGTGAACCCTGGATTTGGGCCCGCACCAGCACTAGGTGACATCGCCCACGGAGCCCCTCCACTACCACCCGTTGGAGCGTCGAATCCAGCGATCGCACCTGCACCAAACAATAGTACAGGAGGATATCCACCGCCAAAAGGGTCCCTGATGATCCAGAAGGGTCGCCCAACCAACAGGGTGCAAAAGAAGATCACCCGCCAAGTAATCCTGGCGGTTGCATCCCCACCAGCCATCCCTGAGTACCTTAGTGGCTCGGAGTCCTGCATTATGTTCGAATGTTCGGATCACCCACGCCAAATCCCTCGCCCAGGACATGCTGCCCTGGTGCTCGAGGCGCAGATCGGAGGGTTCAAAATGAGCCACGTCTTCATGGACGGCGGCAGTGGCATCAACCTAATGTTCGCCACCACCGTCGCAGCGATGTGGATCCCGCTGTGTAGCCTGGAACAATCCGACACGATGTTCCACGACATAGTCCTAGGGAAGGGAATATATCCCCTGGGAAAGATATGGCTCGACGTCATCTTCGGCCAACCCGAAAACTTCAGGGCGAACGGCTGGAGTTCGAAGTGGTGGACTGTCCATCACAGTACCACGCCATCCTCGGGCGTGTGGCATTCACAAGATTCCTGGCAGTACAACACTACGCGTACCAGCTACTCAAGATGCTAGGGCCCAGAGGCGTCATCATCGTCCAAGGAAGCTTCACCCGATCCGATCACTGCGACAGAGACTTCAACAGAATCTCCCAGTCGTTCGGTATGCAGGAGGAGCTCACAAGGCTCCGAGAGGTGACAGACAATGGGGCACCCCCATTTTCCAGGCAAAACGCACCCGACATGTCGTTCGACTCCACAGTGAACACGAAAAAGGTGCAGGTCCACCCAACGGATGCCTCCAAGATGGCGCTGATCGCCAACGACCTCAGCCCCGCATAGGAAAGCGCGCTCGTCGAATTCCTCCGTGAGCGCTGGGAAATCTTCGCCTAGTGTCCTGCGGACATGTCAGGAGTTCCCAGGGAATTCGCCGAGCACGCAATCAATGTGTTCCCCGACGCAAAGCCAGTCAATCAGTCGATCTGACGACTGTCCGAACCAAGAGCTGAAGCCATTGGAATCAAAGTCAATAGACTTCTTGATGCCAACTTCATCCGAGAAATTAAAGAGAGCGAGTGGCTGGCCAATATGGTGCTGGTCCCCAAGAAGGACACAGACATCCTGCGGATGTGCGTAGACTTTACATCGCTCAACAAATACCGTCCCAAGGACCACTTCCCTCTACCGCGGATCGATCAGATCATCGATTCGGCTGCAGGATGCAAGAAACTCTCCTTCCTCGATGCCTACTCAGGCTACAACCAGATTCAGCTGAAGGTCGAAGATCAGGAAAAAACGGCGTTCATCACGCCGTTCAGAGTGTTCTGCTACAACACCATGACCTTCGGGCTGAAGAACGCAAGCGCCACGCACCATAGGTTCATGCAGACGTGCCTAAAAAACCAGATTGGTCACAACATCCAAGTCTATGTCGACGACATAGTTATCAAGACCAGGAAAGCCAAGGCACTGATCGACGATCTCCACGAGATATTTGATAACCTTGAGCACTATAAGATCAAGCTGAACCCAGAGAAGTGCGCCTTCGATGTCCCATCTGGACAATTACTTGGCTACTTCATTTCCCAGCAGGGGATTGAGGCGAATCCGAAGAAAATCAGGGCCATACTATGCATGGAGAAGCCGAAGAACCTCAAAGGTGTCCAACAGCTAGCTGGGCACATCACAACGCTGAGCAGATTCATCAGTCGCATGGGCGAGAAGGCCTTGCCCTTTTACCAGCTGCTGCACAAGGCGGACAAGTTCGAGTGGACACTCGAAGCAGACAACGCATTCGAGGACCTCAAGCCGCTGCTCTCTACTTCACCTGTCTTGGTCACACCAAAGGAGCGGGAGCCTCTGCTGCTATACATCGCAGCTATGCACCAGGTGGTAAGCACTATACTCGTGGTCGAACGACCCAAATATGGCAAGACCCATGGGGTCCAACACCCAATCTACTACCTTAGCGAGGTACTGACACCAACAAAGCAGAGGTACCCTCACTACCAGAAGCTAGCCTACGGCATATTCATGACGGCTCGCCGGCTGAGCCACTACTTCCAAGAGCACCAGATAATGGTCGTCAATGAGGCGCCACTATCAAATATCCTGAACAACCCTGAAGCCACGGGACGTGTAGCCTTGTGGGGCATCGAGCTGTCTTCTCTAGGCATAGTCTACGAGCGGCGCAAGGCCATCAAATCACAAGTCCTTCCTGACTTCCTCGTCCACTGGATGGAACTCCAACTGCCGGACACTCTGGACATGATGCAATCATGGACGATGCACTTCGACGGCTCCAATTACGAGGCCGGAGCAGGAGCTGGCGTCATACTGATGTCCCCTCAAGGCAACAAGATGAAATACGCCCTTCAGATGCAATTTCGTGCCTCCAACAACGAGGCCGAATACGAGGCCCTCATCCACGGCATGAGGATGGCCAAGATCTGCGGCGCAACATGCCTAGTCATCTACGGTGACTTGAACCTTGTTGTCTAGCAGACAATGAACGAGTGTGACGCTCACAGCGCCAACATGATCGCATACCGCGCGCTCTACAACTCACTCGAAGGGGACTTTGACGACTGCGAGCTTCGACACGTCGGAAGGGAGAGCAACGAGCAAGCCGATAGACTCGCCAACATCGGCTCCACCTGCGCACGGGTGCCACCAGGTGTGTTCCTCGAACAAATATGTGTACCCTCTATCAAAAGGAAATTCCCCAAGGGATCACCCGAAAAAGCGGAACACTCGGGGGCCGCGCCACCCGAAGGACAGGAAGGGACCAAAAAGCTCGACACGGAGGACGAGCTTGTCAGCCTGATGCAGGTCATGGCGGTTGAAGAGACGTGGACATAGCCGTACCTTCGGTACCTGATAAACAAGGAATTGCCCGATGACCCGACAGATGCCCGACGCATATCTCGCTGGTCCAAAGCATTCACCCTCCACAATGGCGAGCTGTACAAGCGCAGTATTTCGGGTGTACTTCAAAGGTGCGTCACCATTGGTGACGGCAAAACCATCCTCCAAGACATCCATGAAGGCATCTGCGGACATCATGCAGGCAGCCGCGCCCTGGTCGCCAAAGCTCTATGAGCTGGATTCTACTGGCCAACGGCCATGAACGATGCTAAGGACATTGTCCGAAGATGCAATGCCTGTCAGAGGTATGCAGACAAGCCACACACACCAGGATCAGAGCTAAGGCCCATACCACTGGCCTGGCCCTTCGCCCAATGGGGCCTCGACATGATCGGCAAACTGCCCAAATCTTCGAAAGGAGGCCACGTCTACCTCCTGGTGGCAGTCGACAAGTTCACCAAGTGGATCGAGGCAAAACTGCTCGAACTTCGAGTCCATAGTCTACAGGTTCGGTGTGCCACACAGCATCATCACGGACAACGGCTCGAACTTCATCTCAAAGGAATTCCAAGACTTCTGCGAGGGACTTGGCATCAACATATCATACGCCTCCGTGGCGCACCCGCAGACCAATAGGCCGGTCAAAAAGGCCAACGGCCTCATAGGCAGCGGCATCAAGAAACCCTTGCTCTGCCCACTCGAACGGCTTGCGGGAGCCTGGGCGGAGGAGCTACCCTCCATCCTCTGGAGCTTACGTACAACGCCGAACAACTCAACTGGCTTCACACCTTTCTTCATGGTGCACGGAGCCAAAGCCGTACTACCTGCCGAGGTGCGCCACAAGGCCCCACGGGTCGTCGCCTACAACAAAGCCGAGTCAATGACCGCACTCGAAGATGCCGTCGACACACTCGACGAGGAACGCGACATCACCGTGGCTCGCTCAGCGGTCTACCAGCAGAGCCTCCGCAACTACCATGGCCGTCGGCTGTGCCCAAGGTCCTTCATCGAAGGAGACCTCGTCCTATGACTCAAGCAAGAGCGACCGAACAAGCTCGAGTCACCCTAGGAAGGACCCTACATCGTCACAAAAGTCATCCCAGGTGGCGCCTACCGCCTAATGGACATCGCATCAGGAGTCGAATACTCCAACCCCTGGAATGTCGCACGTCTGCGATGCTTCTACCCCTAGCTACCTCTTTACTTTCAATAAGGCTACTTAGCCGAACAATGTACTTCCTTGTTACGCTATGAATAAAAGCTAAGTCCATTGGCCAAAATTTCTTTTTTTCTTTGCATTACTTTTTGCTATAATACGCTCGGGGGCTACGCCTCACCTCACGATCTCGTCGACTGAGAACAACGCATACACCCTGAGTAGCTGACCATGTCAGGCTAACGAAAAGTACATGCACACAACAAAGCACCACATGCTGCTATATACAAACTTTACAAAGGGCAGTACGAGCCCACTCAAAAAATACAAGTTTTACATCAAGTTTTCTTTACAGGAACTACCTATTTTGGAGAATCACATTTGCCCAATGCTCGAACAAATCTACTATCTCCTCAGCATATTGCGCCACAGCCGCATAGTGCGGGCGCGTATCCCAAAAGGTGCCATCAGGACGAAGGGGTGGCCCAGTCGCCACCTCCGCAAGGTTGACATCACGACGATGCAGCCGAACAAGGGACAACGCAGCTTTCACCCCAGTGACCAGCTGACGCCGCACCAACTCCTTGACGTGGCCTGCATTCTGAATTTCTCCAGCAGACCCCAAAGGTTGGAAGGCGCCTCATCCAAGGGGAACATGGAGGCCCAGGTGGACAACAGGGAAATCCTCGCCTGCTTCAGCACTCGAGAAACCTGGTGCACGCGATCTTGCACCATCGCAAGGACGATGGCCCGGTCGCGATCCATCCAGAAGAAGCCACCAGCCGCCAGGTCCTGTTGCGTCAGGAAATTCATCTGAACGGCGACGCGCTCTTTCTCTTCCTTCGGAACGAGATTCACACCTACAGAACACACACTAAGCAAACATGCATAGCTTCACTCGAAGAACAACAGTTAGCAAAGACTCACATTGTAGCTGCTCGCTCATCTGCCGCAGTTCCCCCATCAAGAACTCCGCCCTGGCAGTGGCTCGCTCAGCTTTTGACTTCCACACATCTGCGTGGCCTTGAATGCCAATGATATCCTTCTCTAGGCTGCAGACATGGTCGCGAAGAAAAACCAGCTGCGACGCATCATCCAATGATGGACGCGGCTCAGGAATACCCGGGGTGACAATGGGAACCTCACCCAAAGGACCCTAGAGACAAGCAAATCAAGACATGAACATCACAAACATCTCTAGCAACAGCTCGAAATATAAATTTATATACATCAAAGCCACCTCGTGGCATAAGTTGGGATTTTTCATCAGCAAATATTACATTACAAAAGCAAAAGGGTAAACTATCGTAGCTACAACACTTGTTCCTAGGCACCCGCATCCGGAGTGGCCTCAGAGCCAGATTGCCTGCTCTTGGCCTCCTCCCGCTGCTTCGCCGCTGATGCAGCGCCAGTCCAAGTGGGAGCGCTTCGTCAGGAAACCCCAAGAGCAACGTGTGAAGCAGCACAACAGCAAGTTTTCTCTCAGTTAAGAAACCAAGGTTATCGAACTAGTAGGAGGAAGGAAACTTCACACAGGTGTTGCAAGCAACACGGAGACCTGCACAACACAAACTCAAGACTTTGCCCCAACGAATCAGTGAGGTTGTCAAGCTCACTGGTTTGCTGTAACAAAGGTTTAAACATATGGTGTGGAAGGTAATGGTTTGCAACAAGTAAACAAGTAACCGTGGAGGATGTATCAATGGTAAAGATTGGACCGGGGTCCATAGTTCACTAGAGGTGCTCTCCTTAGATAAACAACATGCCATGAAGGGTAAACAAATTACATCAGGGCAATTGACAGGAACTGAGCAAGGCATAACAATGCAATTACTAGTCAGAAAGATCCTATGAGATTCGATTGGGAAATAAAACAAGATACATAGACCGCCATCCAACTGCATCTATGACTAGATGTCCACCTTCAGGTTATCATCCGAACCCTCTCCAGTATTAAGTTGCAAGCAACAGACAACTGCTTTAAGCAAAGTGTGTAAGGTAAACAGTCCACATGTTCCATGAACAAGAGACCGTTGTTTTCTCCCTAGTGGCAACAACACATCTTCAACCGAAGAGATTTCTGTCACTTCCCTTGGAAACTAGAGGCATGGACCCACTATCGAGCATAAATACCCCCTCTTGGAGTCACTAGCAACTACTTGGCCAAGATAGCTACTAACAATGAAGAGCATGCAAGATCACAAACAACACAGACATGATAGAATCATAAAGACAAAACCATTAATCAAACCAACATAATAATCTCAATATCCATCGGATCCCGCAAACACAACATGCATGATTACAAATAGATTAGATCTTGATCATGAACAGATCTCACAAGATCTATACATGAAAGCACAAGGAGGAGATACAACCATCTAGCTACTACATGGACCCATATTCCAAGGTGGAACTACTCACGCATCATACCGGAGAGAAGGCCTCCGGGATGATCTCCCCCTAGAGGTCTTTGGGAAGAACTTCAGATCCCCCCGATCTAGGGACGATGGTGGCGGCAGCTATAGACGGTTTCGTGGAGATTTGATCGGGTGCCTAGGGTTTCTGCATCGGGGGCTTCTTATAGGCGAAGGGGGAGGGCGAGGCGGCGGCTAGGGGCCCCACACCCCTCCCAGGCGCGGGGCAGGGCCTACCCTCGCCTGGGGGGGTCTGGGCACCCTAGCCTGCCTGTCCGGCTCCCCTCTGGACTTCTTGTTCCCCACAGAAAGTAATTGACTTTGGCTTTTGTCCCGTCCAATTCCGAGAATATTTCTTTACTAACTTTTCTGAAACCAAAAGCAGCAGAAAACAGGCAACTGGCACTGTGGCAACTTGTTAATAGGTTAGTACCAGAAAACATATAAAAAGTACCTCAAAGTGTAGACAAAGCAAAGCAAAGTAGATACTAAACAAGCATGGAGCATCGAAAATTATAGATACGTTTCCGACGTATCAACATCCCCAAGCTTAACTCCTGCTCGTCCTCGAGTAGGTAAGTGATAAAAGAATAATTTTTGAGGTGACATGCACCCTCACAATAAATATCCAACCATTTGCAAGCATTGAAAGCTGGGATCAAAGAACTCTAAACATGTGCATGAAAGATGGAGTTCTAACAATAGGAAATATTAACTATGCATGCAACATGACAAGCTACAAACAAAGATCATGAATTACATGCATTGAAAAACGTTTGTTTGTTTCACATACAGAAAACATAGCATAGTGGCAATCAGCTTGTCCCTCATAGAGTAGCAAAAAGATGCATAGGACACCTTCAAAGTTCACAAGGGTGACTAGAAATAAGTAGCACAAGAACTAGTAATATCACAATATGCATCAATCAATAAGCTTTGGAACAGTGCACACAGAATGACAACTATGCTCTCTTAATGGTGCCTAAAGGTAGAAGGTGGAGACTCAATATTGGTGGAAGAAAGGCCTTTTTTGTAAAGGAACCAGGGATTTCAAGTTTCAAAAAGATCTTCCAAAAATTACGGTAGTTGTTAGCTTTCAGCCCTCATTGCCCCTATCATAAGCATCTTGAAGTGATTAAGGTTAAAGTGACAAAGATGGAGTATATGCTTGACGAAGTATAAGTTGGCAATCTCAAGTCCCTTGAATACGAGGGCCACACCTCATGCATACTCAACTTCAGTCACAGGTAAGTTCTTGTCATTGTAAGTATTTGCATATCATTGAGAACCACCAACGGGGTACCCCTTCCACATGGTACATGAGCTTTCCCATAACCAAAATGACAAGGCAAGCAGACAATGAGCATCTCATCGATCTTTTTATTTACTATATGCATAGCTTTTTATTGAGGATGCTTCATAGATAGCTCACTATGGTGATGCTGCAAGTTTCCACCATGATTAGGCATGGCTTAGGCTAGCGGCCCAGGCGTTTATCTAACACAGGATACAAACTCCATGGACTTACAAGTTTCCTCTTTATTTCACACCGGTGACATCCATAGAAAAAAGAGCATGATATCAACTGAGTACAAAGTACAAGCGCAATGTTGAAAACGTTCCCCGTGACAGCATGGTTCTGTTAATTCCAATGTATAACTTCAACCATATACAACATAGATGTCATAATGGTTCAAGTTTATTAGGGGCAAAGAATATAAAGTGTGACATCAAGTTTGTGAGGGCTTTAATCACTAAGTTTTCACATAACAAAATAGTTTTTAATTAGAAGATAGCTAAAACAAGAATATACTTGGAATGGTGTAACACACCATGCATAGGAGTTTATAGTGGACACTTTGGAATAACTTGGTTTCTTGGGAGTTGTAAACATGAGTAGAACTTACTCATACAAGTGGAGGCTAGCAAAATACTAGGAGCAACCAACTAAGAGAGCATAATGGCCATAATCATACAGAGCTACAAAGCATTACTAATCAAAGCATAGAGTGGTACTACAAGTCAAGGACTAAATGATCATATAGCCTAATGGTGACTTTTCATAGTCATAACATGGTGTGAGCATGTGCCAAGTAAAAGTCAACCCAAGCAAAGCATCAAAGGAGAATACCACAATACTATGCTTTTGCATGCTAAAACAACGCATAATTTCTTAAAGGCACACTAAGCAATCCCAATTGTTTGGAATAAGACATGCTACACCAATAATCACTAAGCATAATGTAAAAACAACAACTAGTATGTCATGCTAAAGTCTAAGTCACAGTCAATGCAAGCTCCTCTTGCACTTCAAGCAAGAACTTACTACTCCTTTCCAACACCAAGAAACTTATTTGCAAAACAACACAGCGAGAATGAGGGTCTAAACTACTTTATTCAAGCAAACTAAACAACCTAAGCAAAGCAAAGGAAAACTAAGACGCTCCAAGAACAACACAACTGTGCATGAAACAATAAAAACGAAGTGTCTAGACAGACCTGAGCATCCCCAAGCTTTGACGCTTGTACCTCTTGAATATTTCTTGGGGTGACACCATGGTGGCATCCCCAAGCTTGAGATTTTGTCCATTCTCCATCTCATTGCATCATTCTCTCTCTACACCTAAAATTGTTCCTTCATACAAAACTTCACACAATCTTCATTAGCAACATTAGTTTATTCAAAAGATATTAGACCCCTGGCAAAGCTTTGGAACAGCAAGTATTTTAACTAAAAACACAAGCTACTGTAGTAACTCCTTCAAAAAGCTCAATTCCCCAAAAGAGAACTCAAAAAGGAATCAACAAGAATCAAATGCAAATAATGGCAGAAATCTGTCAAAACAGACCAGCAGGTAGAAACCGATTTTTTCGAACATATTATGTTGCTCAAATCAAAAAGTGTTGAACTAAAGAAAGTTATCTAACATACTGAGGGATTTATTCGTAAATTTTTAGCTCAATCCGAGTTACAGAGACTCCTCAGGATTTTTTTTGGTGGAGGACAGAAATCTGTTTCGGGACAGCAACTCCCCAAATCTTACTTCCCTCTCATTAGAGGTCATTCTTGGCACAAAAAGCAAACAAAAAGGATAAGGAGAGGTCATTACTAAAGTAATAACTTACAAGACTCAAGTAAACTCTTGGGTTATCTCCCAACAAGTACTTTTCTTTAACGCCTTTAAGTTAGGCACAAGAAGCAAGAAGAATCAAGTATTTTCAAATGAAGAAGCATTAACATCAAATCTTGCTTTCAAAGGAGGAGAAAAAAGCAACCTCTCTCTCCTCATAGGGAAGTGTCCAATACCTTTCTTGAATGGAAAATGATATTTAATGGTGCCTTCTTTCATATCAATGATAGCACCAAATGTTCTAAGAAAAGGTCTTCCCAAAGTAATAGGACAAGAAGCATTGTATTCAACATCCAAAACATAGAAATCAACAGGGACATAAGCATTGTTAACCATAATGAGAACATCATTGATACTCCTAATGAGTTTCTTCTTAGCATTATTATTAAGTGGGACATCCAAATAACAATATTCCAATGGTGGAAAATCAAGCATTTCATAAATCTTCCTAGGCATAATAGAGACACTAGAACCAAGATCACATGAAGCTTTGAGATCAAAGTCATTCACTTGCATATTAATAATGGGTTCCCAACCATCTTCTACTTTCCTAGGGATAGAATCTTTGAGTTTTAGCTTCTCTTCCTTAATATTAACAAGAGAATATGTAATGTGTTTGGTAAAGGCAACATGCATATCACTAGCATCAGGACTTCTAGCAAGCTTTTGCAAGAACATAACCACTTTAGAAATATTACAACCATCAATATCAAAATCAAACTTAGCATCACTAGTAGTAGGCTCAATAGGCTTAGGCATAGTAGGAGGAATAGGGACTACTTGTGGTTTAGTGGTGATGGTGCACACACTATTGTTTCTATCAATTTCAGCTTCCCTTTCCCACTTAGCATGAAGTTGAGCTAACAGCCTAACATTTTCATCAATAGTAACTTGTATGGCATGAGTAGTAGCAAAGGTATCTTCCATAGTTTCAGGTTTAGCAGCCATTTTATTAATCAAGGAGGACTAAGCTTCAGACAAAGAGGATATATTTTTCTCAGCACTTTGACTCTAAACTAGGAATTTCTCTATTAAGATTTTCAAGCTGATGGCTAATGTTTTTCAAGATAATAGATTGTTCCTCCATAGTTTTAGTGAAAATATTATTTTGCTCATATTGCATCTGCATAAAATTCTTAGTGGATCTCTCTACTTCTAGAATCCTTTCTTCACTAGGCACTCTAGATCTACCATGATAAACATTTCCACTAGGAGGATAAGGCCTATAATTGTTGTTGCTACCAAAATTATTCCTATAGGCATTATTTTTGAAATTGTTGTTTCTAATGAAGTTCACATCAACTTGCTCTTCTTGAGCAACCAAAGAGGCTAAGGGAACACTATTAGGATCTAGAGGAGCTTTCCCATTAACAAGCATAGCCATAATAACATCAATCTTTTCACTCAAAGAGGAAGTTTCCTCAACAGAATTTACCTTCTTACCATGTGGAGCTCTCTCAACATGCCATTCAGAGTAGTTAACCATCATATTATCAAGGAGCCTTGTTGCAGCACCCAAGGTGAGGCCCATGAAGGTACCTCCAGCAGCTGAATCCAGCAGGTTTCTTGAGGAGAAGTTCAAACCTGCATAAAAAGTCTGGATAATCATCCAAGCAGTGAGTCCATGAGTAGGGAAATTCTTAACCAAAGACTTCATTCTTTCCCAAGATGGAGCAACATGTTCACTATCAAGTTGTTTAAATTTCATAATGTCACTTCTCATAGATATAATCTTAGCAGGAGGATAGTATTTTTCCAATAAAAGCATCTTTGCACTTAGTCCAAGAATCAATACTATTTTTAGGCAAGGAAAAAGCAACCATTCTTTAGATTTTCCTCTCAAGGAGAAAGGAAAATGCTTGAGATTAATAATATCTCCATCTACATCCTTATATTTTTGCATCTCACAAAGTTCAACAAAGCTATTGAGATGGGCAGCAGTATCATCAGAACTAGCACCAGAAAATTGTTCTCTCATCACAAGATTCAACAAAGCAGGCTTAATTTCATAAAAGGTAGCATCAGGAGCAGGTGGAGCAATAGGTGTGCTAAGGAAATCGTTGTTGTTGGTGCTTGTGAAGTCACACAACTTGGTGTTCTCAGCAGAGTTCATTTTGGCAAAGGTGGGCAAGCTAAAAACAGCAGCAACAGCTAGAGCAGGAACTAATTTTTTCGTGTTTTTGAATAAAGAAAGCAAACCAAACTCGACTATTTTTTTGGCTTTTTTGAAAAGAGGCAAACAAAACCAAGCAAAATAAACAAAGCAAACTAAAAACAAAGTAAATAGAAAGGAAGTGGAGGACTCCCCTTGTGAAGACGTCCTTAGCGCTAGAAAAGAGCTTGATGCAGCGCCAGTCCAAGTGGGAGCGCTTCGTCAAGAAACCCCAAGATCAAGGTGTGAAGCAGCACAACAACAAGCTTTCCCTCAATTAAGAAACCAAGGTTATCGAACTAGTAGGAGGAAGGAAACGTCAGATAGGTGTTGCAAGCAACGCGAAGACCTGCACAACACAAACTCAAGACTTTGCCCCAACGAATCAGTGAGGTTGTCAAGCTCACCGGTTTTCTATAACAAAGGTTTAAACGTATGGTGTGTAAGGTAATGGTTTGCAACAAGTAAACAAGTTATAGTGGAGGATGTATCAATGGTAAAGATTAGACCGGGGTCCATAATTCACTAGAGGTGCTCTCCTTAGATAAACAACATGGAATGAAGGGTAAACAAATTACAGCAGGGAAATTGACAGGAACTGAGCAAGGCATAACAATGCAATTACTAGTCAGAAAGATCCTATGAGAATCGATTGGGCAATACAACAAGATACATAGACCGCCATCCAACTGCATCTATGACTAGAAGTCCACCTTCAGGTTATCATATGAACCCCCTCCAGTATTAAGTTGCAAGCAATAGACAACTTCTTTAAGCAAAGTGTGTAAGGTAAACAGTCCACATGTTCCATGAACAAGAGAACTTTGTTTTCTCCCTAGTGGCAACATCACATCTACAACCAAAGAGATTTCTGTCACTTCCCTTGGAAACTAGAGGCATGAACCCACTATCGAGCATAAATACCCCCTCTTGGAGTCACTAGCAACTACTTGGCCAATATAGCTACTAACAACGGAGAGCATGCAAGATCACAAACAACACAGACATGATAGAATCATAAAGACAAAACCATTAATCAAACCAACATAATAATCTCAATATCCATCGGATCCCGCAAACACAACATGCATGATTACAAATAGATTAGATCTTGATCATGAACGGAGCTCACAAGATCTATATATGAAAGCACAAGGAGGAGATACAACCATCTAGATACTACATGGACCTATAGTCCAAGGTGGAACTACTCACGCATCATACCAGAGAGAAGGCCTCCTGGATGATCTCCCCTCCGGCAGGGTGCCGGGAAGAACTTCAGATCCCCCGATCTAGGGACGATGGCGGCAGCGGATACAGACGGTTTCATGCAGATTTGATCGGGTGCCTAGGGTTTCTGCATCGGGGGCTTCTTATAGGCGAAGGGGGAGGCTGAGGCGGCGGCCAGGGGCCCCACACCCCTCCCAGGCGTGGGGCAGGGCCCACCCGCGCCTAGGGGGGTCTGGGCGCCCTAGCCTGCCTCTCCGGCCCCCCTCTAGACTTCTTGTTCCCCATGGAAAGTAATTGACTTTGGCTTTTGTCCCGTCCAATTACGAGAATATTTCTTTACTAACTTTACTGAAACCAAAAAACAACAGAAAACAGGCAACTGACACTGTGGCAACTTGTTAATAGGTTAGTACCAGAAAACATGTAAAAAGCACCTTAAAGTGTAGACAAATAAAGCAAAGTAGATACTAAACAAGCATGGAGCATAAAAAATTATAGATACGTTTCCGACGTATCAGCCGCATACTCCGCCAGCAAATCAATGAGTTTCGGCCCGTAATGCTTACAGCGAGAGGCGAAGAGGGCCAAGGCTACCTCTGATCCATCTATAGTTACGTGCGGCAGATCTAGCTCCGCTCCGGATGCCATCGCTGTCGCCAACCCCATGGAGGGGCCGATGCCCTTCTGCTTGCGCTTGTACACCGCCGGACCATCCTCCGACAGAGCATCCGCAAGAGGGTCGACATCCTCAAGGGAAGCGCCTTTGGGGACGACCTCCTTGTAAAAGCGCCGGAGAACTTCCTTGGCCTTCGCCAAGGAGCCAGTAGCAGTGCTGCAATGATCTTCTATCGCTGCGGTAGCATCGGCCAGAGCATCTCCATGCTCCAGCACACCATGATCAAACGTGATGCCTGAAGCATCTGAAACAAAGAAGAAAGACACTCGAATAAAAACAAGGCGAGACTCGATCGAAAAAGAAGAGACCCAAAGAGCCAAGAGAAAACTCACCAGAGAAGGCTTTGGCTGTAGCCATAAGCCTATCCGCCATCTCCTTCTCGCGAACAGTCGCTGCAGAAGTGAGCTGCTCCTCGCGATCAGCAGCCTCCTTCCACAGGCGCTCCTGGTCTTCAGCAGCGTCAGCTACCTCCTTCTGCATGCGCTCTTTCGCCTCCGCAACATCTGCAACTTTCTTCTCTGCTCGACCGAGGCTCTTTTCGAGAGCGTCTATTCGTTGCAGAGCTGCATTGTTTTCATCTTGAAGCTGCCGCATGCTTGCCTTCAGCGCCAGGTGCTGCTGGATAAGGAGTTTAGCGCTGTGCACAAAGGGCTGCAAAAGAAACAGAAGCAATGGACTAAGAAAACATCAGAGAAGGGCTCGAGGGCTACACCCCTGAAAGGATACGAATGTCGCCTAGAGGGGGGGGGAGGGTGAATAGGCGATTAAAACTTTTCCTAGAGTGGCTCAACAAAGGCGGAATAAAACTAGTGTTTACTTTGTTAAGCACAAACTAGAACAACTAAGGTTCACCTATGTGCACCAACAACTTATGCTAAGAAATACAAGCAACAAAGTGATAGCAAGATATATATTACTTCAAGCACGAAGGCTATCACAATGTAAAGTGCATAAGTAAAGATCTTGGGTATAGAGATAACCGAGGCACGCGGGGACACCGATATTTTACCGAGTTCCTCCCAACATGGAGTACGTCTCGTTTGGAGAGGGGGTGGTATCAAACCACCTACGCCACAAAAGGCCTCCCTTATTCTCCGGTGAATCTCACCCCAATGGGATCGATCCACGCTTCCACTATCGGTGGCAACCGGAACCTCTCACAAGGTTGGGGCACTTCTCCACAACTTAATTGGAGGCTCCCAATAAATGCCACAAAAGGCCACAATGCCACCAAGGCCACAAAACTGTCTAGGGTTCCAAGAACCCAAGAGGGACAAGCTCCAATGAGTAACTCAAACCAAATCCTCCGAGGAGAACTCAAACCGATGCACCAAATGCAAATGGCAAGAACACCACAAAGGTGCTCAAATCCCTCACTCTCAAGTTCCAACAAAGCTACTAAAGCTATTGGGGGAACAAGAGAGGAGGAATCAAAGAGAGACACAAAATCCCCCAAAATCTAGATACCCAAAGATACACTCACAAAGAGATGAATCGGTTAGGTCAAAACGTGGGTCTAGATCTCCTCTCTCTTCCACTCAAATATGGGCAAGAATCATCGGAGGGAAAAGATTAGGCAAGCTTCAAGATCTAGAGCAAGTGTGAACAAAGCTTAGCCTAATAGATAAGAGAGAAGCTTACTAAACTAAAAACGGACAAAGGGTATAAATAGTGGCCTAGAAAGTCTAGCCACATGCTTGTTTTTTTTGTATAGGGTTTTAGTGCCCGTTTACCCAAACAAGACGCAAAATAAGACGAAGGTGGCGGCGCAAGGCCGGCCTAGGGCGGGTCAACGCGACTGCATATGGTCAACGCAGTAAAAATGGCAGCCAGGGCGCCAGCAGCGAAAGGCGCAGTGGGAAGGCAAAGGCGAGAGAGAAGCAAGAACAGCGCAATGGGGCAGGCGGCAGCAGCGATCGCCGGGCCCAACAGCCAGCGCCAGCAGAGCACGCGATGGGATCTGCAGCGGCATGCGAGAGTCAACGCGAGGCACGCAGCAAGCAGAGCGAGGCGGAGCGGGCCACAGCGGGATCTGGCGGCGGCGTGGGACAGCATGGCACGCCAGAAAGCAGCGAAGCGCAGCAGCAGTGGCAAAGCGACGGCTTGAGCTGAAGCGGCCAAGTGGGAGCTGGACGGTGCAGTAAAGTGGGTCGGTAGTACCGGCCCACCCGGGAGGTATTACCGGGCTGGTCCGGTACAACCGGAAGTGGGTGCCGGGCCAGACAGAAAATGGGCTGCGCGTCTCAGGCACGACCGGTACTGGGCTGCGGTAGTACCGGTCGGCCTAGAAAAATAAAGTGCCTTTTCTTTTTCTGTTTTAAACCAAATAATAGACAAAATTCAATCTGCGATAACTTTTGATTGGGAGCTCCGATTGACCCGATTCCAATTGCGTTGGATAGAGGACGACAAGTGCTTCCCAATAATATGAGATACCTCACTTGGCAAGAAACCGGAAAGCTGTCAAGATCAAAATCGCAACAAGATGTAAACGGAAGATCCGATTTTGATGAACAAGAGCTTGTTATGCAGATTACCACAAGCTCTAAATCCTCACATGGATAAGACCAAATAGCAACCAAATATGATGATGCAAGTATGCAAAGGTTTGAGCTCTCTTCGAACGATGTGATCGAGTTACTCATTCGAGAGCCCCTCTTGATAGTACGGTTATCCATCCTAAACCCGGTCTCCTACACACAACAAGAGACCGGCAAAAGGGAAAACCTATCAAGATTATACCTTTGCCTTGAGCATTCCACTTGAGATCGATGTAGACGGTCTTGCCCTTCTCAAGATGGAACGCCTTTCTTAATTCCTCATCATCGACCTCACATATTGAGCTTGCACAACATATCTTCTTTGCATTTCATCGACCTTGAAGCCAACACATGCTCCAAGCGCTGCCAATGGACAAATCCTACAAGTATAACTTAATACACACATTAGTCCATAAAGATTGTCATTAATTACCAAAACCACACATGGGGAATCAACATGTTCTTTCAACCCCGCAAAAGGAAACGACCAACAGGTCACCCGAACAAGGCTCGAGGGATCCACCAAAGAAATCAACGCAGAAAAACTTACGTGTTTAGGCGGGGACTCTGAAGTTCCGCATGCGGTCTTCTAAGTTACGACCGTTTCGGGAGTAGACGCATCCGAAGACTCGCTTCGGGGGCGCTTTCGGGTCTGCCCCTCGCTCGGCTCGGGTGCTTCCAGGGTCGGAGATTGCGTCGGAGGAAGTTCGGACTCAGAATCCACAACTTCATTGTCCGGCGCAACCGCAAAATTCTCAGGCAGCGGGGGCATCATACCAGCTACCTTGAGATCCTACAAACCAAAGAAGACAAAAGAGCGTGATTAGTAACACTAATCATAAGCAAATAGCACTCGAAAAAAGGCACAACGCGCATAACACAAGTTACCACCTGAGGGACTGCATTCGCAGCACTGAAGGAGGCGGTCAAGGACTTCCCCGAGAGGTCCTCATCAGCCTTGTTATTCAGCAAAGGCCGAAGGGCTCTATCAAGATCGCCCTTTGACAACTCCTCAGGTGAGACCCTTGTCGGGTCATTGCGGCAAGTATAGAGAAACATCGGATGCGCCCTCGCTTGGAGTGGCTGCACCCAACGTTTGAGAAAGGTGCGGATGATGTCCACACCATTGACTTCCTTCCCATCAACCATCTAGAGCGCCTCCACATGCCGGTAGAGCTCCTCCACTTCCGCTATTTTGCCCTCCAAGATGTGATTCTTCCAGGATCTCTTCGGGACAATTTCCTGGGAGGAGTCGAAGAGAGCGAGGCCAAAATCTTGTCCATACAACTTGGCGTTGTGGATGTAAAACCACTTCTTCCGCCATTACTGGACGCACTCACACATCGAGAAGGAGAAGAAAAGAATGGAAGATCGAATAGAGATGATGCAGCCGCCGAGCGAATAGACTTCGCCGGTGCCAGACTGCCGCTTCATGGAATAGAGCTTCCGAAAAAGGCCAAAGTGCGGCTTGATACCGAGCCAACACTCGCAGAAGGTGATAAAGCAGGCGATATGGAGGAGAGAATTGGGAGAGAGATGATGTAGTTGGATCCCATAAAAGAAAAGGAGTCCACGGAGAAAATCGTGAACAGGAAGAGAGAGGCCACATACGACAAAGGCAAGAAACATGAGCCGAAACCCTTCCGGTGGGCGCGGGATTACCTCATCGCCGGGCAGGATGGCCTCATCCTTGTTATGCAGGATCAAACCCGCGTCGCGTAGCTTGTGCAGATCGGTGTCGCGCATCTCCGTGCGTCTCCACTTGCCATCTGTGACACGGGCGGCAGCAGCTACCTTCTTACCGCCGACGGTGGCGCTCGAGCCAGCTCCAGTGGCGATCTTCGTCGACTTGCCCATCGTGTGGCGATGAGTGCAGCAGTGTGCGCGGTGAAAAGACAAAGGAAATGAATGAAGAATTTCCAGTGCGCAGGGCGAGAGAGGCAGTGCTCGTGAAAATGGAGGCAATGGCGAGAAAGCAAATGACAAAGGGTAAAACGAAATCACTGTTTACCCACGATATTAAAGGATGAAGACGACGAACACGAGACGTTGATCCAGAAGCCCTAGCGTGCAAGCAAGATCCAACCCTACACGTGTCAGCACATCAACGAACTATTGCCAGCACACCGTCCACTACGCACAGAAACCAAGGAGACACGGTAATTCTCGTGACGTTCGCACGTGACTAGTCAACTTCAAGTCAGGCGGTGGGACCCACGATCGTCCCGTCGCGTCATCTCTGCCGCTACAGACGGTTGAGATCACTAATAGTCACCACTGACGTCATCAATACTAAGCTAGCAACGACTAGAAATTTTCGGCTGACGATAGGGTACTCACTCGAATCTATGATTCAAGCAACTATTTGGGGCTATTCCTATCAGGTGTGCGGCCAGCGCTCAACTATCTTCGAGTCCCACGTCAAGTCTACGACTCCACTAAGGACTCGGGGGCTACTCCCATAGGGAGGATTGGTCAAGCATCCGAAAAATTGTGTCCTTCGGACCTTAAGCTAAAAATTACTGAACTAAAGTCTCTGCTCGAGTCTACGACTTGAACAGACACTCAGGGGATACTCCCATAGGGAGCACTGGCTGTGCACCCTATGAATTATTCGACTGTGATCCTACGGATTAGAATACAACAAAATCTCTCTGGCAACCTTGCCCAAAACCAACGCTAAGTGAGAAGCATTTCTCCTTGGCCACCCGAAACACCTCCACGGTGATAGCATTTCGGATGCCGTGTCTTCGACGCAAGGATAAGACCTACAGATATCATCCGATGGCCTGGTAACGCACCTGACTGTGCTCTGCCAGTAAAATACCGTGTCAACAGGCACGAACGCGTTAGGTACATCACTTAAAAAACACTGGGATTCGACACCTATAAAACCTTAACAGCCTGAGTCGAATTACGCCAGCATTCATTCCGGATTCGAGTCCGGGGACTCGAGGCTGAAGAAGATCGTGTTGTTTTGTCCTATGACAGTTAACTGGCCCTGATCCGTCAGGAGAGTCACGCACGCGTATCAACAATCCCTACGAACTAAATTATTTTCTCTTACGAAACAGGTCCAACTACACCCAAAAGAATGAAGAGTCCTCAACCGAATATACTATTCGACTGAACACTCGGGGGCTACTGACATGGTTATACCCCACGGGTACACGACATTAAAACAAAACATGGCATAATCCGTTCAGATTTTCAGCAGCAGCAAAACAAATTTTTTTCGCCCACTTAGACATGTCAGGAATTTTAGCCAATTTTGTGCATATAGAGTATGAGCACAACCGAGTTACAGAAACAATTAGAAAATTCTTGCACTAAAAACTGTTTTATAGAAATTTGCTACTCCATATGTTTAGCAACTTTTAAAATATCCAAAATGGGTTCCACTTGGTACTTTATTAAAAATTACAGAAAGAAAATCAAAATAAAACTCCCTTGGTACAGCAAGAGTTCAAAATAAAAATCCAAAAAAATAACCGGGTTGCCTCCCGCAAAGCGCTTTCTCTATAGCCATATAGATATGCTTTACTTACTTGGATTAGGTGATATAGAATTCATGGGATAGCTTGTGCTTTTTTTGCTACATCCTTCTTCCTTAGAAACTGTTCCATACACTTCTTATGAGAAAATTGAAACTTCACATTTCCTTATTTTGTATCAATGACTGCACTTGTGGTTCTCAAAAAGGGTCTACCAAGTATTTTAGGACTTGAGGTATTGCTCCCCATGTCCATGACAATAAAATCAATAGGCACAAATGTCATATGTAATTTAACCATGATATCTTGAACTTTTCGTAAAACATGTTTAGTTGAATCATCAGCAAGTAAAAGATATATAGAGTATTTTCCATAGGTTTCAAATCAAATAAATCATATAGATCTTTAGATAAAACTGAGACACTAGATCCTAAATTTAGAATAACATGATGTTTCTCTTTTCCAATAGTGATTAATATCACCAGTGGCATCACCGTTATTGCCAGTAGATCACTTCATAGGCTACACTCTCCTACCGTTTGAATTCCCTTATTACTCAGCTAGTATAGAAAAACACAGACAATCTAAGAACACCAGTAGCAGCAAAAGTAGGCCACCAGTAGCATATGCATATTAACAACACCAGTAGAAGTAGAAGAAAATACATGCATTAGCATATGACAGGGACATTGCACTAGTAGACCACCAGTAGTAGCAGTAGTAGGCCACTAGTAGCACACAAAACACGACTCAAGAAAGTGGTACATAAAACAGCCACATGGTGTTGAGAAAAGATGTATATACTACTAGGGAAGAGAATATGTATATATTACTAGTGATCAGACTCAGGAATTGACAAATTCAGTGATCAGATTTAGGACAATTCTTTGGTTTCAGTGCAAAGATGTGCCTATAGGCTAGCTACAACTACAGATTCAGGAGTAGTAGCTACATAACTATGTGTCCTCTAAGATCTAGCATGCATGTATTTATAGATTTGTAAGCTCAATTAGTTATATGTAAATTTAAACATTCAAGTTCAAACATTTAACAACCATATCAAGTAGGGCACCTCCAAGCAGCGTCCAAGTGGTTTGCAAGGGAATCACTAAGAGCAGAGTTAATTGTCAGAGCAAAGCCAAAGCATGTAAGTGGCAGAAGAAAATGCTGTTGTGGCTATGCTAAAAGAAGAGGTAACTTATAGTTTCTACTGGTACTTGTTTAGGTAATTAAGTAGAGGCCAAGTTCAGCATGTTCAATGGGGATTGACTCTGTGAGTTGGAAGTGGATTTGTTTACTGACTGAAATGAAGGGGATAAGGAAGGGAATAAAGTGGATTTGTTTACTGACTGATGATGTACCAAAATCTAGCTAGCGCATAGAGCACATTGCAAAAAGTGCTAAAGGCATTGCAAAATAAATTGCTCCATGCACATCATAATCCTATCATAGACTAAAGAGAGAATATTCACTATCTCTCCCTGGTGAAAGTGTCGGTCTGCCCTACACTCTCTCTACTATCTTGGCCTCCCACTCTGAGTAATCATGTCCCCAATCATCAAAAGTTAACCCTTAGGTTACTTCTCCTAAACTCATATGTTACTTCTTAAGAGAGCTAATGGCTCAGATATGTAGAGCTCATTGGGAACCCCAAGATGAAGGTATGATGAGCACAACAACAAGTTTCCCTTAGTTATAAAACCAAGGTTATCGAACCAGTAGGAGTAAGTAAACAACTCCAAGGTGTTGCTAGCAACTTGGAACCTGCACAACACAACCACAGTACTTTGCCCCAACTTACAGCGAGGTTGTTAATCTCACCGGTTTGCTGAAAACAAAGGATTAAACATATAGTGTGAAAGATAGTAATTGCTTGTAGTAATTGCAGAAGGTAACAGTAAATGGTAAAGAGTAGATGGTATATCAATGGTAAGGAATGGATCGGGGTCTATAATTCACTAGAGGTGTTCTCCATAAGATAAATAACATGCTGGGTAAACAAATTACAATGGGGCAATTGACAAATTGAGAATGCATAACAATGCATATACTAGACATCTTGATCTCTACGAGATTTTTTTGGGCATTACAACATGATACATAGACCGTAATCCAACTTCATCTATGACTAATAATCCACCTTCAAGTTATCATCCAAACCTCTTCCAGTATTAAGTTACAAGCAACAGATAATTACATTAAACAAAGTGTGTAAAGTAAACAATACAAATGCCCTTGGATAAAGGATTGTTGTTTTCTCCCTCGTAGCAACATCACATCTAGAACCTTAGATATTTCTATCACTTCCCTAGATTACTAGAGGCATGAACCTACTATCAAGCATAAATACTCCCGCTTGGAGTTACAAGCATCTACTTGGCCAAATTATCTACTAGCAACGGAGAGCATGCAAGATCACAAATAACATAGACATGATAGAATCAATAATCAATCTGATATGGTACTCAATATCCATCAGATCCCCGCAAAGACAACATGTATCATTACAAATAGATGATCTTGATCATGAACGGAGCTCACAAGATCTAAACATGATAGCACAAAGCAGGAGAAACAACCATCTAGCTACTGTATGGGCCCGTAGTCCAAGGGTGAACTACTCACGCATCACTCGGGAGGCTGGCATGGTGATGAAGAAGGCCTCCGGGATGATATCTCCCCTCTGGCAGGGTGCCGAGAAGAGCTTCAGATTCCCCCATTCTAGGGACGATGGTGGCGGCGGCTACAGACTCTTTCGTGGATTTCTGATTGGGTCCTTAGGGTTTCCGTCTCAGGGTGTTTATATAGGCGAAGGGGCAAGGTCGGTTGAGGGCCACGGGGCCCACACCATGCCCTGGCGTGGCCTAGGGTGGACCGTGCCAGGGGGTAGTGTGGCCGCCCTGTGGCGCCTCTTCGTCCCCCCTCTGGACTCCGTCTTTGCTTCGGTAAAATATTGACTTCGGCTTTTGTTCCGTCCAATTCCGAGAATATTTCTTTACTAACTTTTTTGAAACCAAAAATAGCAGAAAATAGACAACTAGCACTGCGACATATTGTCAGTAAGTTAGTTCCAGAAAATGTATAAAAATGCCTCAAAGTGTAGACAAAATATAAGATAGTTGATACAAAACAAGAATGGAGCATCAAAAATTATAGATACGTTTACGACATATCAAGAGCAAGCAATCGCCTTCTTTCTAGGATTCTGGCATTGTTGTGCTATCTAGCACTATGTACGCAACTATGATTGAATATGCATATTAACAGAGCAAGGTAATAAGGGACAACAACCATGAGTTAGCTATGATAGGGACAAATGAGTAGGGTAGGGGAACGAGGAGCTCATCCTGATGCTGCGGCTGCTAATGAGTGTATATTTGCATCATGTTTTATATTATTATTTTGCACTGTAGTAGTAAGATCTTGGTATTTTATGGTGTTCGCGTGCATGTTTTATGTCTATTTTCACCAGGATCAGGACAGATGATGGATACAATGGACACAATTCTTGGACCAGTTGTATTGGAGCAAAAAGGAGTCAAAAACAGCGCAAACCGATATTTTGGGAAATACCAATAACACCAGAAGAAAACCCGCGGCGATCGCAACATCCAGAAGGTTTAATGACCGACTATACGACGGGAATACATTTTCCGTCCATATAGTTGCTGCCGTATATTTGCCACCGCCTCCTCAAATAGTTTCGCCCCGTGCAATCGGAAGAGAGATACGACATACATAACGACTAGAAATCGCAGAAACCTCACCTCCGGAAGGGATCTAGAGGGGGAACTCATCCACCGGGGATCCATCTTCACCCTACGCAGATCCGGGAGGCTAAGGCATCGATCTTCATCATCAACCGCTGCATCACCACCATCTCCATCCATCCCATCTACATCTTGTCTATATCTTGTTGTAATTTCCATATTCATTGTGGATTTATACAAGTACTATTCATCTATGATAAATTCCATTGTCTTTTCCATGATGTTGATTGCCTCCATGTCTGAGTAGATCATTAGTTCTTGGGGAGATGGAGAAACCCTAGCATGAGATTGAAATAAGATAAAGTTTATTACGATATTTATCGCTATGACCATGTGTTAGATTGTCTTCATCTTGATGTTTGGAGAAGTTGGCCTCTCAATATTTGCTTCTTGTGGGGACTTGATGGAGAGAACTACTTGTTGGTAGATGGAGGTGTGCTAGCACTTACGGAGACTATAAAGTTGTTAGCACCCCTCACGTATCAACTTGAGAACCGATGAAACTTATGGAACATTATCCATACCATGGGGTACATCCTACGGGATAAGTCCCTTAATAGCGCAGTAATTCGATTGATGTCGATTGCTTGTCTGCTGTGGTTATGAGGATGATGTGGGCAGTGGTTGCTGCCTATACATCCAATTACGGAGTTCCTCACATACATACATAGTTGAGAATGTTCATGGTAATAATCTTTATCTTAAACCCTTTATAATGCTAGAGGTATATCTGCTACTCCCTGAGAACACTTTTCCCCATTGCAGTTTCACATCTCTTTTACATACGCGATACTTTCTTTCCACATTCAGTTGTTTTACTTTACTTATTGTTCTCTTATACAAAAACCCAAAAATACCTTTTTACATAAAACTCACATTTTATCTTGTTACATAGAACGTTATTTAGAATTACTATTTTAGTATTTAATTCAAGAGTGATTAGACTTTAGAACTCCCGCTCCCTATGGGATCGATATGTTTATTTCGAAATTAGCTACAAACGATCTATGGGGGCGCAGTGGTGCGGGACGACGGAGCGAGGGGAGACGTGCGCAGCTAGCTAGGGTTGTGTTGGGAGGGGTGATTGGGGATTTTTTGGGGGCGCAATGATGGGTGAGCAGGGCCCCTGACAGGTGGGACCCACATCACTTACCCCTAACCAACATGCGCATTCGCCGGCGATAATCAGTTATAGGTGGGACCCGCAGCACTTACCCCCGGCGCCTTAGGGCTCTATTCGCCAGGGACAATCCTTTTTTCCTTATGCTTTTTCTTTTGCTCGTTAATTATTTCTACACTATTTCACTATTTCGAGCATGCATGTAATTAAATAAACTTGTACAAGGAGTGTGAGTGCATCGACTATATAAAATGATTACGTTGCCAATATATATCACAAGGAAATGATCGACACATGAAATGATGAGTTCGATCATTAGTACACACGTCATTGAAGACGACATACATAAAATGATGGCTCGCGTCATCATCCAACAGAGTTTGTGTATGTAGTACACTTATACATAATTAATTAGAGATACACACATAAAATAATGAGCAACCAATTAGTGTTGTTTCTTCTTCAATTCACAGTCGATCTCTCTTCTTCTTCTTCTTCTTGCCCTTCTGCCTGGTATTTGTTAACTTGACCCCATGGGTGTACGGAGGAAGAGTTGACGACCTAGGTAGCATGGTCCTTGTTCTTCGTTTTGTATATGTTGCATAATATTCATCGGGTTTTTCCACCATCGGGTCTTCGACGAGGCCGTCGAAGTCTTTCTTGTCGACGACTCCATCCATTCCCACGAGGTCCCTTTTGCCTCTCCTTATGATGACACAGCTGGGCCTTGACGGGTAGGTAATGAAGAAGCATTGCTCAATCTGCTTATCTAGTACCCATGGCTCATTTTGCACGGTGGGGTTCTCGGTCTTGGATTTTCTGGGCATACACATGGTGGTGAAATACTCGTCTTCTTTTGTGATGTCCGTAGCCCATCTGACATGGAACATCGTCAGCTTCTCCCCGACAAAGTCGAGCTCCTAGATTTCCTCGATCATTCCTTAGTATATTTTCTTCTCTTCACCCGTGTAAGATTCCATCGTCACACCCGAGTTTTGATAGTCGCTGCTTTTGTCTCTCTCCTCCATGTAAAATGTGTACCCGCTGATATCGTATGATTGATAAGTCATGAGGTTAGGAACCGGGCCCGTAAGACAAGGCCACTATGATTTTGTCTGCATCGCTTTTCATTGGCGGGGGATTGGCATCAATTTGGTCTTTAAACCAACGCGCGCAATAGGACTTGTGCGCTCTAAATACCTCTTCTTCCGTCATCGTCCTGTTAGAACTGTTCTTGATCATGGTTATGCGCTGATCCACCTAAGGCCTGACATCGTCCATGTGCTGTAGTGCTACTAAGTGGACCCTGTTAAAGTTGTCTCTCCTACTAGATTTATCCACGTCCATTTACCTATTGCCGGTGCTGTGGCCTACTCCCTCGAACCTATCGAGGTGATTGTTTGCGGGAAAACCAACCGGACATGGGTTATCATCGTTTAGATAATGAAGAAAGAGACGCACTCCTCGGTGAGAAATCCCTATACGATGCTTCCATCCGGATGTGCCTTGTTACAGATGTATCCTTTGATGATCCCGTTCATTCTTTCTAATGCCATCATGTTGTGAGGGAACGGAGTCCCGAGATCCTCGATATCGTCCACTATTTATAGCAGCAGGTGGACCATGATGTCAAAGAACGTGGGCGGGAAGTACATCTCCATCTCGCATATGATGGTGATGATCTCTTCCTGCAGCCTCCCGAGTTTCTTGACGGTTATCGACTTCCGAGTGATGATGTCAAATAAGTTACAGAGGCCAGTCAACATTGCATGGACATGCGGCTCCATTATTACTCGGATTGCAAACGGAAGTATCTGCGTCATCATGACGTGACAGTCATGATACTTCATCCCACTGAAGATTCTTTTCATCGGGTCTAGCCATCGGCGTATCAGCCCCGCGTATCCTAAGGGAAATCTGACTCCTAGGAGGCAATTGAAGATTTGTTTGAGCTTGTCAGGATTAAGAGTGAAGCAGGAGGGGTGCGGAGTTTCGCTCTGCTTAGCCTTTTTCCCTTAGGATCTTCCGTCTACTCCTCAACTGAGTGCTTCCCCGCCCTTTTGCACTTGCGATCGTCCATCTCCTCAACCCTAGATGAAGGCGAAGGGTGAAGCTCTTCTCTCATATTCAGGGCCATCAGGTCATGTCTTGCTTTCAGCCCGTCTTTGGTCCTATCTAGCATGTTGAAGAGAGTGGAAAGCAAGCTGTCGCACATGTTCTTCGTTATATGCATGACATAAAGGCTATGAGGCATATTGAGGATCTTCCAGTACGGCAAGTCCCAAAACACACACCTCCTTTTCCATACCCCCATGAGCGTCTCAAGTTCCTTTTTCTTCTTCTTGTCTCTTTGCTTCTGCTTCTGCTTCTTTATCTTACCCGCTGGAGGGCAGTGTTTCTAGTTTTTCAACTAAGTATCAATCTCCTCGCCGCTACGCTTAGGTGGATATCCTTCGAGCTCATCCTCACCGTGAACAGATCTCCACGCTTCATCCACAGGTCATTCTCGGGTGGGGAGAAGTGGGGGAATGAGCTAGCAAAGCTTTGGGTCATTTTCCATGAAAAGTGAGCTAGAGAGTGAGTGAGCAGTGGTTGTAGATGGCTGATTCACGACCAGGTACAACCTAGATTACCCCCGGCAAACAAAACCCCCATGCGCCAACGGTAAGGAGGGGTGGAGGGGGTGGTAGGCGGAGGACATACCCCCGGAGAACAGGAAACATGAGCGCTGGTGGTAATTTTCATATCCCTGGAGAACACGTGCGCTAGGCGCCAACGGTAACATGTGGGCCCGGGTGGCCCATCTGGGCAGCCTTTTCGCTGGCAAACGCGACTGTTATTCATCGGTGGTAATGGGCGCTAGCCCGACAAACGGGGCACTATTTCGCTGACGCTAAAGGGCGGCCCATACGGAGGCACGCGGCCCACGACAACCCCCGCGCACACAAGTCAAATTCGCCGACGGTATATTTGCTAGCCCCCGACGAACCTATTGTCCATTCACAGGTGGTATCTGGGTATACATTTTTCGCTACTAGTGGTAGCTCCCTAGAATCTAACCTCTTGATCCACGTCCTTATATTACAAGGCAGTGAGGAAAGTACACTGCCTTGTAATATATGGACGTGGATTAATTGGGTCCAGGTTGTCAGGTTAACCAAAATCTTCAAGTGTGGTTCAATCTGATGCTAACAAGTTTAACATATGGTTCAATGTTTCACACTAAAAAGAGATATTTCAACTTATCAAAGCGAATGAAATGACTACTTTTCTAGTTTTTATTAACCAATAATGTAATGGTTGGAACTTGGCAGCAGACAACTTGGCAGCAGATATTTCAATTTGTCAGAGCAAATAAAATGACTGCTCCTGTTCCTGCTCTGGCACCGCCGGGGGCTGCCCCCAGTGGATCCTTTAGGGGGTTCGTCCCTTCATACTGCCGTGCTAGACTTGGGCTCGGTTCTCACCCTGGTCCTACCTCCTATGGACGTCCCGAGGTGTTTCCGCCCCAACCCTCCGATCTCGGAGGAGCTGGGTTTAGCCCTGTACGGATCGAATATGGGCACGGGACTAGAGTACCTGGGCCTCTCGGGGTTTGCGGATCATAAGACCATCCCCTACGATAGCATGGTGGTAGCCAGGGACTCCTCGAGCGAGGGGATGGTGGTCGGTCCGTCGTCCTCACCTCGCTCTCCTAGCGCTGTCTGGTACACCCTCTCGTCGGGCTCCTCTCCCTCCTCTTCCAGGAAGTCTCCAGTCGTGGTCCCATCGACGTCAGCCCCTCCGGTAGGTGAGTCGGTCTCAATCTTTCCCGACACCCTAGAGGCTGGCGCCAAGACCCGCCTCGCCCGGCACCCCAGGACTCCTCCACCACCACCTTCGCGCGCTAGTGTCAGGATTGCGAGAGCCAGGATTGGCAGCATGGGGAGGGAGCCGACCATCCTCGAGCAGGCGACCTCGCAGACTGCGGCCCGCAACCTTGACCCAGGTACGAGTAGTCCTCCCCGTTCCCCTTCTACTATTATTTCTCCTCTCTCCAGGTCTAGGTTTTCGGTTTTGGTAGAGACTCCCGTGGAACAGTTATATATCGTGGCCATAGATAGCGGGATTGTGTTCAGAGGGGAACGCAGTCCTCGCTTGGAGCAAATTGCAGCGATAAAGGCGAAGGAGGTTTATGATGGAGAATTGGTGGTCTCTCGCGCTTAGGCGGAGCAGGAGAGGCTGACAAGACTCCTAGCTTCCACCAGCACCAGGCTACAAGGCCTGGTGACTAGAGGGGGCAATCCACCTTGCCCGTTAGTTGCAGAGCCCTGATACGTCAGAAACGTATCTATAATTTTTGATGTTCCATGCTTGTTTACTATCTACTTTGCTATGTTTTGTCTACACTTTGAGGTATTTTTATACACTTTCTGGTACTAACCTATTAACAAGATGTCACAGTGCCAGTTGCCTGTTTTCTGCTGTTTTTGGTTTCAGAAAGCTAAAAAATGAATATTCTCGGAATTGGACGGGACAAAAGCCAAAGTTCCTATTTTCCCTGAGCGATACATAAAATCAAAGACGAGACGGAGGAGGAAACCAGGGTGGCCACACCCTAGGTGGGCATAGGCCCACCCTAGGCCGTGCCTACAGGGGGTGTGGGCCCCCTGGTCCTCCATCGACCTTGCCTCCTTCGCCTATAAGAAGCCTCCGACCCGAAAACCCTAAAGCATCCATCATACTTCCAGAAAAAGTTCCGCTGCGCCGCCGCCACCGAAGGGGAGATTCGGGGGACAGAAAGTCTCTGTTCTGGCACCCTGCCGGGACGGGGAAGTGCCCCCGGAGCCATCTCCATCGATCTCCACCACCATCTCCATCACCATTGCTAATTCCCATGATGAGGAGGGAGTAGTTCTTCCTCGAGGCTAAGGGCTCTACCGGTAGCTATGTGTTCATCTCTCTCTCTCTCTATGCATGGTCATATTGTGATCATGAGCTTTGTAATCAAGTAGATCTACCTTTCTACTCAAGTGCTTCATTAGATCTCTTCTCTCCCCATGTGTGTGAAAGTGACAGCGTGCGCGCCATGGTGGCACTTAGGTTTGAGTCTACATAAATACTATTTGTGCTTTAATAGATCTATGCTTTTCCCCACGTGTGTGAAAGTGACAACGTGCATACCGTGTGTGGCACTTTGGCTAGATTGAATATTTGTTATGAGTTATATTTTGAGTTGGATGTCTCTATGAAATTGTGGTGTTTGTTGGAACCATCTAGCGCTCAAGGTGACAGTATGGGGTTATGTAGATAGGGAAGGCGGACTTTGAGGAGTGCTATTATAGCCCTACCGATGATTAGAGTGTCCAACCGGAGAGTAGTTAAGAGTAGTATCATGAAGAGAGGATATTTATATGAGAGAGTGTTCACTAGTGAAAGTATGATCCTTAGGCCTTGTTTCTAAACATTGAAACACCGTTTGCATCTAGATCTGTTGCATGTTTGCTTGCTTTAGTCTTTACCTCAACGTCAAGCTATTTTCTAGCACCGTTACCACTTGTATTTCACTATCTCTTTGCCGAACTAGTGCACCTATACACCTGACAAGTGTATTGGGTGTGTTGGGGACACAAGAGACTTCTTGTATCTTGATTGCAGGATTGCTTGAGAGGGATACCTTTGACCAATTCCTCCCCGAGTTCGATAAACCTTGGGTAATCCACTTAAGGGAAACTTGCTTCTGTTCTACAAACCTCTGCACTTGGAGGCCCAACAACTGTCTACAAGAATAGAAGTGCGTAGACATCAAGCTATTTTTTGGCGCCGTTGCCGGGGAGGTAAGGTAAAAGGTACTCACATCCTCCGGTGTGAGTGATCAAAGTTATTTCCTTTAGATTCTGCAATTTTGTCTTTTTGTTTGTTGTTTTCACTAGTCAGGCTTAATGGAAAACAACAACAAAACTAGAGAGCTTTTTAGTATTTTTCCTAAGTTAGAATTTGAGTGGTTTGAAAAGAAAATTAAAAAACCTATGGAACTTTCTTTGCATGCTAATAGCAATGTTATTAGTATGAATTTTTTGAACACCATTGTTACTAATGGTATGGAAGCGTCAAAGCTTGGGGAAGCTAGTTTTTATGAGAAAGATCTTTTTAGTTCCCCAGCTTTAGGGAAGAAAATTTGCTTTGATGATACTTTATCTCCCATATGTGGTAATTCTAATGATACTTGTGATATTTTCAATCCACATGCTGAAAGTATCCCTTTTAAAATACCTATTGAAATTGTTGAACGTGTTATGAACAACTGCTATTTTGGAGATGGAACTGTCTATCCTAGTGATCATTTACTCTTTATACATGAATTATGCGAGTTGTTCAAGTGTGCAGGTATTTTAATGGACCAAGTTAAGAGGAAGCTATTCCCTTTCTCACTTTGGGACAAAGCAAGGGAGTGGTATGAGCTACTAGATGATCCTCATCATTTGGAATGGAAGGAACTTGAATCTCTCTTTTATTTTAAATTTTATCCTCCTTATGAAATTCATAAAGATAGGAATTATATTTATATTTTTCATCCTAATGAGGGATAAAGTATTGCCCAAGCTTGGGGGAGATTGAAGTCACTAATTCTCAAATGTCCCATTCATGAGCTCCCCAGTAATGTTGTTATCAATAATTTTTATGCAAGGCTTTTAAGACATTACAAGGACTATCTGGATACCTATTTAGAGGGATCCTTCGCAAGTAAGGAGGTCAAGGCTAAGTGGGATCTTCTTGAAACAATTCAAAGCAATACCGAAGGTTGGGATAACGATAAAGGTAGAAAACCAGGTATAAACTATGAGTATGATTGCATTAAGTCTTTCGCTGAAACTGCTAATTTTCAAGAGCTTAGTGCTAGATATGGTATTGATCCTCAAATTCTTGTTAAATATTATAGAGCCTTTGCTTCCCATATTAATGCTCCTAAAGAAAAATGGGACATGTATCATGAACCTTTTAAAGACACTTGCATGGAAAATGAAAATGTTATTAATGATTGCAATAAACATGCTCAAACTTCTGAAAGTACTATTTCTTATAAGCATGTTAATTTTTGTGGTATGCATAGACCTTGTGAGAAGAATCAAATAGAAGAAGAATATTGTATCACACACTAGAATGACAAAACCAGAATGTGGTATAAGGCTCTAAATGATCTTGGTAAAAAAATTGTGCCCTCAATCCTTTTATTTGTGAACTCTGCTATGAAGTGGGTCATTTCAATTTTCAGTGCTCAGGCCATACTAATGACCTTTCTAATCCAATGAGTACTGCAAGCTTGTATTGTGATAACGCGGTCACTGATAATCAACATGATGAACTTACATTGTTTTTGGGGTGTGAAGAGTTATCAATAAAAACTTCTTTGGTAGACATGAGTGCTTTTGGTATGAATTGCGTCCTGCATGGGTGTCATCTTTATTGTGTTGATAATTGCCATGCGAATACTTACATACAAAATCTTATAAAAGATGATATTTTACCAAAATATGACAGGACTGATATGAGTTTTGTTCTTATTAATGAAAAGGAGGAATCCTCCAGAGTTTCTTCTATTGTATCTAACAATAAACCAGGGTATGTGGAGAAGCTTCCTTTCAAGACTCTCCCTCCTAAAGAGGAGAAGAAGAAGAGGAGTAGAAGGAGAGATGAAACGGTATCTTCCCCTAAGCATGTTGCTCCTATCATAGTTTTTGCTGATGAGTCTGAACTAGATGATGTTCCTATGCTTGTTACCTATATTAGTGATCATGATTGGGAAAAGCACACTACTTTTGATATTGAAAATCTCTCTGGCACCAATTCTGAAAATGATAATATTAAAAATTGTTGTGCTATTAGTGCTATCCATGTTCCTTCCAATGATGATATGTTTCCAAATGAACAAACTTGGGAAGATAGCTATTTTATTGAATTTGCTCCCACTACAATTAATAAGAATGGCTATTCTTATGTGGAGAGTAATAATCATTTTATGCATGTGGCTCATGATAAGAATGTTTTATGTGATATTTATATTGTTAATTTTATTGATGTTGCTACTGACAGTTATTATGAGAGAGGGAAACATGGTCTTATGTATCTCAACAATATTAAGTTCCCCCTCTTTATGTTGAAAATTCTGAAGTTGCACTTGTTTTGCTTTCCTATGCTTGTTGCTTTGTGCTTTCAAGACTTGTTTCTTTACAAGATTCCTATGCATAGGAAGTGGGTTAGACTTAAATGTGTTTTGAATTTTCTTCTTGATGCTCTCTTTTAATTCAATTCATATTTCTTATTTGAGCATCTTCTCAAACTATCAAGCCTAACTTAAAGGCATTAAAGAAAAGTACTTGTTGGGAGATAACCCAAGAGTTTATTGAGTCTTGGAAGTTATTACCTCTGTAATAACCTCTTCTTATTCTTTTTATTTGCTTTTTGTGCCAAGAATGACCTCTAATGAGAGGGAAGTAAGATTTGGGGAGTTGCTATCCCGAAACAGATTTCTATCCTCCACCATAAAAATTCGTGAGGAGTCTTTGTAAGTAGGATTGATCTGAAAATTTACGAATAAATCCCCCAGTATGTTAGATAACTTTCGTTAGTTTAACACTTTTTGATTTGAGCAACAAAAGGTCTTCAAAAAAATCGGTTTCTACCTGCTGGTCTGTTTTGACAGATTTCTGCCGTTATTTGCATTTGCTTCTTATTGATTCCTTTTTGGGTTATTTTTGGGAAATTGAGCTTTTTGAAGGAGTTTATACAGTAGCTTGTGTATTTAGTGAAAGTTTTTCTATTTTGACACTAAACCCAAAGGTCTATTATCTTTTGAATACACTAATGTTGCTAATGAAGATTGTGTGAAGTTTTGTATGAAGGAAAATTTGCAGGTGTAGAGAAAGAATGATGTAATGAGATGAATAATGGACAAAAGCTCAATCTTGGGGATGCCAACCCGGTGTCACCCCAAGAAATATCCAAGAGGTACAACCGTCAAATCTTGGGGACGCCCAAGGCATCCCCTTCTTCATCAATAAAAAGCCCAGGTCTTTCTAGACACTTCGTTTTTATTGTTTCATGCACAATTGTGTTGTTCTTGGAGCGTCTTAGTTTTCGTTTTGGTTTTTGTTTGCTTAGTTTTCTTGAGTAAGTTGGTTTGATCACAACACACTTCTTTTGGAGAGAGACTCTGTTTTTATTGCCTAGAACACTCTAGTTTTCATTCTTAGGCTCCGTTTGTTTCAGCTTGTGCTTCTGCTTTTACTGCTTTTCGGCTCAAAAAGCGATTGCGCAAACAAACAGCCGAAAATACAAACGCGCTTGCGAGAATCTGAGCCAGAAAATGAACTAGCGAGCGCGGTCGAGCGGAAGCGGGGCTGGGGGTGCTTCCCGAGCTTTTCAACCGCTTTCCGAGTGCAGTGGACGGAAACGACCTCTAGACTTCATATTATTTACTAGGTATCTGCCATCGAGTCCATCTCGTCGGTCACCACCCAGCGTGTTCCCAATCCCCATAGAATTTAGTGTTAGGGTTCTCGCAGCCGGCCGCCACCGAAGCTCCCCTCCGCCGGCCAAGCTCCCCTTCCCATCGTTCTGGACGTCCCCTCTCCCAATCGACCGAGATCCTGCCCCGACCGCGACGACCCTGCCCCGACCGCCCCAAGTACACCGCCAACCACCCGGACTCCCGCCGCCCTGGCTCGCGCACCTCTCCTCTCGACCATAAGCTAGTCGGGGTCGGGGCTGGGCGTAGGCGTGGGCACGGCGGCGCCTGTTCGTTGGAGCTGCGAGGAGGCCTGGGCGAGCCTCAAGGGCGGGCGATCATGGTGCTTGGTGTGGGGCCGTCCCCATCTCCTTGGCCGCCTCACGCAAGGAAAGGGCACGGTGGCGGCGGCTGCCTCCTCCTCTACCCGACTCCAAGCACGCCGCCGTTGACCCCCTCCTCTGCCTCGAGGGCGCCGCAGTGAGGAGCCGTCGGAAGCGAAGAGAGATAGGAGATGAGGACGGGGTATGTGGATAGGATAGCTACGTCCGCTCGTGTGCGTGTCCTTTTTTTAACACAGGGACGAGTGCCTATGTTCTTTTAAAAAGGTTATTTGAGATATATTATTATTATTTTGTTAAGTCATATTTTCTTCTAAAAATCTTGTTTACAATTAATTTAGCAAAATAAATAAGTTGAAACAGCTACTTCATTTTCAAAACGACAATTCTACAACATAGCAAGGTCATTTCAGACATTTCAATCGGAAAATCAACAACAACAGCCATCAAAAACACTTCTACCAAACACCAAATCTCTGCTTTCACAACTGCTCTCTACAACTGATTTTTCACAGCTGATTTTCCACAGCTGCAGCCCAAACAAACAGGGCCTTATTGTTTTGTGAGTGTTCACTTTTGCTAGCACTGCGTTCAGCCTTAGTTTTCTTGTGCTTTCAGCTTAGAACTTTTTAGTTCTTCTTTGTGGATTTGTGAGACAAGATCACTGATCTTTATTGATTATTATCTTTGTGAGTTGTTTCAAATAAGTTGTTTGGTGTTGGAAAAGAGTAGAAAGTTTCATGCTTATAGTGGTACAAAAGGGAGCTTGTCTTGACTGTGGCTTAGTTTTTATCATGTCATGCTAGATCTTGTTTTGACCTTATGCTTAGTGATTATTGCTGTATCATGACTTGTTCCAAACAATTAGTATTGCTTAATGTGCCTTGAAGGAATCATGCGTTGTTTTAGCATACAAAAGCATAGTATTGCGTTATTCTCCTTTGATGCTTTGTTTGGGTTGACTTGGCACATGCTCACACCATGTTATGACCATGACAAGTCACCATAGTCTCTATGATCATTTAGTCCTTGACTTGTAGTACCACTCTATGCTTTGATTAGTAATGCTTTGTTGCTCTGCATGATTATGATCATTATGCTCTCTTAGTTGGTTGCTCCCAGTTTTTTGCTAGCCTCCACTTGTATGAGTAATCTCTACTCATGCTTCCAACTCCCAAGAAACCAAGTTATTCCAAAGTGTCCACTATAAACTCCTATGCATGGTGTGTTACACCATTCCAAGTATATTCTTGTTTTCAGCTATCTTCCAATTAAAAAGTATTTTTTGTTATGTGAAAACTTAGTGATTAAAGCCCTCACAAACTTGATGACACACTTTATATTATTTGCCCCTAATAAACTTGAACCATTGTGTCATCTATGTTGTATATGCTTGCACTTATACGTTGGAATTAGCAGAACCGTGCTGTCACGGGGAACGTTTTCAACATTGCACTTGTACGTTGTACTCAGTTGATATCATGCTCTTTTGTCTATGGATGTCACTGATGTGAAATAAAGAGGGAACTTGTAAGTCCATGGAGTATGTATTTTGTGTTAGAGAAACCCCTAGGCCGCTAGCCTAAGCCATGCCTAATCATGGTGGAAACTTGCAGCATCACCATAGTGAGCTATCTATGAAGCATCCTCAATAAAAAGCTATGCATATAGTAAATAAAAAGATCGCTGAGATGCTTATTGTCTGCTTGCCTTGCCATTTTGGTTATGGGATGGCTCCTGTACCATGTGCAAGGGGTACCCCGTTGGCGGTTCTCTATGATACGCATGTACTTATAATGACAAGAACTTATAGGTGACTGAAGTTGAGTAGCATGAGGTGTGGCCCTCGTATTCAAGGGACTTGAGATTGCCAACTTATACTTTGTCAAGCATATACTCCATCTTTGTTCACTTTAACCTTAATCACTTCAAGATGCTTATGATAGGGGCAATGAGGGCTGAAAGCTAACAAGTACCATAATTTTTGGAAGCTCTTTTTGAAACTTGAAATCCCTGCTTCCCTTTAGAAGGGCCTTCCTTCCACCATTATTTGAGTCTCCACCTTCTACCTTTAGGCACCATTAAGAGAGCATAGTTGTCATTCTGTGTGCAGTGTCCCAAATCTTATTGATTGATGCATATTGTGATATTACTTGCTCTTGTGCTACTTGTTTCTAGTCACCCTTGTGCACTTTGAAGGTGTCCTATGCATCTATTTGCTACTCCATGAGGGACAAGCTGAATGCCACTATGCCATGTTCTCTGTATGTGAAACAAACAAACATTTTTCAATGCATGTTATTCATGATATTTGTTTGTATCTTTTCATGTTGCATGCATAGTTACTTCGTCTTACAGTTAGAAATCCATCTTTCATGCACATGTTTAGAGTTCTTTGATCCCAGCTTGCAATGCTTGCAAATGGTTTGATCTTGGTTTTGATGGTGCATGTCACCTCAAAAATTATTCTTTTTATCACTTACCTACTCAAGAACGAGCAGGAGTTAAGCTTGGGGATGCTTGATACATCAGAAACATATCTATAATTTTTTATGTTCCATGCTTTCTTACTATCTACTTTGCTATGTTTTGTCTACACTTTGAGGTATTTTTATACACTTTATGGTACTAACCTATTAACAAGATGCCACATTGCCAGTTGCCTGTTTTCTGCTGTTTTTGGTTTCAGAAAGCTAAAAAAATGAATATTCTTGGAATTGGACGGGACAAAAGACAAACTTCATATTTTTCCCTCAGCGATACAGAAAATCGAAGACGAGACGCAGGAGGAAACCAGGGTGGCCACACCCTAGGTGGGCGCGGGCCCACCCTAGGCCGCGCCCATAGGGTGTGTGGGCCCCTTGGCCCTCCATTGACCTTGCCTCCTTCGCCTATAAGAAGCCTCCGACCCGAAAACCCTAAAGCATCCATCATACTTCCAGAAAAAGTTCCGCTGCGCCGCCGCCACCGAAGGGGAGATTTAGGGGACAGAAAGTCTCTATTCCAGCACCCTGCCGGGACGGGGAAGTGTCCCCGAAGCCATCTCCATCGATCTCCACCACCATCTCCATCACCGTTGCTAATTCCCATGATGAGGAGGGAGTAGTTCTTCCTCGAGGCTAAGGTCTCTACCGGTAGCTATGTGTTCATCTCTCTCTCTATGCATGGTCATATTGTGATCATGAGCTTTGTAATCAAGTAGATCTACCTTGCTACTCAAGTGCTTCATTAGATCTCTACTGTCCCCATGTGTGTGAAAAGTGACAACGTGCACGCCATGGTGGCACTTAGGTTTGAGTCTACATAAATACTGTTTGTGCTTTAATAGATCTATGCTTTTCCCCACGTGTGTGAAAGTGACAACGTGCATATCGTGTGTGGCACTTTGGCTAGATTGAATTTTTGTTATGAGTTATATTTGGAGTTGGATGTCTCTATGAAATTGTGGTGTTTGTTGGAACCATCTAGCGCTCAAGGTGACAGTATGGGGTTATCTAGATAGGGATGGCGGACTTTGAGGAGTGCTGTTATAGCCCTACCGATGATTAGAGTGTCCAACCGGAGAGTAGTTAAGAGTAGTATCATGAAGAGAGGATATTTATATGAGAGAGTGTTCACTAGTGAAAGTATGATCCCTAGGCCTTGTTTCTAAACATTGAAACACCGTTTGCATCTAGATCTGTTGCATGTTTGCTTGCTTTAGTCTTTACCTCACCGTCAAGCTATTTTATGGCACCGTTACCACTTGTATTTCACTATCTCTTCACCAAACTAGTGCACATATACACCAGACAAGTGTATTGGGTGTGTTGGGGACACAAGAGACTTCTTTTATCTTGATTGCAGGATTGTTTGAGAGGGATACCTTTGACAACTTCCTCCCTGAGTTCGATAAACCTTGGGTAATCCACTTAAGGGAAACTCGCTAATTTTCTACAAACCTCTGCACTTGGAGGCCCAACAATTGTCTACAAGAATAGAAGTGCGTAGACATCAAGCCCTCGAACGTGACCCCCCAGGCGGGGGAAGCATGGAAGGCCCCCCAAACCCATGTCCGGGACCTCGACGATTGGTAGGGCCCGATCTGTCCCCCGTAAGGGGATTCCCCCTAATAATGTATCCCAATGAATAGCCAGATTTTTGTGTTCAACTAGAACATTCAGAGCTTTGGGAATGACGGCCGAAGACAACAGCTGAGGGAATACTTGAGGGAGGAGGATGTGGACATTGTGGGCCTTTAGGAGACGATTAGGTAGGACTTCTTGATCCCTGAGCTTCAGGGATTGAGCCGTCATAGATTTGTCTGGTACTGGTTGCCGGCAGATGGTCACTCGGGTGGGATCCTCTTAGGCGTGAAAGAAGATACCTTCGAGGTAGAGGACATGGACCATGGGGAATTTTTTGTGAGTATGTCGCTCACCCATAGGCTATTGAACCTCAGCTGGTAGGTCATCATCGTATATGGCCCCGCGGACCATCGTTGTTCCCTGGCTTTCTTGGCAGAACTATCGGCCAAGGTGTGGAGTGATGACCCATAAGTATAGGGGATCACAACAGTCTTTGCGAGTAGTATTACCAAATTTATTCATTCGACACAAGGGGAGCCAAAGAATACTTGCAAGCCTTAACAACTGAGTTAGTCAATTCAGCTGCACCTGGAAATAGTTCTTGCTCACAGAAGTTTATCAGTAGCAACAGTTGTTGGGGATATGCTATATGGGTATCCTCATAACATGTCTCCTATACGGATAACCCGGGTGGCCCATAGTTTGTAGCATGGCCCATGGCCTGCTGGGCGGCCCAGTTAGATGGATCTAGAAGGGAGGCCCATGCCTGATAAAGGAAGGCTACGGAGGAGTCACCGACGTACCCGGAGCCTTGGAGTGCAAGACACGCTAGACTAGTTGTAAGAAGTGTAGGACTCTATAACATGTCCGGCTAGGACTTTTTCCTGTAACCCTAGGACCTGGCGACTATATAAGTTGGCCCTATGGGAGCCTTTAGGGCACCAATCAACATACACCTTGCACAATGAACCAATCCCTGTAACTCGGCGTATTGCCCTTATAGTGATTTATAGCAGGAGTAGGATTCTGCCACCGTTGTGGGATCTGAACCTAGGTAAGCTGTGTTACCTCGTACCCGCCAACCGTCTACCTTACCCCACGTCTCTAAACACGCACTGTGAGGACCCATCCATGGCGTACTCGTCGACAATACCACGACAGTTGGCACCCACCATGGGGCAAGAGGCGCTTCAGGATCTTCAGCGGGCGAGGACCAAGATCTTCGCGGGAATTGGTGAAACCATAGCCATCGGTCGCGTTCTCTTCTCCGGCAATGTTCCGACCGTCCCTCCCGACGAGTTCTGGATCCTGGCAAACACGAACCCTACGCGATGCTCGATCGTCCCCATCGGAGATATCCACCTCTTCATTGGCGAAACCGACTCGGGCACTAGTTCCCTGGGAGTCGGAGGAGCATCAAGGCCCGCACGGACCGCCTATGGGCATGATACGTTCGCGGAAGGATCAATGTTGGATATCTCCTTGGAGTTTGCCGGCAAAGATCGGAAAAATTCAAATCCCACCCAAACCGCTCCTATGCAGGATATAACGGTGGAAGATCGCTGCAAGTCCGTCGGCTTCGTCCGTGCATTTGGACAACAGAGATCCAAGTTCGTCAGAGTGGTGACCATCTTCGATCTGGCGCGTTGCGTTGAGAGAGAGGGTGAAAACCCCCACGATTACCTTGCTAGGTGGCTCCGTATACGGGCCGACTCTGGCGCATTACCCCAATGGTGATGCCATGTATCACTTTGTGGAAGGGCTGGACCAAGGTACGCTTCTCCGGCATTCGCTAAGGCGACAACAGGCTTCAGGACGCCTCACCTTCGAAAGCATGGTGAACACTGTCAACAACTACGCGGAGGCTGAGGTGGCAGCTCAGACATCCCTCGTGCTCATTGACGGAGCCCCTCCGCCTCAGCCGCCACCGCCGCCGCCTTTGCTCGTCGCCGCCGCAGCTGCGCCACCACCCCCAATCATCGTCGCTGATGCTGCACCTCCACCCCCCGTCATCAAGGAAGCCCCGGCACCCTCCGACTCCGTGATTGACACGCTCTATGCCGACTTCAGCGCAGATTCAGAGGAGATAGACTTCAGCCGGAGGAGCTAGACTCTGCCATGCAGGAGATGGAGGAGGATTACAAACGCAACGAGCAGGACAACAACGCCGTCACGTCCCGAGAGGTGTTTGTCACCATTGGGATGGCGATGGAAGAAGATCAGCCTGGACGAGCTCTGCCTACAACGCTGGACAAAGGGAAGGTACCACCTGTTGCTGCCGACAACGATCGCGCAAAGGTCATGCCCCCTCCGCCTAACCTAGTGCAACAGCCGCAGGAACTCGGCACCGGTCCGAGCAACAACAACACCGAAAACCCGCCGCCTCCGGCATCTACGTCTGCTGCTGCCCAAGTCACTCCAGCTGATAGAGTGATGTACGGCAATCTCCTCATCGAGCCTATGACCGTGGCTCATATTCGCAATGTAGTCCAGCTTGACGAGAAGCGCCAACAATTACTGGAGGAAGCGCAGGCCATCGCAGAGCAAGGCGCAAAGCTAGATCGAGGTCTGGCCAACGCGCAAAAGTCAACATAGAATGCTAGAGCAATTGAGGCCGAGTACAAGACTCTGCTCCAGCAGCAGAAGGCTAAGAAAGATCCGGCTCGCGTCATCAACGATCTTGGTGTATGGCGAAACCTAGGATGGGCTCCCTCGAAGCCGGCACAGGCCAAGCCATATATTGACAGTGAAGGCAGGCAAGCCATATATTTTCTAGTCTACACGTTCTTTGTTGTTTTTATGTGGATTCTGGAATAGTGACTTTTGGCACTTATTGTCGGCGATTTTGTGCTTAGGTTCTTGACGGTGCCATTGGGCATCATCGCCTGAGCGCATAGTTTCGACAACGAGTCTTCCGACTCACGAGAAGTCAAGAATAAAAAACCAGAGTAATGGATAAGCCAACACTTGCTTAAAAAAATATATACATGCCGGAACCAGTTCTTGAGTAGCAGGAAATAACAACCATTGTTTTCCGCCTTAAGTTAACAAGTAGTTTTTTCCGCATACAAATTCCAGAGGAAACAAATATTACATATTGTTTTTCATTCCTCTGGCATAGGCGATAAAGTTGCCGGCAAGGATCATGCATTCTTTTGGCGGAGGAGGCGACTGGTTCAACCCAATAGGAGCTAAAAAATCCAACAAAGGAACGCATGAGTTCAATAACACAAAAAGGTCAGAGTATCTAGCTTACAGAAGTACAAGGCGGAGAATCACTTACTAAAGATGCTAATCTCAGCCTGCTGGAGAGTTTCCGCCATGGAGTCTCGTTCTTGTCGGAGGATCTTGTATGCTTCGAGATTGTGCTGATTTTGCTCATCGGCAGCTTTCTTCTGCTCTTTCAGCATCACGATCTCCTCCTTCAAATGGTTCATCTCCGTGTTGGCGGACTCTAGCAGGAATTTAATGGAGTCCTCGTGCATCTTCAGCATATCCTTCCTCTCCTGCTTAAGGATCTTGTTTTTGTTATCTAGCTGCTAAATATGCTTGGATTGCTCCACAATGTCCTTGGCCTTGTCAATGGCTTCTGCAAGTCGGAGAAATAACAGTACACAATGAGTACTCGGAGAAAGTTGGCACAAGACCAAGTCGAAATACGAAAATGGAAGGAAAAATAGACTCTTGCTCTTGATGATTTGTTCCTTCAAGAAGGCAGTTTTACCCTTTTCGGCTTCCAAATTCGCACGCATATTCTGAAACTTCTCGTTGGCCACGCCTCTCCGAGCATTCTCATTCTATGGAAAGAAAATTTAATGTTGTTTAGTCTACTTGGAGCATCTAGCCGGATAACTATCCACCTAGAGGCTTGGGGGCTACGGTGAGAGTTTTTTAACTTAGCAATATGCTTACTCTTTCTTTAAGAATCTAGTCGGAACTGATTCAGTTTTCAACTAGAAGCTTGAGGGCTATAGTATAAAGTTTTTAAACTCAGTCATATGCTTAGTCTTTCTTTAAGTATCTAGTCGGAATTAATTCAGTTACAACTAGAGACTTGGGGGCTACAGTATTGAAATTTACAAACACTGCGTATGCTACTCTGAAAGTATCTAGTCGAAATAATTCATTCAAACTAGATACTTGGGGGCTACAGTGAGAGATTTTCTAGCTTAGTCACTTTTAAAGCATTCAGATGCAAAGACCTATGGTTTTCCGTCTAAATCCTTGGGGGCTACAGTGGGATACTCATATAGAATGCAAAAGGCAAATGAAACTTACAAGTGCAATGATCTTAAGGTTGGTAGCACTCTCATCAAGTAACTTGCCAAAGGAAAGGCTATTTCCTTGCAAGATATCTGCTTGTCAAAGAAGCTCCTCAAGACCGCAAGTTGGATATGTCGGAGCTGCACCAGGAACCAAAGTGGAGCTACCCGGTGTAAGTGCCAGATAGACTATCTTCGGGAATTCTAAAGTTGTCCTGGGTGCAGAGGTGTCGCCTTCAGCAGACGTTCCACCCACCACCACCGCCTTACCACTACCGATGGCATCCTTAGACCGAGCTTCATCCATTTGGGTAGCGGTACTTTCTTGCGTCGCTTGTTCGCTGGCAACGACAAGTTCCACGGAGGCACCTGAGTCCACTTCCATGATGGAAGGGCCAGATGCATCTTTGGCTTGTGAGCTTGTCGGAGCAGACGTAGGCTGGACGCTGGGAGTAACAGGGGCGATGGCGGGAGATGCGTGGGGCGACACGTCACGATGCAGCATATCTTTAATATTTCTAGAAGCCCCCAAAGTTTTGGAGGTCTTCTTCAAACTAGTAGTGGCCTTTTTCCTGAAACGTGCAAAAATTATAAGTACATGAATAAGACGAGCAATGGAAAAATGTCGGAGAGAAAGAAGCTTACACGATAGGGGGTGCTTTGGCAAAGGGGATCCCAGTAACCTTTCTTTTCTCCGCCTCCAAGGCGGCAGCGGACTTTTGGAGACTCCACTCTCCGTCTTCTTCTTGCCTCCGTCGATAGCGTCAGAGGTGGAGCTCTTACGCTTTCGCGCCAACGGGACATCATCGTCGGACACGATGGCGACTTCCTTCATCTTTGGGTCATAGATTTGGACAGCCATGCTATCCTCATCTAGACTGCTGAGCTGTTAAGTGAAATCCCACAAGTGTTAGATGAAGATGGTAATGGTTAGACGGAAGAACTGGAGTATATGTCATACAAGGAAAATAAACATCATACCTTTGGGAATGTGCCGTCAACGAACATGTCTTAGGTGATGGTGAAGCCACGCTTCCTATCCTTCACCTTGACGACGTCCTTGAGGGAGAGTTTAATGGACTCGAGAAATTATCCTCGGAGATGCTGAGGCTATCCTTCCTATCCTTGGTGTACTCATGCATCAGCTTCGAGCGGTGCTGCAGAGGCTGGATCCGTCTGATGAACCAGCACATGGCTAGGTCCAACCCGGTCAAACCAGTGTCTACGAACCACTCTATCCGCCTTATGGCGCGGGAGGCTTCGTCGTCAGAGGGAAGTGTGGCTTGGGACCTCCATGTCGGGGCTTCAGCAGCGGCTCCATCGACAAAGTCCGGATATGTTTCTTCTCAGCCAGACAGAGGGATATCTGGGCCGTAGAAGTACGTCTGTTGCTAGTTCTTGCAAGATTCATGGTCGACGATGTCGGGAACTGCTGGCCAGGACGGATCTTAAAGCTAATTGTCCCGCAGTTCCTAAGCTCGTCCTTGCCGGCTCCGGCTTCCCACTTGACGGTGAAGAAGTAAATAAAGAGACCTAGCCTAGGCCTAATCCCTAAGTAACCCTCACAGAGCGCCGCATAGTTGCTAAGCGCGAGGATGCTATTGGGGGAGAGGTTCTGAGGTTGTACTCGGTAATGGCTAAGGACAACTAGGAAGAAATTGGAGATGGGCAGGGAAACGCCGCGTACCAGTTGGGCTTTGAGGTACACCTTCTCTCCGGCTTGGAGAGAAGGGGTGACCTCGCCGACCGGTGCCGCCCGCCAGGAAAGCCCCTCCGCTGCAGGGAGATAAACCTCGACGAGCAGCTCCTTGATATCGCGGTCCATGATGTCCGAACCGCGCCAATCCCCTTTGTGGGAATCGCTTTCCTCTTCTAGCAGCTCCAGCGCCGCTGGATTGTGGTCGCCGCCAGTGGATTCGACCACCACGGACTTGGGGATCACCAGGCCCTCTGGTGGCACAAGAACGGTGCTCACTAGCTTTGCCGCAGCATCGCCTGACGCCGCAATGGAGGGAGCAGAGCTGCTGCTTTCCATTGGAAGGGCGGAGGTGGTGATTGGAAGGATTGAAGGGCTAGGGTTTTTTGCAAAACACGCGGAGAGCTCGAGGAGGCGCTTGCTGGAGGAAGAAGACGACACAGGAGGAGAATGAGGTGAAAAGTAAAAATCCACCGCAGTTACAATTTATAACCCCTGGCATCAGGATTCGTGCAAGACGATCGAATGGTTGACACATGGACGACGTGTGCGGGCGCATGCGCGGAAATTTCGCCATGTTTCCAACCGTCGCTGCCAACGGTTCGTATCTCTCACGCGGGAAAAAAGGACATGATTGTGTTCTCTGCATGTGTGAGTTACGAGGCGCCGCTGACCTATATCTATGTCGCCCTAGTTGTCACTAGCAGGTGAACCATCACATCAGAATATTTTGGCATGGACGGATCCAGTACAGCTATGGAAGAGTACGATAGAAGATTTAGCAATTCTCCAACTTACAAGTTGAAGATGGAGAAAACCTTGCAGGGTTCTTTGGGAGGACTACAAGATATTGCTTGACGATTTGCTGACATCCATCTAGGGGAGCATTCAATCTGAAGAGGCAAGACGGCGCAAGATCTCGGAGTTCTTCGGGGGCTACTGTTGGGGATATGCTATATTGGTATCCTCATAGCATGCCTCCTATCCGGATAACCCGGGTGTCCCACAGTTGGTAGCATGGCCCATGGCCTGCTGGGCGGCCCAGTTATATGGATCCAGACGGGAGGCCCATGCCGGATAAAGGAAGGCTATGGAGGAGTCACCGACGTACCCTGAGCCTTGGAGTGCAAGACACGCTAGACTAGTTGTAAGAAGTGTAGGACTCTGTAACCTGTCCGGCTAGGACCTTTTCCTGTAACCCTAGGACCTGGCGACTATATAAGTCGGGCCTATGGGAGCCTTTAGGGCACCAATAAACATACACCTCGCACAGCGAACCAATCCCTGTAACTCGGCGTATTTCCCTTATAGTGATTTATAGTAGGAGTAGGATTCCGCCACCGTTGTGGGATCTGAATCTGGGTAAGCTGTGTTACCTCATACCCGTCAATCGTCCGCCTTACCCCACGTCTCTAAACACGCACTGTGAGGACCCCTCCATGGCGTACTCGTCGACAATACGACGACAACAGTTTGGTAGTAGCAACAACAACAGTAAAACATGAGCAATAGTAACAGTAACAGTAATTAGTGGGATTCGAGTGCGGTATGCATAGGGATGGATGGACGGGCTTTCATGGACAAGTCTAAACATGTAACTTCAAGATCTAGGGCATTGCAGATAAATAATAACAAGCATTGAAGTACTAAACGATCCTAGGCATGTGCGCCAAATATAGTCATACGTGCTCGCAATGAGAACTTGCACAATATCTTCTGTCTAGCCAGCCCGTGGCGACGGGGCCTCTAGGGAAATACTGGCAATTAAGGTGCTCCTTTTAATAGAGCACCGGATCAAAGCATTAACACTCCGTGAACACATGTGATCCTCACACCACAGCCATCCCCTCCGATTGTCCCAATTATTGTCACTTTGGGGCCTTTGGATCCGAAAAATGATATGTGTACACAACTTGCAGATAAGATCACAAACAATACTATCATGATGATTCAATAATAAGTTCAGATCTGAGATCATGGCACTCAGGCCCTAGCGACAAGCATTAAGCACAACAAGCTGCAACAAAGTCAAATAACACTAATACAGATACTAGGCAGATATAACTCATCCAATCCCTACCATACCCAAGCCTACAGCGGGGGATTACTCACTCATGGATGAGGGAAACATCGATGGTTGATGGAGAAGCGTTGGTGATGAACATGGCGATGATCCTCTCCAAATTCCCCCCTCCCGGCACGGTGCCAGAACGGAGTTTCTGGATCCGAATCTTGGTTTCTGGTGGCAGCGGCGGAGCGGAACTCTTTCAGGAAAACTATCGAACCCCCTCGGTTTTTAGGTCGAGAGGCAACTCATAGGCGCAGAGGGAGGCCGAGGGGGTGCCTGGTGCTGCACCCCTAGGCGCTGCAGGTGGGCCCGCTACCGCAGGGTGTGGGCCCCAGACCTTCTCATCCGTCTTCTGGCTCCGTGGATCTTCTGGTGAAATATAATTGTTGGCATATTTTCCGGGATTTTTCCTGATAGTTGATTTTCTGCACAAAAACTAGACACCAAGGTAATTCTGCTGAAAACAGCATCAGTCCGTGTTAGTTGTATCCAAATCACACAAGTTTAGAGTATAAACAATAGCAAAAGTGTTCGGGAAACTAGATACGTTTTGGACGTATCAACTCCCCCAAGCTTAGCTTGTTGCTTGTTTTCAAGCAATTCAGTTGAAAACTGAGTACGATAAAAGAACTTTCACGAATACATTTGCTTCATATGATGTATATATTCTCAGCACAGGAGTAGATGCTTAAACCATTCATAATAAGAAGTATGCAACTAAGTCTACTCAATAGCCATTGCAAGCTATGAATAGAAACCAACTCAATAATAATAAGTAGCATGAAACATAAACATAAGCAACATTGCAATGCTCATAGTAAGGTATGATAGAGTGGTATCTCGCTTGCCTTTGTTTGCAGAGCATAATATAAATGCCAAGGCACCTCTAAAGTTCAAGTGAAGACTAGAAGTAAAGATATCAGAGATACAAGCATCAAAGTCATGACATAATTAACCAAGTCTTGGAACAAACACAAGAATGACAACGATGCTGTCAAGAAGGTGCTCATAGAATAAGTGGTGACTCAACAAGGGAGAGAAAACGGTTTTTGAAAAGTTTGAAAGGCTTCCCAATGCTGAAAGGAATTTACTCATTAGCTTTGAGGTCTCATTGCCCCTATCATAGGCATCTTCATGTGGTTAAGGTGAAAGTGAGGTCCAATCTGAGTTATATGCTTGACAGACCATAAACTGGAAATCCCAAGTCCCTTGAGTACGAGGTCCGCTCCGCATGCTACTCAACTTTGGTTACCTGTAAGTTCTTGTCATTGTAAATATATGCATATCATAGAGAACCGCCAACGGGGTACCCCTTGCACATGATACAGGAGCTATCCCGTGATCAAAATGACAAGTAAAGCAGACAATGAGCATCTCAGTGATCTTTTTATTTACTATGTGCATAGATTTTTATTGAGGATGCTTCATAGAATGCTCATTATGGTGATGCTGCAAGTTTCCACCATGATTAGGCATGGCTTAGGCTAGCGGTCTAGGCGTTTCTCTAACATAGTGTATGGACTCCGTGAACTCACAAGCTCCCCTTTTATTTCACATCATCGACATCCGTAAACAAAAGAGCAAAGTATCAACTGTATAGGATATCAAAAAAGTGTTAAAAGCGTTCCCCGTGATAGCACAGTTCTGCTGACTCCCAACATATAATTTGCAAGCATATAACTTTCATGGACAAGTCACAATGGTTCAGTATTATTAAGTGCAAGGAATAAAGTGTGCCATCAAGTTCGTGAGAGCTTTACTAACTAACTTTCTCAAAACAGACAAGCATTTTATTTGGAAGAAAACAAGGCATATTGAATATGCACTGAAATATCAAATGATGCTAATAGGTAGGTATGGTGGACATAGTTGGCAATATTGGTTTTGGGGAGTTGGACGCACAGGTAGAGAACATGCTCAGTGCAAGTGAGGGCTAGCAAAAGAGAGGGATCGACAAACGAGAGAGCAATAATTGTCATAATCATGCTTGCAACAAATCAGGACTAACTATGACATGAAAGTGATACTAGAACTCTGAGGCAAAATAAATCATCGAGGCTTACTGACTATTGTTTAGTCATATGCATGCGTGAGCATGTGCCAAGTCGATTCACATGAATAGTAGAGGAGGATACCACAATATCATACCAAAATATGAATAAAACAATGCAAGCAAACATTCATATGACATGCTACAAACTATTAGCAAGCTGGAGCTAATCATAGACAAGCAAGAACTACTAAGTATCCGTTAGTAACATACACCTTACAATGAACAGACTAAGCATGCTCACAATGATGAGTGTATGTACAAAAATGAAAACAAATAGAGTTCGTTACCAGCCTCTTACCACTCCTCAAGTTGTCTTAATCTTCATTATTGCCTTCACTTGTGTGACTTGAATAATAACATGAAACCAAAATCCACTGAGGACGACTGAACCCTGCAAAGAACTCACAAAACCAAAGAAGAAGAACAAATATTTTTGGTGTTTTTGATTTTTCAAAGCAAGCAAACAAAGCAAAAGAAAACCAAAACCAAAACCAAAAACTAAGACGCTCGAAGAACAACACAACTGTGCATGAAATAATAAAAACGAAGTGTCTAGAAAGACCTGAGATTTTGATTGATGAAGAAGGGGATGCCTTGGGCAGCCCCAAGATTTGACGCTTGTACCTCTTAAATATTTATTGGGGTGACACGGGGTGCCCCCAAGCTTGAGATTTTGTACATTCTTCATCTCATTACATCATTATCTCTCTACACCTGAAATTTTTCCTTCATACAAAACTTCACACAATCTTCGTTAGCAACATTAGTGTATTCAAAAGATAATAGAACTTTGGATTTAGCTTTGACAATAGCAAAAATTTCACTAAATACACAAGCTACTGTACAAATTCCCTCAAAAATATCAATTTCCAAAAAAGAACCCGAAAAGGAATCAATAAGAAGCAAATGCAAATAATGGCAGAAATTTGTCAAAACAGACCGACAGGTAGAAACCGATTTTTCGAAGACCTTCTATTGCTCAAATAAAAAAGTGTTGAACTAAATAAAGTTATCTAACATACTGGGGGATTTATTTGTAAATTTTCAGCTCAATCCGACTTATAGAGACTCCTCACGAATTTTTATGGTGGAGGACAGAAATCTGTTTCGGGACAGCAACTCCTCAAATCTTACTTCCCTCTCATTAGAGGTCATTCTTGGCACAAAAAGCAAACAAAAAGGATAAGGAGAGGTCATTACTGAAGTAATAACTTCCAAGACTCAAGGAAACTCTTGGGTTATGTCCCAACAAGTACTTTTCTTTAACACCTTTAAGTTAGGCACGACGAAGAGCAAGGATTGGAAAGGAGAAAAATAAAAGTGAGCGAGTATAACCACTGTGAAAACATAGTTTTGTTCATTAAAATCCTTTTGTTAACAAGGTTGATCAAGTCTTGTTACCAAAACAATCTAATATGAAACAAAACTTTGCATTCCACAAGGTGATTATGTTATCTCATAGTTGATAGCAATGGTCCCAATCATAATAGTTTCAAAATTTTCTTGTGGAATGGGACAATATATTTCTCCAACCTTGATGCTCTCAATATTTTCAATGGAATTCAGGCAACAGCTTTTAGCAACTTTCTTAGGGAAATAGACAGTATGCTCTTTGTCATTAATATTGAATGTTACTTTCCCTTGATTGCAATTAATGACAGCACCTGCAGTATTAAGAAAAGGTCTCCCAAGAATAATAGACATATTATCATCTTCAGGCATTTCAAGCACAAAAAAATCAGTCAAAACCAAGTAATTATGAGCCACTTGAACAGGAACATCCTCACATATACCAACAGGAATAGTAGTTGACTTATTAGCCATTTGCAAATATATATCAGTTGGTATCAACTTTTCTAGCTGGAGTCTCTTGTAGAGAAAAATGCATAACACTAACTCCAGCTCCCAAATCACATAAAGCCATTCTAACATAATTATTCTTAATAGAGCAAGGAATAGTTGGTATACCTGGATCACCAAGTTTCTTTGGAACCTTACCATTGAACGAGTAATTAGCACGCAAAGTAGAAATCTCCTCATTAGGAATCTTCCTTTTATTAGAGACAATATTCTTCATATACTTTGAATAAGGAGGCAACTTAATAGCATCGGTCAAAGGAATTTGCAAAAATAAAGGTTTCATCCACTCACAAAACTTGTTGTAGTGTTCTTCCTCCTTTGACTTGTGTTTCTTACCTGGAAAAGGCATAGGTTTCTGCACCCAAGGTTCTCTCTCTTTACCATGTTTATTAGCAATAAAATCTTACTTTGTGTACCTAATGTTCTTAGTCTGCTTCTCAGGTTCTTCTTCAACTTCCTCCTTATCAGCAGCATCATTTTTATCATTACCACTCTCAGTTTCAGCATCAGAGACAGATATACAATTAGGATCTACAGCAGGTTCAAGTGGTTCCTCAACTACCTTATGTTTCTTTTTCTTTCTCTTACAAGGACTACCACTACTTTCACCTTGTTGAGAATCCTGCTCACTTCTTTTAGGGTGTCCTTCAGGATATAAAGGATCTTGAGTAGCTATACCACTCCTAGTTCTAATTCCATAAGCATGTTTATCTCCTGTGGCATTAACTAGAATATCCTTTTGTACCTTAGAAAGTTTATCAAGTTGGGTTTGAACCATTTGAAAGTGTTTACAAAGCATTTTAATATCATTAGAAGTTCTTTCCACAATATCTTTCAACTCATGGATAGCTCTAGAGTTTTCCAATAAATGATTCTGAACTTGTTTATTAAAATTACCTTGTTTAACAATAAATGTGTCAAGTTCCTCTAAGCATTGATCAGGAGGCTTACCATAGGGAATATCACCTTCATTAAAGTGGAGAGAGTGTACCTCAATAGTAGATGAGTGGGGAACTGGCTTGCATAATTCTTCTATAGGAGGTAGATTCTTCACATCTTCAACTCTAATACCTTTCTCCTTTAGACATTTCTTAGCTTCTTTCATCACTTAATACAATAACTCCCCTCTTCTTTGGTGTTGGTGTTGTAACTGGTTCAGGCACAACTGGTTCATGAATAATAGGCTCAGGTGCATTTAGCTCAGTTGAAGTCCAATCATCATAATTCTTACTTATCTTAGCCATTAATTCTTCAGCATCTGAAGGAGTTCTTTTCCTGAAAACACAATCAGCAAAGCTATCTAGGTATGTCCTAGAATCATCAGTTAGTCCATTATAATAAATATCAAGAAGCTCATTCTTAGGCAATGGACATCCAGGATGTGCATGAATCAAGGCACAGAACCTTGTCCATGACTCAGGTAATTTCTCTTCTTCTCCCTGTTTAAAATCAAAAAGTATCTGCAAAGCAGCATGTCTAGCACTAGGAGGAAAATATTTCTGGAAGAAAAAAGCAATCAAGCAATCAGGGCTATCAATGGAACCAGGAGGTAATCTATTAAACCAAGCCCTAGCTTCTCCTTTTAGTGAAAAGGGGAAGATCTTAGTAACAAAGTACTTATGCATCTTAAAATCATCAGAGAATAAAGCACTCATAGTAGAAAGCTCATTCATATGAGCCACAACACTCTCATTTTCAGTCCCACATAAAGGTTCTTTCTCAACAATATCTAAATAGGATAAATCAAGAGAGAAATCATAATCTTTATCTTTGATATCTATGGGAGAGGTGGCAAACTTAGGATCAGAGGATAGTTTAGGCATAATAGTACGTCCAGCAAGGAGAATCTTAATAACAATAGTACCATGTGTGTTTCGACACTCTTCAACAAATTCATCAATAAACTCAATGTAACCATCATTAATATCATAACTCTCACTAGACTCGGGTGAGCAAACAGGTGTAACAGTGTATTCACTAGGAGTTTCGGTATTTCCTAGACTAGCCATAGTAGCATCTAGAAAAGGACCTAATGAACCACTCGCATCAAGCATAGTAGAACTAACATCATGAGCATCAAAAGCAGTTTCAGACTCAGCAGTAGTAGCAGTGTGTGTAGCATGAGTATGTGGTGGTGTAACAAGCTTACTTATCACAGACGGTGAATCAAGAGCAACAAAGGTGTTTAGGACTGTACCTCTTCTTGTAGTGGATGGTAAAATAGGGAACTTTCCATCACGAGACTTACCCATGATGAAAGGAGTAGCAGTGAACAATAGTAGATCCAAGTGAACTTACAAATAAAGCTATGCTCCCCGGCAACAGCGCCAGAAAATAGTCTTGATGACCCACAAGTAAAGGGGATCGCAACAGTCTTCGCGGGTAGTATTACCAATTTTATTGATTCGACACAAGGGGAGTCAAAGAATACTTGCAAGCCTTAACAACTGAGTTGTCAATTCAGCTGCACCTGGAAATAGTTCTTTCTCATAGAAGTTTATCAGTAGAAACAGTTTGGTAGTAGCAACAACAATAGTAAAACCGGAGCAATAGTAACAGTAACGGTAAATAGTTGGATTCGAGTGCGGTAGGCATAGGGATGGATGGACGGGTGTTGCATGGACTAGTCTAAACATGTAACTTCAAGATCTAGGGCATTGCAGATAAATAATAACAAGCATCTAAGTACTAAACAATCCTAGGCATGTGCTCCAAATATAGTCATACATGCTCGCAATGAGAACTTGCACAACATCTTCTATCCAGCCAGCCCGTGGCAGCGAGGCCTCTAGGGAACTACTGGCAATTAAGGTGCTCCTTTTAATAAAGCACCGGAGCAAAGCATTAACACTCCATTAACACATGTGATCCTCACACCACAGCCATCCCCTCCGATTGTCCCAATTATTGTCACTTTCGGGCCTTTGGATCCGAACAATGATATGTGTACACAACTTGCAGATAAGATCACAAACAATACTATCATGATGATTAAATAATAAGTTCAGATCTGAGATCATGGCACTCAGGCCCTAGTGGTAAGTATTAAGCACAACAAGTTGCAACAAAGTCAAATAGCACTAATAGAGATACTAGGCACTATGCCCTAACAATCTTATTAGATTACATGATAGAACTCATCCAATACCTACCATCCCCAAACCTACATTGGGGGATTACTCAATCATGGATGAGGGAAACATCGATGGTTGATGGAGAAGCGTTGGTGATGACGATGGCGATGATCCTCTCCAAATTCCCCGTCCCGGCAGGGTGCCAAAACGGAGTTTCTAGATCCTAATCTTGGTTTCTGGTGGCGGTGGCGGAGCGGAACTCTTTCTGGAAAACTATCGAACCCCCCTTGGTTTTTAGGTCGAGAGGCAACTTATAGGCGCAGAGGGAGGCCGAGGGGGTGCCTGGGGTGGCTGCACCCCCTAGGCATGGCCAGATGTGGGCGCGCCTGGCAGGGGTGTGGGCCCCTCAGGCCCCTTCTCCGTCCCGTATTCTGGCTCCATGGATCTTCTGGTGAAATATAATTTTTGGCATATTTTCTGGGATTTTTCCTGATAGTTGATTTTCTGCACAAAAACTAGACACCAAGGTAATTCTGCTGAAAACAACGTCAGTCCGTGTTAGTTTTATCCAAATCACACAAGTTTAGATGAGAAACAATAGCAAAAGTGTTCGGGAAAGTAGATACATTTTGGATGTATCATGGAGGTGCACCATCCCGGTCGTAGTGGCGGGGGACTTCAACCTTATCCGCTCTCTGGATGACAAAAGCTCGGACAATGTGAATATCCCTAGGATGCATATGTTCAACGACTGCATTGCTGATCTCGCCCTGAGAGAGATCACCCGGGTTGGCAGGCGATACACTTAGTCGAATAACTGGGCGGACCCCATTCGGAGTGTGCTGGATAGGGTTCTTGTTTCGGTGGAGTGGGAGCTGGCCTAGACCTTATTCTCCCTGCGGGTTGTTATGCAGATTGGGTCGGACCACTTCCCACTCCTTCTCTTCATCGGGGGTAGCCCCCCGCTGAAGCTTAACCGTTTCCACTTTGAGAACTTCTGGCTTCATCAGCCAGGGTTCGTGGAGATGGTCCAGGCAATATGGGGAGCCGCAGCAGCATCAGTTCCACGGGTGCGCACCGCTGTAGATGTGTGGCACTACTGTGCCATGATGGATCGCCAGTTCATGCGTGGGTGGGGGGCTAACCTTGGCGCCAAGGTGCGACGTGAAAAAGGCGAACTCCTCACGGCCATCCAGGACTTAGACAGGGCCTCAGACACGTTTGGCCTTTCTACAGAGGAATGGTTTCAGCGGTACACACTTGAAGACCCCCTTATGGAGATATATAGGGGGGATGAGACGTTCTAGAGACAACGGAGTCGCCAGAATTGTCTCCTCAAAGGGGACGCAAAAACCGCCTACTTTCATGCCATTGCTAATGACAGACGTAGGAAGTGCTCCATCCCCTGCCTCTGGTATGGTGTGCGGCTCTTGGAGGAGGCCAAGGACATCACCTCCCATATTTACTCCTTCTATAAGGAGCTTTTCTTGGCTAGCCCCTGTTCAGGGGTTGTGTTAGCAGGGGAATTTTGGCCAGAGGAGGCCAGGGTCTCAGACGCGGAGAATGTGGAGCTCGCGCTTCTACTCTTACCAGCTGAGGTGCGGGAGGCCATCATGGAAATGAAGGCTAACTCGTCACCTGGACCCGACGGCCTACCTATCATTTTCTTCCAAAAGTTCTAGGAGAGAATTCAGGGAGCTGTGATGCCCATGTTCCAGGATCTCTATGTCGGGACCCTTGTGATATCATGTTTAAACTTTGGCATGATTACCCTGATCCACAAGGTTGTGGGGGCCATGGATATACAACAGTTTAGGCAGATCACAGTTATTAACGTAATCTAGCGGATTATGTCCAAGGTATGTACACAGACTCGCTCCTGTAACGGAGCTTCTAATACACCTATACCAGCTTGCCTTCCTCAAGGGCAAATATATCCATGATGGGATTTCGGCCCTTCATGAGATTATCCATAAAGTGAAGGTTAGACGCCAGAGGGACGTCTTCATGAAGCTAGATTTCCATAAGCGTATGATCGGTTAGATTGGGCCTTTCTACGCCAAGTCCTCCAACGACGGGGCATCGATAATCGCATGATAGGGTGGCTCATGCAGATTGTTATGAGTGGGAACACGACCATGAACATTAATGGTGAGGTGGGACCCTACTTTAAACCCTCGTGTGGGGTTAGACAAGGGGATACGATCTCGCCTATTTTGTTTAATGTCGTGGTAGATGCCCTTGTGGAAATCATGGAGAAGCCCAAGATTTCCGACCACATTTTAGGTGTGGTGGGACACCTTATCCCTGAATGTGGTGTAACCCACCTCCAATATGCGGATGACACCATGATTTTGGTAGAGGGGTCATATCAGGATATCATTAACCTGAAATTCCCGCTCCTCTGCTTTGAGGCCATGTCAGGCCTCAAGATCAACTTCGAAAAGAGCGAAGTGATGGTGCTTGGTTATTCCTTAGATGAGCAGCACATGATTGCTGATAACTTGAATTACCGACTGACAACCTTCCCTCTAAATTACCTAGGGATGCCGGTCAGGGACACCAGGATCCTGACCAAGGACTTGGAGCCCCTTATGGGTCAGGTTAAGACAAAATCCGAGGCCTGGCAAGGCAGGTTCACCTCCAAAGGCAGAAAGACGATCCTCATCGACTCTTGCCTCTCCAGCCTCCCCAGGAGGGTGTTCACGCCAACTTTGACAAGGAGCTTTCCCAGTTCTTTTGGATGGCAAATGATGGCCACCAAAAATACCATATGGTCAATTGGGAGGACCTTTGCTCCCCCAAGGATCTTGGGGGGCATAGGGATCCTCTCCTCTCGCCACATGAATGTGGCTCTAATGCTTAGATAGGTGTGGCGGATCCTGACTGATGATGGCGGCCTTTGGATCCAGTTAATAAAAGCCAAATATCTTCAGGGACGACCACTTTTGGCTTGTGAGCGCCGAGAGGGATTTTAGTTTTGGAGATCTATTCAGGACATCAAGCCGGCTATCCGGAAGGGGCTGTATATTTCTATTGGAAACGAAAAAGACACCCTCTTATGGCTTGACCCGTGGGTAAGGGAGTGTCCCCTACGCCACAAGGTACCTGAGTCGATTGCAATTTGCATGGATCCTCTACTATTGGTGGTTGAGGCTTGCCATGGAGGGATTTGGCAGGTCGCGTTCCGACGGAACATTGGGGTCGCCGAGCTGGCTACCTGGGAGGGGCTACGGGACAGTCTCCCGCTGTCCCAACCTCATTCCCCGGATAACATGTCTTGGCGGTTGGCCCCCTCGGGGTCCTTCACCGTGGGGTCCGCTTATTGGGACCTTTTTAGTGGGCCCTCTGAAAGGATCGTATGGACACCAAGAGGGGGGTGAATAGGTTCTACTTCAAATTTTCTTCTTTTACAAATTAAGGTTTGACAAGAAAGGTAAATTCTCTAGATTATGCAACTAAGGTGAATTTACCTATATGTCAAACAAGCACAAGCTAACACAACACTAAGCAAGAACAAGTAAGTAAAGTGCGGTAAAGGATAGAAGTAACCAAAGTAGTGGACGCGGAGACACAAGGATTTGTTTCCTGTAGTTCCTTCCTTTCGAGGGGAAGTACATCTACGTTTGGAGAGGGGGTGGTTTCAAACCACCAACGCCATGAGAGGCCTCCCTTCTTCTCCGATGAATCTCACCCCAACGGGATCGATCCACCTTCCACTATATTTGCAACCTTCAAGGTGGAAGCCGACACATTTACAACAAGTTCGGGGCACACATCCACAACTTAATTGGAGGCTCCCAAATACAAGCAAGTTGTCAAAACAATCAAAGACAAGCTTGTAAGAACCAAATCTAGACCTAGGGTTTCCAAAGAAAATAGTAGAGCAATGGGGCCCTCAAATGAATGAAGGGGAAATGAAGATATCTTTTGGTGAAGTAGTAGATCAAGGGCTCCTCCTTCGATTCTCCAAAGATCAAAGACTTTGGATGGTTGAGTGAAGAGATCTTGACGATTTGGTGGCTCAAATGGAGGTGGTGTTCTTCAATGCAACGAACACCTTGTCCGAAGGTAGGTGGAGGGGTATTTATGACCCTCTGAGTAGATCTGACCGTTGTGCATTTATTGCAGCAGTAGTACCAGATTCCCAAGCAGTAGTACCGGAAAACACCGGTACTACCGGCCAGGTACCGGATATGCGCCATCAAGGAACACTGGCCCCAGACTCCAAAGGTACCAAATTGAGGTGCTACCGCAAAGCGGTAGTACCGCCCCTGGGGCACGGTACTACCGGACACATGCGATAGTGCCGCATTTTGGTACCGGGGAGGGTAGTGGCATTTGCCAACTTGCAAAAACCCTCTACCGCGCTAGGTACTAAAATGCGGTACCGAGGAGGGCAGTGGCCTTTGGCAACTTGCAAAAATCTTCTGTCGCGCTAGGTACTAAAATGCGATACTACCACATTTTGGTACCGATCAGTACTGAGGCCTTTGGCAAGCTTGCCCAAGTCTCCTGTCCTGATAGGTATCAAAATGCAGTACTACCTCTTTTTGGTACCTAGACCGGCAGAAGGTTTTGGGCATTTTGCCCAAACCCCCTGCCATGCCTAGTAGCAAATTCCGGTACTGCCGGTCCTATGGGGTAGTACCGGATGATTTTTCCGGTACTACTGGACATCACAGAGGCAAAATGTAGATCAGCAAGGGACCCCTTTTTGGGAGGAATAAGGCAATGATTTCTTTGATACAACCTGTGGTACACTTGGCAAATAATTAGTCCGATATGTGTGTTGTTATAAACACCAAAATCATTTGGGATAGGAAATGCTCTTTCAATCTCCCCCTTTTTGGTGTTTGATGACAACACACATTTTGCATGATAATATTGTGATGACAAACAAGGTTTTGAAAAATAGAGATGGGGATCCCCCTAGATAAGTAGAATCAAGCCCCCCTCTATTTTACAAGCTACCTGGGAGTGTAGTGTCGCACTTAGAGCACATACCTTTGCACAATAACGTGTGATGAGAAATATTGATAAAGAATAGATAACATCATCACACATCACATAAGATGGATCCATATGAGAATAACCATACCATACAAATGATGGATCCATAAGATAACCACATAGTCTCAACATACATAGCACAAATAGTTAGTTCATAAGATTCACACATAATAAGAGGCAAGCAAATAAAGTTCACAAGCGAGTAAAAATCAATGGCAAGAACGAGCTTGTGACTTTCCCATGAAAATCCCGCATGCCTAATGTGCAACTTCTCCCACTTTGGCATCAAGACGCCAAAAAGGGACAAGGGCAACACTAACGTCCCGGACACCATGCGTCATCATCATCTGAAGCATCCTCATGAGTCGGTGGGGCACAGAAAGAGGAGGTGGAATCATCATCCTAGTGGCTATGCTTGGAGATCCATTGGTCTTCAGGGGTGATGTTGTTCTCGGAGCCCTTGGAGAAGGTCAACCCTTGAGCCTCATCAATTCCTTCTGACGAGTACAGGCTTTCTTGGCATAGACATGAGCCTCATACATGCGCTTCTGATTGTCAACTTGGAAGAAAAAAACTTTCTTGAGCTTAGCCTCAAACCTCTTGGCCCAAGATGGTTGGGCATGCTTGCGGCGTGAGACCACAAAATCAGCATCCTGGGCATCATCTTCATCACCGGACCCCTCCTCAAGTGGGTTCCCATCCTCATCAACAAGTTGACCATCCACATTGCGAGGTTTAGGATGGGTCTTGATCAACAGATTCTTGTGCCGGTGAGTAACAAGGCATTGAGAAGAAATGTATCGAGCAATCAATGGGCACTTGCTAAGAATGAGAGACATTATGTAAGGAGCAAAAGGAGGCACCCTCCGAGTGTAGGTAGCACAAACCATCTCATTCCAAATAACATCCATCACATCCATTGGTTGGCCGGAATCACGGTGGTGAAAAGCGGTGATCATGAGATCCACCATGAACCCATGCATCTCATCAACATTGCCAGCTCGGGGGGCAATGGTCTCACGGAATACACGGTGCAAGATGTCATATGTGGGGAGAAGCCCCTTGATCTTCCCAGCAATACCGCGCCCCTCGATGTATAGTGGAGCAAGAACATCCTTCTTCATGGGATAATCATTGTTGTGATAACAGAAGCCAACATGAGTGTTCTTGCCATGGTCCTCATACCCAAGGATTGCCGCAAACTCAGCCAAGGTTGCTTACTTGACAACGCCCTCGGTCATCTAGGTGATAGTACGAGACTGGTTCTTGGAAAAGTGAACGGTGGTATAAAACTGAGTAATGAGCTTGGGGTCATAGTTGCACCGGAACTACATAATTGGAAGCAAGCCAATGTTTGTGCAAATATCAAGGGCATCACTGAAGTACTTCAAGTTCTTCTTCACATGATTCATCTCAATCCACTTCTGAGGGACCACTAGCTTCTCATCCTTCATGAGTATATCATGATATACACGTTCTTGGAAGTCTATATAAAAGAGGTTGTTTTCCCGAGCATGAGAGCGAGGAACAACATATGGATCAAGAGACCTCAAGGCATGAAACTCAACCTTAGACAAATCAGACAACAACTTTGGCCTAGATGGCCTAGAACTCTGACTCTTGCGATGACCCGAGGGAGGAGGAGGAGCACTACCACGACTAGTACTTTGCTTAACGCCCTCTCCACGTCGGCCCCGAGTGGTTTTTAGCTTCAGACGATTGCTAGGTTGAGGCATGATCTCTTCCTCTAACTCTGTCTTGGACTCGGACTCTGACTCAAAGTCCTCGATTTCATGATAAGATTTGGACCATTTGGATGAACCCTGGGAGCCCCTTGCACCTGTGAAAGAACGAGGGAGATAGCAGTGGGATAAGGACACAAGAACCTGAAACAAACATACGACGAAATTCAAGTTTTAGAGAAAATTTTGCTGTCATTAATGGTCGGTAGTACCGGATATCATGGGCGGTAGTACCAGAAAAGATTTCTGGTACTACCGGTCATGGGTCAACAGCGTAGATCTGGTAGGATTGATCCATGGACGGGAGAAAATTTGTCCAAGACAAGGATTTCATCGGGAAAGGAGTAATATCTGGTGAATTGCACACGGTACAACCTCAAAGACACTTGTTTTGACCAAGAATCAAGGTGGACCTAGATTCAATGGAGAAAACATGGGAGAAGAAGAGGAGAGCGGTAGTACCGGTGTCCATGGTGGTGGAGAATGAGGAGGAGCCCGCGAGGAGGCCGGATCCGGTGTGGATCTGGTAAACGGAGGGGAAGGCAGGGCTCCTGTAGCGATCTCTGCTTTGGCGGCGGTGGTGGTTAGGAGTGGAGATGGGGGAACAATGGGGCACTGAGAGGTGCCCCCCCGCGCCTACACACCCTTAACCAGGACGCGAAAGTAATACCAGCGTGGAGCGGTAGTACTGTTGTGCATTACTAGCGTACCTGACAGTAGTGCCAAGAAGCGAGTACCGTGAAAAGCAACCGGTAGTATCGCACCTAGGAAGTTTCCAGAAAAACAACCTGGAAACTGACCCATGAGCGGTAGTACCACTTGTTTTTCACGGTAGTACTGCTTTTCGGTAGTGCCGCATAATTTGACCAGTAGTACCGTATCCAGGGGTCGACCTGGAGACAGACCAGGGCCGGTAGTACCGCTTCCTTACCCGGTAGTACCGTTTCCACCAGAACATAAAGCCAGGTATAAAGTGGAAGGTTCTTGTGCAGAGTAGACAAGTTTTGTCGAAGGATAAGAAAGGCTTGGGTTAAGAGAGTCACACTGATATGGATATATGCACTCTAAAAATAGGGAAAAACATATAAAGAGTCAAACGAGAGTGCATGACCTTAAGAACAAACACAACGTGAGAATGACAAACATGAGTAAGCACCAACTTCTCGAATGAGATAGGGCGGTGGCCTAGGCCACCATTTGAGTATACTCGGCTTGGCACCACGAAGATATATCTTGGGTCCATTACCGAAACTCATCATTTAAGCTCACATATCACAAAATGATATTAAGAGGAATGATTTTGATTGCTTTGGGAATAATGGGGGGAGGGTGTAGAGGTCCCAACCTTTAATAAGGTAGAGATCCCTGTGTTTACAATGCTAGTCCCTGGATCAATAGCTAGCATCCACAGTTAAGATGTAATATCAAGAAACAAAGGTCATAATACATCTTTATAACCAGGAATAAAATAATTCATTACATCTTACATAGCTCATTTGGCTATCACATTACATTGCAGAAGAATATCTATAAGCATGGGGTCCTTCATCTTCAAAGTGCCACAGGCAAACATGTTGGTTGTAGACTTGTAATCCTATTTAACACACTTCACTAACACCAAACAAACCTGCAACATAATAAGTTACAGCCACAAGGGTCAATACATTTGAATTGTATTGGCAAATTTCACTAGTATGTAGAAATAAGTGGATCCTATCATTACATGCATATTTGGCTAAGTAGGGTTTAGGCTCATTTGCAGAAAGCAATATTGTTTTGTCCTATCTTTTCCAAAATAGTTTTGCTCTTTTGAAAATCTTTTGTCAAATCTTTCTGAACTCCTTGGAATCCACCAAGTGCTTCAAGTCTCTTGTTGTCACTTTCAAATTTTACTTTTAGAAATTGGAATGTCGATATTTCCCATAGCTTCAGGCCTTAGTTGCTCAGTATTGTCCATAACCGGGGACACGGCTAAGTACTTAGAATTTTGATCTTCTGCAGAAGTTGTACACTTTACCCACATGACACACTCTCATCTTGTTGCCACCAGTGGCCGCTGGATAAGTACTCACCAAGATGGATCTTGGCAGATTGAGAATGTGTGAAGTCTTTCCATAGGGTCCTCCAAAGACACAATGCTAGCTTGTCTACTGTGCACCAATGTAGGGTTCAGTTCCTCATTTAGTTAACCTGAAGAGGCCAATGCATGGGTCTTCCACTATGTAGTTGACTAAGCCAGTGCCCATTTAGCATGTGGGCTACAGGAGGCCAACTGTACGAGAAACATGTTCAATCTCTAAGTCCATGGGTGGTTTTCTTTTAGTGCACATACAAAAAGAGATTGCCATATAAACATGGTTCCTTTTGTTGCCACCTTGTTCAAATCTTGAGTATCCTTGTCCACCCAGGTGGTTCATTGAGTACTTGTTTTATTATATAAAACATAAGTCTTTTCCCAACTTCATATAATCTCAACATGTATCTCATCTCAATATATATAGCATGGCTAAGCATTTTACAACTACATTGTTTTCACTAAGGAATATATAAGGGTATCCTATTAGGATTTAGCATTGCAAAATATAGTAGTCCTTATCATGCATGTTTCAAAATCCACTAAGTGTAATGAAAATAGTAGGACTTGGATGATAGTGTCACTTGACTTTTTGGTAGAGAATGTTGGTTCACTTCTTGATCTTGCTACACTCTTCTAACTTCACTACAAATCAATCAAGCAAACACAAATTCAACTAGCATTCCAACCAATAATCAATCAAATTAATCACACATAAAATAATAGAATCAAGGTCATGCATGCAAACATGCAAAAGATAGTTTTATTTGCAAAAGTGGTTTCTACTAGGCTCTAAACATTGTAAGGCTCAAAGTGGTCATTTTCTAAAGTGGCAAAACCATTTGCAAAAGGGTTTTATCTATAAATCATTTTTAAATCAAATCATTATTTTATGTGGTGAAAATGCTTTTAGTAAGGCAATAATTTTTATATTGTTCACCAAATAAGTTGTTAATTCACAAAACTTGGTGTTTAGGGTCAGTAGGTTGAATCAAATCATTTCCCAAAAGGTTTTACTCAAAAATCATTTCCATAGCAAAATCAATATTTTTATTTGACTAGAAATGAGCTAACTCAATTATTCAATCCTAAACTTCATAAAATACATTTTTAAATCCATGAGTTGTTTCCTAGGGTCAGTATGTTCACAACAAACCATTTTGCAAAGATTTCAACCCCAAAATCATTTTGGAATAAATTTTATATCCTAAACAAGCATACACAAGTTTCTGCAAAAACAACCATTTTACCAGAAGCTTTTTCCTAAACAAAGTGCATGGTTGGCTAGGTCTTGTTTTTCTGAATCCATTGATATAAAATTTGCAAAATTTGGACATGTATATTTAAAGTTATGCAATTTACAAGTTTGTACCTAAATCTGATTCAGAGTTTTGTTTTAAATCAAAACCAATCCACGTGGCGTGTTTCTACTGGCCGGTACCGGTTCGCACGGATCGGCCTCTATGGATCGTTGGATCTAAGTGTGATCGTGTGGCGCAGAGGCAACCATACCCCTTTGTTTAAGTTTTCTTTCCTATCCACTAGATCGAGATCGAACGGCTACAATCAGCTTGCCACTAACTGGCAGCGCGATGATGGTGGCGCGTGGCGGCGGTGCTCGGCTAGCGGCAGACCTGGCTACAGAGGAAGCAAGGAAGGTCGGGAGGTGGCTCACCGTGCTCGCAGGGGGTTGGCGATGCTCAACGCGTGGTCGTCTTGGCGAGGGGCGCTCAGACGCGACTGGAATTCCTCGCCGGAGTGAGTGGTGGCGTCAGGCGGCTCTGGAGGTCGTCGAGGGTGACGCTGTGGTTCGCCCCGAGGCAAAACAAGGAGACAGTTAGACGCGGGCGAGTGTGGCGAGTGTAGGAGTATCATCGGGAAGGAGAGGGGCGGACGTTGCTGACGGAGATACTTCGCCGGAGTGTCAGCAAACGACGGTGGCGCTCAGATGTTGTCGGCGAGCTGGGGCGAGGCGGCGCGAACGGGAGGCACCGAAAAGCGCTGGTCTGAGGAGCAAGCTTGCATGCTCGGGAAGGCGAGGCGAGGCTGGACGGCGTCGGAGAATTCGTCGGGCGATGGCGGTGTGAGGAAGCGTGGGGCAGCCTAGAGACAGAGAGGAGGGGCTGCTTGGGGGATAAGAGAGAGAAGCCACGGGCGGTTAAATGTGCGTGGTTACTGGGAGGAATCAAGGCCTCCATCAATGCGTAATCAACGCCGGAGTTACTGGCTGCAACGGCAGGGCGACGGGGTCGTGGTTGAAGACGATGAACAGGAGGGTGGGGCCTTGCTGTCAGCGAGGGAGAGAGATAGGGAGAGGGCCACTATGCAGGACTGCAGAGTGCGTGTTTGGGTGAAAAAACGTTTGGGCAGGAAATGAATTAGAACCTGGGCTGCCCAGGCTTTGGGCGGATGGTTGGGCTGTTTGTTTCTCTTTTTTTGTTCTGATTGTTTTTTCTTTTTCTATTTGATTTTCTATTTTGAAATTGAATCAAACAATTCAAACATCAATTCAAATCAAACCACCACCAAACTTTATATTGAGTTTTAGTTCTGTTTAACATAATTCTAAGTCCCAAAATAAAACAATATTTTTATTCTTTTAGGATCTATTTAATAATTAAATAAAATAGTCCTTAGTTATTAATTCAAATAGGACTTGATTATTAAAACTCCATTTGAAACTTACATAATCCCAAAATCATTTCAGTAAGTTTTATTTGAAAATATAAAACACTTGGAAAACTCATTTAAAATAAAATAACAAGTTTTAGTGTTTAATTAAAATGGGAAAAGTCTTTACTTTAATAAAATTTGATATTAATAAATCCTCATTATTTTATTTAAATAACCCTTTACTCCTTTAATCAAAACAAAATATTTTACTTCAAAAACTTGGCCAAGGTTTAATTTGGCTCTATAGAATAATTCTCATTTATATTTCTAACTTTTCATTTGAAAACCAAATCTTTTTATTAAAAGATCCAAAAATAGTAATTCCACTTATTTAAAATTTTCTTTATTAAATGTATATCTTTCAAATCCCTTTAGGATTTGTTTGATCAAATAGGTTTGAAGGTTTCCAAGTTTTATTTTATTCATTTATTTTTCACATAACAAGATTTGGAAAATCTTGGGATGTGACAGAGGGATAGTCCAATCAATTAGAACCGCACTCCCCCTATATCCATGCCCGCACCTAAACCAAATAAGAGTCAAGACATAGGTGAGTATGCAAGGTGATCAAGTCAAGCTCCTTGAATCTATGATATTTAGTTCATTCCTCAAATAAAAAAACTTGCTTAATCAAGTGGCTTCGTGAAGATGTCAGCAAGTTAATCTTTGGTTGACACATATAATAGATCAATATCAGCTCGAGCAACATGATCTCTAATGAAGTGATGACGAATCTCAATATGATTTGTCCTTGTGTGATCCACCGGGTTGTATGCAATCTTTATGGCACTTTCATTGTCACATAGAAGAGGCACTTTGACACAAAGGACACCGTATTCCTTTAAAGTTTGCCTCATCCATAGCAATTGGGTGCAAGAACTAGCATCTACCACATACTCGGCTTCGGCGGTGGAGAGAGATAAACAATTTTGCTTCTTAGAAGACCAACATACCAAGGACCTACCAAGGAATTGGCAAGCCCCGAATGTTGGTTTTCTATCATCCTTATCACCAGCCCAATCCGAATCCGTGTATCCACAAAGATAAAATGTTGACCCTCTAGGATACCAAAGACCATAATGTGGGGTATGAACTAAATATCGAAAGATTCTCTTGACTGCCATTAAATGGCTTTCTTTAGGAGCCGCTTGATATCTTGCAGATACTCCTACAGTCAACACAATATCGGATCTAGATGCACAAAGGTAAAGCAAAGAACCAATCATAGACCAGTATACCTTTTGATCCACATCTTTACCATTTGGATTTTCTTCTAGATGAGTCTTTGCAGCCATGGGAGTAGGAGCTCTATTTAAATCTTGCATATTGAATCTCTTGAGTATATCTTGAGTATACTTGGCTTTGTTCAAGAATGTCCCTCCTCTAACTTGCTTGATCTCAAACCCAAGAAATACTCTCAACTCCCCCATCATAGACATCCGGAACCTACTAGTCATAAGCTTTGAGAATTCATCATTAAAAGATTTGTTAGATGAGCCAAAGATAATATCATCAACATATATTTGACATACAAAAATCTCCCCATTGACCTTCTCAGTAAAAAGAGTGGGATCGATTTTCCCAACTTCAAATCCACGGTCAAACAACAACTCTCTAAGGTGCTCATACCACGTGTGTGGGGCTTGTTTGAGCCCATAGAGCGCCTTATCAAGTTTGTATACATGGTTATGGAAGTTGGGATCCTCAAATCCTGGGGGTTGCTTTACATATACCAACTCATTTAATGGACCATTAAGAAATGCACTTTCTACATCCATTTGTTGCAACTTGGAATTATGATGTGCCACCTAAGCAAGAAGGATACATATGGACTCAAGGCGATCCACGGGTGCATATGTCTCTCCATAATCAATGACTTTAATTTGAGAGAACCCTTGTGCAACCAATCTTGCCTTGTTCCTTACTATAATTCCATGCTCATCTTTCTTGTTCTTGAATATCCACTTGGTTCCTATAACATTGCGGCAATCCTTTGGCTTCTCAACTAACTTCCATACTTTGTTTCTCTCAAATTTATTGAGCTCTTTGTGCATAGCTTCCAACCAATCCGAATCTTCAAGAGCTTCCCACACTTTCTTTCGTTCAATCATGGAGATGTGTGCTTGGTGCTCACTAAACCTCTTCAATTGTTCTCTCGTGGAAATGCCTTTCCTTATGTCACCAACCACATTTTGTAGAGAGTGGTCTCTTAATTCCAACATTCTCTCCTTTCTAGCTTCACGACGAGCGTGGATCTCCTCGTTGTTTCTTGGAGGACCCTCTTCATCATTTTGGTCCTCGTCTTGACCATCAACTTGACCTTGATCATCACCGGAATCATTCTCTTAATTAAGAGGCACATATTGACCTTGGTCTTGATCAGACACTCTTCTAGCATCGATTTGAGCTTGTCTCAGGGAAGTTTGTATGGCTCTTCCTTGAGTAATTGACTTGGCACCACTTGACATCCTAGAGAATGAATCAAGCTCCTCTTCACTAGAGATGTCACCTTGATCAACATGTTGAGGGTCCACAGCTTGTCTTTGGCTTGGGTCATTGCCCTCCTCAATGGATGGAGCTTGTTGATGTTGTGAATATGAGAGCTCCACTTGAGTAGAGCATAGTTCTTCTCGATCCGCCATAAGGGGTTCCTCAATAGGGCGGATATATCCCACACCCATTCTTCCTATGGGATCCTAAGTCATTTCATCATCTGCATCACAAGCATCAACACGCCCCCCTTGGGGACCATCATATTCTTCGAAGGTCACACTACAAGATTCTATGACAGCTCCGAAGAGCTTATCATAGATTCTATAAGTGTGAGATTCGAGACCATAGCCAACAAAAATACCCTATAATGCTTTAGACTCAAATTTGGACAAACGAGCACCTTTTATGAGATAAAAACACTTACAACCGAACACCCGGAAGTAAGATATGTTGGGCTTGTTAGCGGTAAGTATTTCATATGGAGTCTTGTTGATTTCTTTGCGGAGGTAGAGCCGGTTTGATGCATGGCAAGCGGTGGAGATGGATTCGTCCCAAAAGTTGTATGGAGATTTAAACTCCGCCAACATGGTCCTAGCCATCTCAATAAGAGTCCGGTTCTTCCTCTCGGAAACACCATTTTCTTGAGGGGCATATGCAGCGGAATATTGGTGTTTTATCCCCTCATCACTAAGGAAATCATTCAAGGTGTAGTTCTTGAACTCGGTGCCGTTGTCGCTTCTTATTATCAACACCGGGACATTGTATTGATGTTGAACCAAGTTGATGAAGTCGATGAAGGTCTTTTGGGTCTCACTTTTCAACTTGAAGAAATATACCCATGAGTATCTTGAAAAGTCATCAACAATCACCAAACAATATTTCTTCCCACCAAGACTTGCATGAGATGGAGGACCAAAGAGATCCACATGAAGGAGCTCCAAGATCTTTGTTGACTTGATGCGGTTCTTTGGCTTGTGGGGAGCATCATGCATCTTTCCTAGTACACAAGCCCTACAAACACGATCTTTCGCAAAGGAAACATTTTCTTTTAGTCCAACAATATGGCCCTCCTTGTGGAGACTTTGCAAAGTTCTCATATTGACATGGGCTAGTCGGCGATGCCATAACCAACCCACATCGGCCTTTCCGAATAAGCACATCGCACTTGTAGTGGTTTGCCCCGAAAAGTCCACCACATACAAGTCATGTTCAACGTACCCAACGAAAGCGACCTTGAGAGACTTGCTCCACATGAGGACCACAATATCATCATCAACAAAGATGGAAAAGCCCATCTTTCCAAGAGAACAAACTAAAAGTAAATTGTATCCAAGGGTCTCAATAAGCATGACGTTCACGAGTGTAATATCGTGAGCAACCACTACCTTGCTGAAACCCATTACCTTAGACTTTGACTTCTTGGCATATTCACGGTTATTTGATCATCATTTGGCTTTAAATCCTTGAAAATAGACGAGCTTCCGGTCATATGACTTGTGCAACCACTATCAAGCACCCACTTTGACCCTTCGGAAGCATATGTCTACAAAAGATCAAGCTAAATTTTAGGTACCCATTTTTCAATGGGACCTCTTTTTTTAGCAACAAGGGTCTTGGGACCCAAATATACCAAGCAATATAACCATCATATGGGCCAACATATTGTGCATACGCATCACCATAATAATCACGCATTAGAACATAGTGAGGGTTAGCACTTCCCGCAAAAGTCATCATGGGACATAGTTTTACCGCTTGTGGTCTTACTATCCACAATGGCCTTGTTTTTCTCTTGTGCGGGCTTGGCCTTCTTCTTGTTGTTCTTCTTCTTGGCTTTGGAGACAAAACCAATGCCCCCTTTCTCACCACTAGGCCTTTGCTTACTCAAAAGATCATCAATGGACTTGTTACCTTGTGGAAATGTGGCCTTGGCTAGCTCCCCCTTCAACCTAGCATTTTCTTCAAGAATAGTTTTAATACTAGATGGAATGAAGTTACTAGGTGAAGGAATATTGACCAATTGAGTTTGAAGCATTTCATGGGACTTTGTGAGTGACAAGAGTTCACTTTCCAAAGCCTTGTGAGCGTTGTTAAGCAAACTAAAGTCCCCGGCAAGTTTTTCATGAACCACACCAAACTAAATCTTGTCATTTTTAGCCCTTTTGCATTTAGCAATAGCATGATAATGTTCTTTGATGAGTCTATTAACAATAATTTCATTGGCATCATCGAGCCCTTCAAGTTTTAGTTCAAGGTACATTCTAGTCTCTTGTTCTTCTTCTAGAGCATTATTTAGGGCTTCTAGCTCAATCATGTGTTCATGCCCAAGTTTACATATTAGATCTAGAAGCTCTTGTGTGTGGGAAAGTTGATCTAAGATGTTCCCAAAATGTGTCTTGGCCTCCCCTTGTAAGTTAGTCACAAACTCATCGAAAGCAATTAATTCCCTTTTTACGTCAAGAGACATCTCATCATCAATTTCATCATTAGCTAAGGGAGTGGAATGAGATGATGAGGATACCTCCATTCCTCTTGCCATAAGGCAAGTGCCGTTCTTGTTGGGAGTATTCTCATTTGGAGAATCGAAGAGTGAGAACGTTGGAGTAGAAGTAGTGGCTAGAGCAGCCACACCACTTGATGTTTCCTCTTCCTCATCTTCATTGTCGGAGGAGAATTCTTCATGAGTGATCAAAACAATTTCGCCCGACTTCTTATTGATGGGATTGTTCTTGACGAAGGGTTTCTTGTAAGGAGCTTTGGGATTTTTCTTCAACACAAGCTTACCCCCATGGTCTTCTCTCTTATCATAGGGACAACCCGCCACAAAGTGATAGAGGTCACCACAATTGAAGCAAGTTCTCAATCTAGTGGCATTTTCTATTTTCCCATTTGGGTTGCTTTTGCATTGCATTTCCATCTTGGCCTTGGCGGGGTTCTTCCAAAAGTTCTTTGCATAGAAGGCCATATATTGACCATGAGCAATCTTGACATCATCGGGGTGGTCCATGGATAGGACTTCATCACTATCATCTTCATCCCCATGTGCCACAACTTTGGCCTTCAATGCAACGTTGACAACATTGCTCATACCAAGGGCTCGAGCATGGGCATCTTTGGCATTCTTGGCGACAACCTTGAAAGAGGCCATCTCTTGCATAACTTCATTGGAGGTCATGAGATGGTAGTTGTGTCTTCCTTGTAGGCTCTTCAAGTCGGTGGGCTCAAAGGGCATGAGTGAACTCACATATTTCATTTTTATCCAAGCATCATCTACATGTGAGGCACCCACATTTCTAAAGGCGGTGGCGGTGGTCTTGAGCCTACGGTACATGTCTTCATGATCTTCACCTTCCTTCATGTAGAAGCCTTTGGCTTCATTGCTTAGTGCATCATACCGGTTCCTTCTCATGCTCTCATTCCCAACAAACAACACCGTGAGAGCATCCCAAGCTTCCTTGGCGATGCTGAGGTGCTCAATGTGTGGGTAATCCTTTGTACCCAATCCTTGTTGAATCATGTGCAAGGCGGTGGCATTGAGTTGACTGTTAACAACTTCTCTTCTTGTCAAGTTGTTTGGATCCCCAATATAGAGTCCTTGTTCGATGATGTTCCATAGTTCAATGCAAGAGCTGCACACATGAGTTTTCATTAGAGATTTCCATTGAGCAAAAGTAGTAGATGATTCAAGCTTAGGTGGGTCACCTCTATTGTTTAAATGAGGGTGAGGATTTGGGGGTTGATGCGTGCACCCAGTGTTGACGTGGGACACTTCGTTGGAACCCCAAGAGCAAGGTGTGATGAGCACAGCAGCAAATTTCCCTCAGTAGAGACCGAGGTTATCAAACCTGGAGGAGGAAGGAAACGTCTCAAAGGTGTTGCTGGCAACGTAGAGACCTGCATAACACAAACTCAAGACTTTGCCCCAACGAATTAGTGAGGTTGTGAAGCTCACCAGTTTGCTGTAATAAAGGATTAAACATATGGTGTGGAAGGTAATGGTTTGCAGCAAGTAAACAAGTAACAGTGGAAGATGTATCAATGGTAAATATTGGACCGGGATCAATAGTTTACTAGAGGTGCTCTCTTTAGATAAACAACATGGAATGAAGGGTAAACAAATTACAGCGGGGCAATTGACAGGAACTGAGCAAGGCAAAGCAATGCAATTACTAGCCAGAAAGTTCCTATGAGGTTGATTGGGCAATACAACAATATACATAGACCGTCATCCAACTGCATCTATGACTAGAAGTCCACCTTCAAGTTATCATCCGAACCCCCTCCAGTATTAAGTTACAAGCAACAGACAACTAGCAACTACTTGGCCAAGATAACCACTATCAACGGAGAGCATGCAAGATCACAAACAACATAGACATGATAAATCATAAAGATAAAACCATTAATCAAACCAACATCATAATCTCAATATCCATCGGATGCCCGCAAACACAACATGCATGATTACAAATAGATTAGATCTTGATCATGAACGGAGCTCACAAGATCTATACATGAAAGCACAAAGGAGGAGATACAACCATCTAGATGCTACATGGACCCATATTCCAAGGTGGAACTACTCACGAATCATACCGTAGAGAAGGCCTCTGGGATGATCTCCCCTCCAGCAGGGTGCCGGGAAGAACTTCAGATCCCCCCGATCTAGGGACGATAGTGGCGGCGGCTACAGACGGTTCGTGGATTTCTGATCGGGTCCTCAGGGTTTCTGCATCGGGGGCTTCTTATAGGCGAAGGGGCGAGTCCAGAAGGCGACCAGGGCCGCCAAACCCTAGCCAGGTGCGGGCCCACCTGCCCCCGTGCCTAGGGTGGGTCTGGCCCCCCTGGCCGGCCCCTCCGGCTCTCCTCTAGACTTCTTGTTCCCCACGGAAAGTAATTAACTTTGTCCTTCGTCCCGTCCAATTCCGAGAATATTTCTTTACTAACTTTTCTGAAACCAAAAACAGCAGAAAACAAGCATCTGGCACTGTTGCAACTTGTTAATAGTTTAGTACTAGAAAACATGTAAAAAGCACCTCAAAGTGTGGACAAGTAAAGTAAAGTAGATACTAAACAAGCATGGAGCATCAAAAATTATAGATACGTTTCCAACGTATCAGCATCCCCAAGCTTAACTCCTGCTCATCCTCGAGTAGGTAAGTGATAAATGAATAATTTTTGAGGTGACATGAACCCTCACAATAAAGATCCAACCATTTGCAAGCATTGAAAGCTGGGCTCAAAGAACTCTAAACATGTGCATGAAAGATGGAGTTCTAACAATAGGACATAGCAACTATGCATGCAACATGACAAGCTACAAAAAAAGATCATGAATAACATGCATTGAAAAACGTTTGTTTGTTTCACATGCAGAAAACATAGCATAGTGGCAATCAACTTGTCCCTCATAGAGTAGAAATATAATGCATAGGACACCTGCAAAGTTCACAAGGGTGACTAGAAACAAATAGCACAAGAGCAAGTAATAACACAGTATGCATCAATTAATAAGCTTTGGAACACTACACACAGAATGCCAACTATGCTCTCTTAATGGTGCCTAAAGGTAGAAGGTGGAGACTCAATAATGGTGGAAGAAAGGCCTTTTTGTAAAGGAGGCAGGGATTATAAGTTTCAAAAAGAGCTTCCAGAAATTATGATACTAGTTAGCTTTCAGCCCTCATTGCCACTATCATAAGCATCTTGAAGTGGTTAAGGTTAAAGTGGCAAAGCTGAAGTATATGCTTGACGAAGTATAAGTTGGTAATCTCATGCCCCTTGAATACGAGGGCCACAACTCATGCATACTCAACTTTGGGTCCAGGTAAGTTCTTGTCATTGTAAGTATTTGTATATCATTGATAACCGCCAACGGGGTACACCTTGCACATGGTACAGGAGCTTTCCCATATCCAAAATGACAAGGCAAACAGACAATGATCATCTCAGCAATTCTTCTTATGTACCATGGGAATATGGTGATTTTTTCTCTCTTTCCTCTTTTCTCAATGTGTCTCTTTTTTTTATAAGAAAAATGCTTCATAGATGTCACTATGGTGATGCTGCAAGTTTCCACCATGATTAGGCATGGCTTAGGCTAGCGGCCCAGGCGTTTCTCTAACACAGGATACAAACTCCATGGACTTACAAGTTCCCTCTTTATTTCACACTGGTGACATCCATAGACAAAAGAACATGATATCAACTGAGTACAACAAGGTACAAGTGCAATGTTGAAAACGTTCCCCGTGACAGCACGGTTCTGCTAATTCCAACTTATAAGTGCAAGCATATACAACAAAGTTGTCACAATGGTTCAAGTTTATTAGGGGCAAAGAATAGAGTGTGCCATCAAGTTCGTGAGGGCTTTAATCACTAAGTTTTCACATAAAAATAGTTTTTAATTGGAAGATAGATGAAAACAAGAATATACTTGGAATGGTGTAACACACCATGCATAGGAATTTATGGTGGACACTTTGGAATAACTTAGTTTCTTTGGAGTTGGAAGAATGAGTAGAACTTACTCATACAAGACTAGGAGCAACCAACTAAGAGAGCAATAATGGCCATAATTATGCAATGCAACAAAGCAAACTAATCAAATCAAAGAGTGGTACTACAAGTCGAGGACTAAATGATCATAGAGGCTAATGGTGACTTGTCATTGTCATAACATGGTGTGAGCATGTGCCAAGTCAACCCAAGCAAAACATCAAAGGAGAATGCCACAATACTATGCTTTTGCATGCTAAAACAACGCATAATTTCTTCAAGGCACACTAAGCAATCCCAATTGTTTGGAACAATACATGCTACAACAATAATCACTGAGCATAATGCTAAAACAACACCTAGCATGTCATGCTAAAGTCTAAGTCACAGTCAATGCAAGCTCCTCTTGCACTTCAAGCAAGAACTTACTACTCCTTTCCAAACACCAAGCAAACTTATTTGCAAAACAACACAGCGAGAGCGGGGGTCCAAACTACTAAAGCAAACTAAACAAACTAAGCAAAGCAAACAAAAACTAATACGCTCCAAGAACAACACAACTGTGCATGAAACTATAAAAACGAAGTGTCTAGACAGACCTGAGATTTTTATTGATGAAGAAGGGGATGCCTTGGGCATCTCCAAGCTTTGATGCTTGTACCTCTTGGATATTTCTTGGGGTGACACCATGGTGGCATACCCAAGCTTGAGCTTTTGTCCATTCTTCATCTCATTGCATCATTCTCTCTCTACACCTGAAATTTTTCCTTCATACAAAACTTCACACAATCCTCATTAGCAACATTAGCTTATTCAAAAGATATTAGACCCCTGGCAAAGCTTTGGAACAGCAAGGCTTTTCATTAAAAACACAAGCTATTGTAGTAACTCCTTCAAAGAAACTTAATTTACCTGAAGAGAGCTCAAAAAGGAATCAATAAGAAGCAAATGCAAATAATGGCAGAAATCTGCCAAAACAGACCAGCAGGTAGAAACGAATTTTTTTGAACATCTTATCTTGCTCAAATCAAAAAGTGTTGAACTAACGAAAGTTAGGTAACATACTGGGGGATTTATTCATAAATTTTTAGATCAATCCGAGTTACAGATCCTCCTCACAAATTTTTTTGGTGGAGGACAGAAATCTGTTTCGGGACAGCAACTCCCCAAATCTTATTTCCCTCTCATTAGAGGTCATTCTTGGCAGAAAAAGCAAACAAAAAAGTTAAGAAGAGGTCATTACAGTAGTAATAACTTCCAATACTCAAGGAAACTCTTGGGTTATTTCCCAACAAGTAATTTTCTTTAACGCCTTTAAGTTAGGCACAAGAAGCAAGGAGAATCAAGTATTTTCAAATGAAGAATTGCCCCTCTTATTCCTTCTTTTCTTACCTTTATTTTTCTTCTTAGGGAAGATATGATTGCTTACCGGGGGAGTAAAGTGCATGATTCCTTCTCCCACATCTATTACTTCCCCAAGATGTTTCAATAGAGATCTTCCAAGTGTGATCTATCCTTTGCCTACACATTCAATAACAAGATAATCAGTAGACACCATTTTCCCTGAGATTTTTGTAAACACACCTTCAGCTATTCCAATGGGCAATATAGTGGCGTTGTTGGTAAGAGAGATTTCCTCTCCTCCTTCAATAAGCCCCCAAAGACTCAAGGAATCAAAAATATCTTTAGGCATGAGACAAAATTCAGACATGATATCACAGCGAGCATCAAAAAGTGTAGTGTTTATTGAGACTTTAATTGTGAGAAACCAATTTGAAGGCTCAGAATTTATGGGAACATCATCATGGTAAGCCCTAAGAGTGTGATAGCAACTATTCATGGCAGCAATACTGGTCTCAAGATGGTTCAACCTAGCAAAAATACTTGTGAAAGAGGAATCAGACTTGCCAGGTGTACCATAGATCATGATTAATTTTCTTATATCATCATAAGCTTCATCCTCAGTACAAAGCAAAAAATCTTTTTCATCCACAACATCCAAAGCATATCTATAACGAAGAGCAATACCGCGGTAGAAACTATCAATAACTAAGTTGAGGCTTACCTCAGGCTCATTTTCCCTCTAGAAAGCAGAGATTATAGACCAAGCTTCCTTAAATCTTTCTTCACTTTTTTGCTTAAAAGTGGAGATTTCTACCATAGGGGAAATAAAGGCAGACCCCAACATGGCAGCAACTAGAGCAGGAACTAATTTTTTTTGTGTTTTTGAATAAAGCAAGCAAACCAAGCTTAGACTAATTTTTTTGGGTTTTTTGAAAAGAGGCAAACAAAACCAAGCAAAAGAAACAAAGAAAACTAAAAACAAAGTAAAGAGAAAGAAAGTGAATGACTCCCCTAGTGAAGACGTCCTTATCCTTCCCGACAACGGCGCTAGAAATCTTGATGCGTGCACCCAGTGTTGACGTGGGACACTTCGTTGGAACCCCAAGAGCAAGGTGTGATGAGCACAGCAGCAAGTTTCCCTCAGTAGAGACCGGGGTTATTGAACCTGAAGGAGGAAGGAAACATCTCAAAGGTGTTGCTGGCAACATGGAGACCTGCACAATACAAACTCAAGACTTTGCCCCAACAAATCAGTGAGGTTGTCAAGCTCACCGGTTTGCTGTAACAAAGGATTAAACGTATGGTGTGGAAGGTAATGGTTTGTAGCAAGTAAACAAATAACAGTGGAAGATGTATCAATGGTAAAGATTGTACCGGGGTCCATAGTTCACTAGAGGTGCTCTCCTTAGGTAAACAACATGGCATGAAGGGTAAACAAATTACAGCGAGGCAATTGACAGGAACTGAGCAAGGCAAAACAATGCAATTACTGGCCAGAAAGATCCTATGAGGTTGATTGGGCAATACAACAATATACATAGACCATCATCCAACTGCATCTATGACTAGAAGTCCACCTTCAGGTTATCATCCGAACCCACTCCAGTATTAAGTTGCAAGCAACATACAACTGCTTTAAGAAAAGTGTGTAAGGTAAACAGTCCACATGTTCCATGAACAAGAGACCATTGTTTTCTCCCTTGTAGCAACAACACATCTACAACCGAAGAGATTTAACTCACTTCCCTTGGAAACTAGAGGCATGAACCCACTATCGAGCATAAATACTCCCTCTTGGAGTCACTAGCAAGTACTTGGCCAAGATAACCACTAGCAACGGAGAGCATGCAAGATCACAAACAACACAGACATGATAGAATCATAAAGATAAAACCATTAATCAAACCAACATAATAATCTCAATATCCATCGGATCCCATAAACACAACATGCATGATTACAAATAGATTAGATCTTGATCATGAACGGAGCTCACAAGATCTATACATGAAAGCACAAAGGAGGAGATACAACCATCTAGCTACTACATGGACCCATAGTCCAAGGTGGAACTACTCACGAATTATACCTGAGAGAAGGCCTCCGGGATGATCTCCCCTCTGGTAGGGTTCTGAGAAGAACTTCAGATCCCCCCGATCTAGGGACGATGGTGGCGGCGGCTACAGACAGTTTCGTGGATTTCTGATCGGGACCTCAGGGTTTCTGCATCGGGGGCTTCTTACAGGCGAAGGGGCGAGTCCGGGAGGCGACCAGGGCCGCTAAACACCTGCCCGCGCGCCTGGGGTGGGTCTGGCCCCCATGGCCGGCCCTTCGCCTCTCCTCTGGACTTCTTGTTCCCCACGGAAAGTAATTGACTTTGTCCTTCGTCCTGTCCAATTCCGAGAATATTTCTTTACTAACTTTTCTTGAAACCAAAAACAACAGAAAACAGGCATCTGACACTATTGCAACTTGTTAATAGGTTAGTACCAGAAAACATATAAAAATCACCTCAAAGTGTGGACAAGTAAAGTAAAGTAGATACTAAACAAGCATGGAGCATCAAAAATTATAGATACGTTTCCAACGTATCAGGGGGTCGTGAGAGAACCATGCATGAGAGTCATGATGCTCTCCCTTCTTACCAACCCTTTTTGTGGAGGAGTTAATGTTGCATTGATTATCCCCCACCACCTTATCCGTGGGAGATGCTAGGGCATTCTCTTTGGATGAAGGTGGTAGTTCCTCTTGAGGATAAGGGGATGACGAGCCTACCTTATCTTTAACAAGTTGCTCAATTAACTTTTGCAATTGTTTGATCTCGTTGGCCATGGTGGAGCTCAATCTTGTTTCCAAGTTATTGAGATCATCCATGGTCACCGTGGTATGCTCACCACCACCTTCCCCCTCATTGCTACCCATATACTCTTAGGCGATAAAGCCCGGATAAAGAGTCGAGGCTCTGATACCAATTGAAAGGATCGTATGGGCACCTAGAGGAGGGGAGGGTGAGTAGGTGCTACTTCAAATTTTCTTCTTTTTCAAATTAAGGTTTAACAATAAAGGTAAATTCTCTAGATTATGCAACTAAGGTGAATTTACCTATATGTCAAACAAGCACAAGCTAACACAACACTAAGCAAGAACAAGTAAGTAAAGTGCGGTAAAGGATAGAAGTAACCAAAGTGGTGGACACGGAGACACAAGGATTTGTTTCCCGTAGTTCCTTCCTTTCAAGGGGAAGTACGTCTATGTTTGGAGAGGGGGTGGTTTCAAACCACCAACGCCACGAGAGGCCTCCCTTATTTTCTGATGAATCTCACCCCAACATGATCGATCCACCTTCCACTATATCGGCAACCTTCAAGGTGGAAGCCGACACCTTTACAACAAGTTCGGGACACACATCCACAACTTAATTGGAGGCTCCCAAATACAAGAAAGCAGTCAAAACAATCAAAGACAATCTTGTACGAACCAAATCTAGAAATAGGGTTTCCAAAGAAAACACTAGAGCAATGGGGCCCTCAAATGAATGAATGGGAAATAAAGATCTCTTTTGGTGAAGTAGTAGATCAAGGGATCCTCCTTCGATTCTCTAAAGATCAAAGAATTTGGATGGTTAAGTGAAGAGATCTTGGCGATTTGGTGTCTCAAATGGAGGTGGTGTTCTTCAATGCAATGAGCACCTTGTCCCAAGTTAGGTGGAGGGGTATTTATGGCCCTCTGAGCAGATCTGACCATTGTGCATTTATTGCAGCATTAGTACCGGATTCCCAAGCGGTAGTACCAGAAAACACCGGTACTACTGGCCAGGTACCGGAGATGCGCCATCAAGGCACACTGGCCCCAGACTCCAACGGTACCAAATTGTGGTGCTACCGCAAAACGGTAGTACCGCCCCTGGGGCACGGTACTACCGGACACATGCGGTAGTGCCGCATTTTTGTACCGGGGAGGGCAGTGGCATTTGCCAACTTGCCAAAAATCCTCTGCCGCGCTAGGTACTAAAATGCGGTACTACCGCATTTTGTTACCGAGGAGGGCAGTGGCCTTTGGCAACTTGCAAAAATCTTCTGCCGCTCTAGGTATTAAAATGCGGTACTACCGCATTTTGGTACCGATCAGTACTGAGGCCTTTGTCGAGCTTGCCCAAGCCTCCTGTCCTGATAGGTATCAAAATGCGGTACTACCGCGTTTTGGTACCTAGCCCGGCAGAAGGTTTTGGGAATTTTTCCCAAACCCCCTGCCATGCCTAGTAGCAAATTCCGGTACTGCCGGTCCTGTGCGGTAGTACCGGATGATTTTTCCGGTACTACCGGACAACACAGAGGCAAAATGTAGATCAGCAAGGGACCCCCTTTTGGGAGGAATAAGCCAATGATTTCTTTGATACAACCTGTGGTACACTTGGCAAATAATTAGTCCGATATGTGTGTTGTTATAAACACCAAAATCACTTGGGATAGGAAATGCTCTTTCACCCTCCTTCCCGTGGACTTCTCCCCTGTGGAAGGCCCCCTCCCTTTGAAGATTAATTTTTTTGTCTAGCAGCTTCTGTGAGACTGGCTTCCCTCAGGAATGGAGGTGGTCAAGCGGCATGGCCCTGGGGATGGCCTATGCGCGCTTTGTGCGGTCCCAGAAACGGGGTCTCACAATTTGTTCTCCTGCCCCGCAGCTCGCTTCCTTTGAAACTTCACCCGGGAGGCCTTGGGGCCGTCTTGGCAGGCCTTAGACCTTGGGAAATTTCTAGAAGCCAATGCAAACCATACCGGAGGAGGCGCCTCTTCTGGTTTGTGTTTGCGGCGATGACCTGTACTCTATGGAACATCCATAACAAGATGGTCATTGAGCGTGTCTTTCTGCGCCGTGCCTCTGACTCGACCTTCAAATTTCTGGCTTTTTTGCAGCAGTGGTATCCGTTGAGTAGACAGCGGGACAGGGCGTAACTGGACAGGATGATAGAGCATCTGATTGTGGCAGCGCGCCATCTTGCTTCCCCTTCCGGTCGTTGAGTGTGTCTTCATGCGAGAGTTTCTCTCTTGTATCGTTGTGTGTTGTGTCGTGTTGGACGTCTTGTTGCGTCGCATTGTGCTTTTTGTGTTGGACCCTCTTGTTCGTTATGTGTGATTGGCCTGTACTGGATGTTGCTTTATTTATAAAGCTGGGCGTATGCCTGTTTCGAGGAGGTTTTCCTGACGAAGTGTATATATTCCAGCGGCCATTATTAAAATCACCAAAATGTCAATGAAAAATGAATCTAGCAGTATAGTGTATATAGAAAACATAATCACTAACCACAAACATAATAAGCCAAGTGGATATTACAAATTGTTTGTATCTTTAGGGAAACAAAAGGCGGTTCGTGAAACCTCTCAAGCGAAGTGGATATTCAAAATAAACTCAAGCACATGCAGTATATAAACGTTATATTCCTACTGATGCTGAAAAATGTACCAAGTTGATCAATTATTTATCTCCTGGTGGAAGAGAGCTGTAACGCCTGTATCATGTAAGACGAATTGAATCAAACTTATGTGTTTCCATACCACTGGTCGGAGAGTATAATATATAGTACTAGTACATCATAGAGTCCAATTAATTAAATTCACACCAACATTTAGAAACTTATTAGTACTACATCATATAGAGTCTCCTCTCGTATGCTGACGCCATTCCTGCAGGAACAAGAAGAGAAGATACGCGAATGCTACTGCCTGGAGAGCCAGTACCGCAGCTATGCTTTGGGTCAGGGTGGGGCCTGCGAAATGCAACCCACACGAAACTTCAATGATCAATTTGCTTAATTTCTCAGTAGTCCGTAGTACACGTTTCAAGCAAACCGATCTAAATGCACATATCAATAAAATCGGAATTAATCATGAAGAGAGAACTCACGGAAGAAGCGCTCGAAAGCACGGAAGTCGGCGAGATGGAGATAACAGTCGCGACCGGAGAAAACAAACTCCTTGGTGTTAGGACACTCTCCCTCCGATTCCTTGAAGCCGCCGGCGATGCATGCGGAGCAAGACGACGCGCCGCCGTAGCACTCCCAGGTTGCCCGCAGCCGGTGAGGCCAGTACCCAAGAGCACGTATGCCCTGGAGCGAGGAGGAGATCTCCGCCGGGAGGGTGGATGCGAGGCGGCGGAGGTTGGCTTCGTAGGTGCTGACGGGGAAAAAAATTCGTCGAATTTTCGCGGAATTTCGCGAAATTTCGTATATTTCGGTGGTCAGCAAAATATTTGTATTTCGTTTAAAATATTTCGTTAATTTGAACTTACAAGCTAAAAAGCGACCTGAATGAAATCAAATTAACATGAGGTTTCATACTACAGTGGTTTGCCTCTATAATATCATTAAGTAGGTTCAGAGTTCGAATCATAATATTGTTTTGATTTTTGTTTTTTATTCATTGCCGAAGAATTTGCTTTAAAAATTATAAAAAGTGTGATTCGAACCTAGCATACTAAGTCTGAGCACAAAGTGCAGTGCCAACACGTCAGGAACCAATTGCTGAATAGGTTGTACAGTTATCTTTAATATTCAATAGATAGACTTCAAATTTGTCCAAATTCAAACGAAAAATTCATCAATTTGTCCGAAATTAATTGCAAAATTTACGAAATTTTGTTAATTTCGTCAATTTCGTTGGTCAGCGAAATTTTTCTACTTACGAAATTCAAAACCCCGGGTGCTGTTGGCCGCGTACCTGCCATCTCCGATGCATATGACGTATGGGGTGGTGGATGAGGGCGACGCAGCAAGGGCGAGGAGGATGAGGAGATGATACTTCATGGCGGCACACCGCTATGGAGGGGACTGCACGATCGAGAAAGAAAGAAGCAGCTTCAGGGTGCATCTATGGAGGAGGGGCTGATCCAGGAGGATTGCGTAGTGATAGCCTGGGCGACGACTTTGACTGCAACTCTGGTCATCTCGTCGCTTCTGATGGCCAGCCTGTGGTGCCTTGCACGTGGACCGTTCTCTGACGTATCTTCTACTCTTTAGTATTTATATTATTTTTGATTGGATATATTTAGCACTAAAATATATCTAAATATATATTTCCGTAATTTTAACACATCTCTAATTAATTGGATCTGTCCTCTTTAGCGTCACTGATCGGAGGGAGTAGTACTCTTTTTGTCTCATCTATTAACTTGAGCCACGGGCAAGTAGAGTGGAATTTAAAAGAAAGAGGCCTACTTCAGTGCTCCCCCTAATCCCAAGTTTGAAACGATGATTTTGTCCCGTCAGGTTTTTTTCTTTGGCCCGTCGATGCCTATATCCAAGTCATGTATACCCTTGTGTATACATACTGTACGCATACTTTCCGCCCTACAAAAACCTATACATCTCCACCTAAGGATCCCATGCTTAGTTATGTGTTTATGTTCATTAATTAGGATTATCCACATGACTGGGTATGCAATCGCACAAAAAACACATCTCTACAGTGACACTCTGAGGAACATGGGACAATTTATGAATGACAATTTGAGGAACATGGGACAATTTATGGCACAATATTTCCAAACAGGCTGACTACAGTGACACTGAGGAGGACAAGATCCGAGTACAAGATTAACACATCTCTCTAAGCATTTTCTTCCGGATGTCTCCTACTCCCATATTATCTTTTTTTTTTTTGCAAAATACTCACGGTGGCATTGATCTCTTCTTGCATTGTGCTTTGCTAACATTAAGTATTCGAGAGAAATGTGGTGTACTCTTGAACTATATATTGAGTAAATGTAGACGCTCAACTGGCCCTCCTCGATGGTATATATACATGAATTGTTTAGAATCTAACACATGGTTGCTAGAATTCAACTTCATGGGATATTTTCGTACGGAACGTGTTCACAAATATTGGCCATATAGACGGCTATAGGGCATACCATGTTCTATCTTTTACTGTATTTATTTATTCCCGCTCTAGCTTGGATACGGTAGGGACACGGTTGTTATGATAGTTTAGGACAGTTAGGACTCTAGTCTAACTTGACTTGTACTCTAAGATGATCCCATGTAAGTCTATATATACTCTGAGGGTCAATAATACATCCAACATATTCCGCCAATCCCTCTCCATCGTTCTACATGGTATCATCCGTAAATTCGATCCTATCCTAGAGCCGCCACCGCCAAAACCCTAGCACCATCGTCGCCTCTCCCCTACCTTGCGCTACCCCCTCCTATGGCGCCGTGCTAGCCGAGCAACACGCTTCCGCCACGCTGCCCCCGGGGAGGTCGATCACCATGATCTTCGTCGGGGACTGCGCAACCCATACACAGGGTTCGTCCACCGGTCCGTGATCGGTTGTCCTGTAAGTCTTTTTTCGATCTCTTGATCGGTTTTATTTTCTGGTTTACCAATCTTAGATCGGATTGAGTCGTCCACCGCCGTCGTCCACTCGCACCTCTACTCCGACCATTGGCATCGACGATCTACACCGCGCATGTGCGCCCTCCCTCTCTGCTGCCGCGCCTGCCTCCGCAGGCTGCCGCGCACCACAGACGGCTGCTACGCCTTCCTTAGAAGGCTGCCACGTCCGCCCTCTTTCGGATCGTCTTCGTCGTTATCGTCCGGGACTTCACCGACAATGCCTCGGTCCATCGACTCCGATCTACGCATCATTCACGCCAATGGCGCATACGACGCACCATTGGTCTGATCAACTGATCCCGCGTCTGTCTACGCCAAGCACGTCCCCGAGCACACGCCTACTACCGATTGAGCTACAGGCTGCCGCTGTGTCGCCCCTTCAGCTGCAGCGCCGCCGCCTTTGGTCCATGCTACTGGCTTCCAACGCGTCTTTCTTGGTCCACGCTATAGTTTGCCTAGTCGATAGAAAAAATTCCTCCTACGGAGTCAATGCAAAAGAAAGAATACTCGAGTCTAGTACCTCCTTGGATGAATAAGATCTTTGAGCCTATGCTCCGGTGCAAGCACCCGAACATAGCCTCGGGGGCTACTCCCATCGGGAGCACTGGCCGTGCACCCGACAGTTTTGATGATTCAAGAAATAGAAGGCCTGAGTTGAGCACCTCCTCAGATCAAAAGAACTTTGAGCCTATGCTCTGGTGCAAACACCCGAACATAGCCTTGGGGGCTACTCCCATCAGGAGCGCTAGTCGCGCACCCGATAGAAACAACAAACCCTCCTACGGAGTCGACAGAAGAACTCAAGAAGACGAACTTTGAGCCTATACTCGAGTGCAAGCATTCGAATGTAGCCTTAGTGCTACTCCCATCGGGAGCGCTGTCCGCGCATCCGATAGAAAAAACAGAAATCCTCCAACAGTTCAACATAAGAATAACATTGAGACTACCCGAGTGTAGCCTCAACGGTTACTCCCATCAGGAGCATCCAAAGAAAATGCCAACATCATTTCAAGAACAAGACAACTTCATCCATTGCAACAGCCAAACAACGCAGTTGAGTAATTCACACATCTAAAAAAATCTTCGAGTTCACCTTCAGGCATATTGAAACGGACTTGGAGACTCGACCCGAGTCTACGACTCAAGTGGAATCTCGGGGGCTACTGACATGGGCATGACCCTTCGGGTGCCCATAGTTAGTATATATGGTGATGCCTAACAGAGGGCTCACTTGAAGATACATCAATATCCATGAAGCTCATGACGATTCAACAAATACAAAGCCTACAAGGACACAGACTCTTGGCACACAAGACAAGGAAAGTCCAAGACTAGATTAGTTACAAACTCTAGACTTGTAACCAACTCGTATTGGTACCCGAGACCTAGCCTCCCCATATATAAAGGCTAGAGGGTCCAACGAGGAGTACAGACTACACCCGATACGCTACACCCGACAATAGACATCACACCTCTCTCTCTATCTCGGCGAGATCGCATCTAGTCGACTCAACGAGTTTATACTCTTCAAATATAATATGAGCAGACAAGTAGGAGTAGGGTTTCCACTATGAGGGCATGAACCTGGGTAAATCGCCTCCCTTGTTTGTCTATTAAGCCCACGAAGTCACCAGCGTTCTCTTTCCACAAAACCCTAAGTCCATAACCATGGGCATTGCTAAGGTTACCCCTTGTCACTTGGCGTGTATGTCGCTGGTGGTCTCCCAGCCGCTGCACCGACTTGTGCCATGCATCTATGACGCCCCTCGGGTCGTAGCGTCGCTGCACGTAGTCTTCTCCGCCATCCATGCATACTAACATCCTTGGTTTCCACCACACCATCTCCTACGGCATGGACCAGCGCCGTCTGCGCATGGTCTTCTTCACGCTGCCAGTGCGGTGACCCAGCATACCACTGCATGATGTAGTACACTATGGTTGTTGACATAACACCAATGAAACACCATTCACTAGTATTACATCCCTCAGAGTGGTACAACAGAAACACAGCAGGTCCAAGACATGACTATAGGTTACAACTCAAGTCTTTACAAAAGATCCAGAGAAGACTCGAGGTTGAAGAGAGAGAAAGAAACTTCTTACAAAGAAGAACCGGAAATAATCAACTCATAACTATTATACTAATAGATTAGTATTTAAACTATTTGGTTTGCATTGCTGCTATTGCAATACTCTACAGAAGTAGGTTCTATGGCTAGAGATTATATTTCTATCTAATCAGCAACTTCTTCTTTACTTCAGTTGATGTATAGGTTGACTTCATTGACTTTGTTGAGGAACTTGAGCTGTTGATGAAGATTCTCTTGAGCATAAGTTGATGTAGACGTCGTCTTTATTGGCTTCCGAATCTAGCCAGGGTTAAGAAGATACGTTGAGTACGAGCGTACTCAGCAAGTCCATAAAAAGGAGTATCTGATGCACTAACTACAGCGACAGACCGTAGGTCATAGGAAATGCAGGTTTCCGCAAACATTTTTTCAAAGATTGCTTTTATTTTGAAAAGCTATGTCCGTTAGCCTTCACAGATTTACCAGAACTTTTATGGAGTTCCTTTCCTGTCGTGATCGTAGCTTCTTTCCGGAACAGGGAGTAACAAGTTACAATTATTACACTGTGAAAAGGTGCGTTTCTATACCCATGAGAGATCTTAGCTTTGTTGTACATCCGGGCTGCAAACTCATTCACACTTTCTTGGTATGAGGCCCAGACTAAGATCCAAGCCAATCACTGCCCTTCTCCGCGACCCCATATGTCTGCACGATCCTTCGAGGCTGACTACATCTCCGTTAAGCCCCCTTTCAGGAAGCTACAACCCTGATGAGTTCCCGAAGACTCTATGAGCCGTTGGTGCCCCTAGCAAGCGCCATAAAGGACCGACTATACCTCTGATACGTCCAAAACATATCTACTTTCCTGAACACTTTTGCTATTGTTTCTCCTCTAAACTTGTGTGATTTGGATACAACTAACACGGACTGACACTGTTTTTAGCAGAATTGCTTTGGTGTCTAGTTTTTGTGCAGAAAATCAACTTTCAGGAAAAATCCCGGAAAATATGGCAAAACTCCTATTTTATCAGAAGACTCACGTGGCCAGAAGATGAGACGGAGGAGGGCCACGAGGGTCCCACATTCCCTGGCCACGCGGGCCAGCCCAGGCCGCGCCTGGGAGGGGTGTGGCCACCTCAGGCACCCCCTCGGCTTCCCTCTTCGCCTACATAAAGCCTTCTGACCTAAAAAACGCAGGGCGTTTGATGTTTTTCCAAATAGAGTTCCGTTGCGCCGCCACCGCCAGAAACCGTGATTTGGAACTAGAAACTCCGTTCTAGCACCCTGCCGGGACAAGGAATTGGAGGAGATCATTGCCATCATCATTACTGACACCTCTCCATCAACCATCCATGTTTCCCCCATACATGAGTGAGTAATCCCCCGTTGTAGGCTATGGAGATGGTAGGGATTAGATGAGATCTATCATGTAATCGAATAAGATTGTTAGGGCATGGTGCCTAGTATCTTTATTAGTGCTATTTGACTTTGTTGCAACTTGTTGTGCTTAATGCTTGTCACTAGGGCCCGAGTGCCATGATCTCAGATCTGAACATGTTATTGATTCATGATGATAGTATAGTTGGTGATCTTATCTGCAAGTTGTGTACACATATCATTGTCCAGAACCAAAGGCCCCGAAGTGACAGAAATTGGGACAGCCAGAGGGAATGGCTATGATATGAGGATCACATGTGTTCACGGAGTGTTAATGCTTTGCTCTGGCACTCTATTAAAAGGAGTACCTTAATTGCCAGTAGATTCCCTTGAGGCCCCGCTACAACAGGCTGGTAGGACAAAAGATGTTGTGCAAGTTCTCATTGCGAGCACGTATGACTATATATGGAACACATGCCTATGATTGTTTAGTACTTGGATGCTTTATCTTATTTATCTGCAAATGCCCTAGATCTTGAAGTTACATGAATAGTCTCGTCCATGCAATGCCCGTCCATCCATCCCTATGCCTACCGCACTCAAATCCTACTGTTTGCTACTATTGTTACTACTGCCTTTGTTTTACTGCTGCTGTTACTTTGCTTTTTCTACTACAAAACTGTTGCTATTGATAAACTACTATGAGCAAGATTATTTCTAGGTGCAGCTGAATTGACAACTCAGTTGTTAAGGCTTATAAGTATTCTTTGGCTCTCCTTGTGTCGAATCAATAAATTGGGTTATACTACCCTCGAAGACTGTTGCGATCCCCTTTACTTGTGGGTCATCAAGACTATTTTCTGGCGCCGTTGCCGGGGAGCATAGCTTTATTTGTAAGTTCACTTGGATTTATTATTGTTTGCCGCTATCCTTTTTCATCATGGGAAAGTCTCGTGATGGAAAGTTTCCTATTTTACCATCCACTACAAGAAGAGGTATAGTCCTAAACACCTCTGCTGCTCTTGATTCACCGTCTATTATAAGTAAGCTTGTTACACCACCACCACATACACATGCTACACATACTGTTGAATCTGAAATTGCTTCTAATGCTCATGATTTTACTTCTACTGTGCTTGATGAGAGTGGTTCATTAGGTCCTTTCCTAGATGCTACTATTGCTAGAACTATATTGGGAAACACTGAAACTCCTAGTGAACACACTATTACTCCTATTAGCTCAACTGAGTCTAGAGAAAGCTATGATATTAATGATGGTTATGTTGAAATGACTGATAAATTTATTGAAGAATATCGAAACACACGTGGTGCTAGTGCTATTAGGAGTCTCCTTGAGAAACGTACTATTATACCTAAACTATCTCCTGATGCTAAGTTTGCTACTTCTCCCATAGACATTAAAGATAAAGATTATGATTTCACTCTTGGTTTATCCTATATAAACATTATTGAGAAAGAACCTTTTGTGTGACTGAGAATGAAAAGGCTATGGCACATATGACTGAGCTTTCTACTATGAGTGCCTTATTTTCTGATGATGTTAAGATGCGTACCTACTTTGTTGCTAAAATCTTCCCTTTTTCACTAAAAGGAGAAGCTAAAGCTTGGTTTAATAGTTTACCTCCTGGATCCATTGATAGCCCTGATTGCTTGATTGCTACTTTCTTTTAGAAATATTTCCCTCCTAGTGCTAGACATGCTGTTTTGCAGAAACTTTTTGATTTTAACAAGGGAGAAGAGGAGAAATTGTCTGAGTCATGGACAAGGTTATGTGCCTTGATTCATGCACATCTTGTATGTCCATTACCTAAAAATGAGCTTCTTGATATATATTATAATGGACTAACTGATGAATCTAGGACATACCTGGATATTTTTGCTGATTGTGTTTTCAGGAAAAGATCTCCTGCAGAAGCTAAAGAATTAATGTCTAAAATAAGCAAGAATTATGATGATTGGACTTCAACTGAGCCAATTACACCTAAGCCTACTACACTTGAACCAATTGTGCCTGAACCGACTCCAACACCAACACCAAAGAAGAGGGGAGTGATTGAATTAAATGATGAAGTGATGAAAGAAGCTAAGAAATGTCTTAAGGAGAAGGGTATTAGATCTGAACATGTGAAGAATTTACCTCCTATAGAAGAATTATGTAAGCCAATTCCCCACTCATCCACTATTGAGGTACACTCTCTCCAACACTTTGATGAAGGTGATATTCCTTATGGTAAACCTCCTGATCAATGCTTAGAGGAACCTGATATTTTTATTGTTAAGCAAGGTAATTTTAATAAACAAGTTCAGAATCATTTATTGGAAAACTCTAGAGCTATTAATGAGTTGAAAGATATTATGGAAATAACTGCTAATGATGTTAAAATGCCTGTTAAACATTTTCAAATGGTTCAAACTCAAATTGATCAACTTGCTAAAGTGCAAAAAGATATGCTAGTTAATGCTTCTGGAGATAAACATGCTTACGGAATTAGAACTAGGAGTGGTGCTACCACTCAGGATCCTCTTTATCCCGAGGGACATCCTAAAAGAATTGAGCAGGATTCTCAACAAGCTGAAAATAGTGGTAGTCCTTCTAAGAGAAAGAAAAAGAAACATAAAAGAGTTGAGGAACCTTCTCAACCTGCTGTAGATCCTAATAGTATATCTGTCTCTGATGCTGAAACTGAAAGTGGTAATGACAATAATGATGTGCCTGATAAGGAAGAAATTGAAGAAGAACCTGAGAAGCACACTAAGTACACTAAGAAAGATTTTATTGCTAATAAACATGGTAGTGAAAGAGAACCTTGGGTTTAGAAACCAATGCCTTTTCCTAACAAGAAACACAAGTCAAAGGAAGAAGAACACTATAAAAAGTTTTGTGAGTGGATGAAACCTTTATTTTTGCAAATTCCTTTGACTGATGCTATTAAGTTACCTCCTTATTCGAAGTATATGAAGGATATTGTCTCTAATAAGAGGAAGATTCCTAATTAGGAAATTTCTACTTTGCTTGCTAATTATTCCTTCAATGGTAAGGTTCCAAAGAAACTTGGTGATCCAGGTATTCCAACTATTCCTTGCTCTACTAAAAATAATTATGTTAGAACTGCTTTGTGTGATTTGGGAGCTGGAGTTAGTGTTATGCCTTTTTCTCTCTATAAGAGACTTTAGCTAGAAAAATTGATACCAAATGATATATCTTTGCAAATGGCTGATAAGTCTACTAATATTCCTGTTGTTATATGTGAGGATGTTCCTGTTCAAGTGGCTCATAATTGCTTGGTTAACTGATTTTGTTGTGCTTGAGATGCCTGAAGATGATAATATGTCTATTATTCCTGGGAGACATTTTCTTAATACTGCAGGTGTTGTCATCAATTGTAATCAAGAAAAAGTAACTTTTAATATTAATGACAAAGAGCATACTGTCTATTTCCCAAAGAAGATTGATAAGAGCTATGGCCTGAATTCAATTGAAAATATTGAGGGCACCAAAGTTGGAGAAATATATTGTCCCATTCCACAAGAAAGTTTTGAAACTATTATGATTGGGACTATTGCTATCAAGATTGAGGTAACATAATAATTTTGTGAGATGCAAAGTTTCGTTTCATATAATATTGTTTTGGTAACAAGACTTGATCAACCTTGTTAACAAAGGGATTTTAATGAACAAAACAATGCCTTCACAATGATTATCCTTGCTCACTTTTATTTTTCTCCTTTTCCAATCTTTGCTCTTCGTTTAGTTAGTTTTAGTTTTGCTAGTTTCTTGCCTTTTAGAGTGTCTTAGAACTTCTGTAGTTTTGGTTTTGGTATTCTTTTGTGTCTTTTCAAAAATCTTTTTCTGCGAGAAAATCAATTTTCATAACCTGAAAATTGGCAAAAAATAAAGTTTCCTGAAAAATTCCAGAAAATTCATATTAAATATTTTCATGAAAAAAGGGGCACCTGGAGTGACCCAGGGGGACACACCAGGCCAGCACACCCCTTGGTGGCGCGGCCAGCCCTAGGGCGCGCCTGGCCCAGGTGTGGCCCACCCCTGGCCCTCTAACTTTCCTCCTTCCAGCTACTACTTTCTCTCTCCCAAAAACACCGGAAAATTTCTCAAAGCTCGAGTTCCTGCTGTTCTTGCTCCCAATTTTTGATCTCCTTGCTCAGCCCATCTTTGCTGCTAATTTTTGGAGGGATTGCTCTCCGGTATGTGCATCCTCCGCTTGTCCAATTAGATTTTTGATTGGTGGATTATATCTTGAGTATTTTTCTATTGTAGGTGATAGGTTGTGTGAGCTTGCATGCTTGTTCTATGCTTAGAGATTTCATTTTGATGCATGTTTAGCTCTCTAGCAAGTTCCTATAGTAGTTCCTATCATTCATTAACTTGGAAATCACTTGGTTTGATATTTGTTTAAAAATTTCAGAAAAGAAGATGAGTGCATACCAGCTGAATCAACATGAGTTAAGTGTACTGGAGATTATGAAAGTCCACCACGAGGAGGAAGTTTTCTCTTCCATTTATCCATGCCCAGAATTCATCACAGCTGCAGGGATATTTTAGGATTTCTAGACTATGATTTCTAATGTAGAGTTGTAGCATTTTGTTGGAGAAGAACCTTACCGATATGTGAAACTAACTATGTCTGTGGTGCAGGACTTTCAATTTAGTTGGTCCTTGCCTAACCCCATGGTCCACTACAAAATTTACAATATAGTTGTCAACCTCCCTTTTGATGATTTTTGAGCAGCTATTAGAGTGCCATAGTGGGGTTCATGTGAGAAGATTAGAGAGAGGCCCAAGCCACTCATGGACTTATATGCTGAAAATTTCCAAGGTTGCAACTTCTCAAAGGAGAGTGGTAAAATTAGGAATATTCATCTCCCATCCATTAGATATTTTGCCTATTTCATTGCCAAGTGTGTTCTTGCTAGGAAGACTGCTAGAAAATTATCTTCATTTGATCTAGCTTTTATCTCAGCTACTTTGAATATGGATAGAACTTATAGCTTGGGTGCTTTGATAGCTTTCCATTGCTGCTAACCATGATAAAGGTGGAATTTGTGGAGGTCTCATTGCATCACGTTTCCTAGCTTTTCATGGTTTAGAGCCTCACCATTCAGACTTTCAGTTTCCCATAGAGAGACTAGATCTCAATTCCATGGTCCAGCATAAATTTGTTTCTTCTTGGGCTACTTAGAGTGAGTTACCATATGAAATAACCTTTGTCAAGAGTGGTTGGAGAGGGGGTAAGACTGAGAAGGTAGTCCCTTTTCCTGCACCTGCTTTGTTAAATTTTGATAACATCAAAGGATGGTACTCACGAAGGAAGAACTTGACACATACATGGCGGAGCTCTCCCGGCAAGAGGAGAATGTTGGAGAGGAGGACGAAGATACTGCGATTCATCCCTCCAACATGGGGGAGTCTTCATACCAGCTGTCCTCTTATGATTGGGGCGCTTCCTCTTCTTCTTCATTGCGAGGGCCTGATTATGATCATTCCTATGATGACCCACCGGCTTTGGGGTACTACCCACGTTATTGATTGATCTCCACTTATGCCAAAGCCTAAGCTTGGGGGGGAGGTATACCGACACCACACTCATCTATATATCATGTTTTTTATCGGTACTTTGTATATCCATGTTTCGCTTTCTTTTTATTTTTTGTTTCTGCTTGGTTTGTTTCTTTGATTTTTGGCTTTGGTTTGCTTTAAGAAAAATCCAAAAATATTTTGCTTTGTTTGTTTTTGCTTTGAGTGCTTGCTTTAAAATCAAAAACCCAAAAATATTTGTTGTTCTTCTTTGGTTTTGTGAATCTCGTTGCAGGGTTCAGCAGTCCTCAGTGGAGTTTGGTTTTATGTTATTATTCAAGCCACACAAGTGAAAGGCAATAATGATGATTAATGACAACTCGAGGCGTGGTAAGAGGCTGGTAATGAACTCTATTTGTCTTCATTTTTGTACATATACTCATCATTGTGGGCATGCTTAGTATGTTCATGTAAGGTGTATGTATTTATTGGATGCTTAGTAGTTCTTGCTCTCTTATGATTAGCTCCAACTTGCTAATAGTTTGTAGCATGTCACATGAATTTTTGCTTGCATTGTTCTATTCATAACTTGGTATGACATTGTGGTATCCTCCTTTGAATGTTTCATTTGAATCGACTTGGCACATGCTCATGCATGCATATGACTGAACCAAAGTCAGTTAAGCCTCGATGATTTATTTTGCCTCAGAGTTCTTATATCACTTTTATGCCATAATTAATTCTGTTTTGTTGCAAGCATGATTATGACAATTATTGCTCTCTCGTTTGTCGATCTCTTTCTATTGCTAGCCTTCACTTGCACTGAGTATGATCTCTACTTGTGCATCCAACTCGCCAAAACCAAACTTGTCAAAAAGTGTCCACCATACCTACCTACTAGCATCATTTGCTATTCCATGCATATTCATTATGCCTCGTTTTCTTCCAAATAAAATATTTGCTTGTTATGAGAAAGTTAGTTAGTAAAGCTCCCATGAACTTGATGGTACACTTTATTTTACTGCACTTAATAAACCTGAACCATTATGAATATCCATGAAAGTTATATGCTTGTAAATTATAGGTTGGGAGTTAGCAGAACCGTGCTTTCACAGGGAACGCTTTCAACACCTGTAAATATATACCCAGTTGATATCATGCTCTTTTGTTTACGAATGTCGTCGATGTGAAATAAAAGGGGAGCTTGTAAGTCCATGGAGTTATGTATATGTGTTCGAGAAATGCCTGGGCCGCTAGCCTAAGACATGCCTAATCATGGTGGAAACTTGCAGAATAACCATAGTGAGCAATCTATGAAGCATCCTCAGAAAAATATATATAGAAAAAAGAGAAGAGAAAAAATATGCACCATTCCTATGGTAAATAAAGGATCGCTGAGATGCTCACTATCTGTTGCCTTGTCATTTTGATATAGGATAGCTCCTGTATCATGGGGCAAGGGGTACCCCATTGGCAGTTCTCTATGATACACATGTACTTACTATGACAAGAACTTACCGATAACTAAAGTTGAGTAGCATGAGGAGCGGCCCTCGTACTCAAGGGACATGAGATTTCCAGTTTATGATCTGTCAAGCATATAACTCATATTGGACCTCACTTTAAACTTAACCACTTAAATATGCCTATGATAGGGGCAATGAGAGCTCAAAGCTAATGAGTACCATACTTTCCGCATTTGGAAGCCTTTCAAACTTTTCAAAACCCTTTCACTTCTTTGTTGAGTCACCGCTTATTCTATGAGCACCTTCTTGAGGGGGATACTACTTTGCGACCCGAAAGTTCACAGGCGAAGGCAATGCGGGGCCCGAGTTGCGTGTAATCACCGCGATTCGAAAAGTTTGAGGGGTAATTACCGAGAGGGGCATTTCGAGTGAATAGTGGCCAAACCAAATATTTTCAAATCTTAGCCATTATGTCAGGATATTCTGTTACATTAGTACCTGCCGTGCCCCTGCTGTGCCCCTTCTAAGTCACCGTCCACGTGCCGCATGGGAAAATCCATTTCTGTACTTTCCTAACCCCCGACACTAAATCCAGCGGTGGCGGCTATCCTTTTTCTCCCTCCCCCTACACTGAATCCGGTTCGGCAGCGGCGACGGTCGTTTTTTGTACTTTCCCCGCCCCCTCCCCCTCCCACACACCCACCCACACACACACTGAATCCGGAGGAGGCATGTAAAGCGAGGCCAAGGTGGTAGCTACGTCAGCAACTGATTCGGCTTCGTCGGAGCCTGCGTCTCGGGCACAACGCTAGACAAGCGAAGCAGCGGCGGGGTCTGCAGCCCAGGTTAGCGAGGAGGTCAGCCAGAAGTCTACTAACAGGGTACCTATGAGCAACGGGTTGAAGAGAAAATCTAGGCCCGCGGCAGAGTGTTCGGTTGCAGTGCGGGGTCGTGCAACCCAGATCTCGAAGAAAACCACCCGGGAGAAGAGCGAGAGGTGAATTTTTCTTATATGTGCCTTTTCTTGCAAATAGATTAGTTATTGCAAAGTAGTGTTGAATGAACTGAAAGGTCCCCTTTTTAATCAAATCAGGAACAACTTCGATGCAGCGGACCTATATGAGTTCACGGTTCATGTCCGCCAGTACACTGCAAAACTAGATTTTGGTTGCGAGAGGGTTGTGTTCGGGCAGGATGTGCGTCTGCTTGTCAACTACAAAGAGGTTGTGTCTGTTTCGCAGTTGATAGATATGCTTCATTCTAGAATTCCTTGGGGATCTAGACAGAGGGCAAAATTGGTGTGGCGTAACATGAGTGATACCTATGTGCAAACTGAGCACTCCCATGAGCTTCAGATGCTTTGTAAGTGTTGTGCAGCTGATCGTCATGTGAAATTTGAAGCGATGATTGATGATATGTATGCAGATACTAGAGATCTTGCTGCCAGAGCTTCTTCTTCTCGAATTTACGGACCACCAGATGCTGATCAAGCTAAGTTCAATATACACCTGGAGGTGGATTCATACATAGCAAAACTTGATGGCGGAGTTAGTAAGCAAATTTTGTCATGTACTCTAGATATAGCCGTCGATTCCAAAAACATAACTCTTGTTGAACTGAGAGAGATGATTAGTAAGTAAATCATTATTGGCCCTAAGAATATTGCACGACTCCGGTGGTGGCATCATAAGAAAAAAGAGTTCATAGAGGTTTTGGATACCGATGATCTGATGCAGATTATGTGACGAAAGAAGCAAATCAGGAGGGTGTTCTTCCTGGCTGGCATTTCTGATGTTGTTAGACATGTTGTAGTGGATGCAGAGGCCCCTGTTGTGGCTGAACAAAACAAGGCGATAGACGTTGACCAGATTTGATGAGAGCTACTACCCAGGGCTTGTCAGATACACCACTAGGCTCCCCTGCCTGTATTTGTAAAAAAGAGTGTTGTTGCTTTGAAACTGTGTTGATGTGGTCGTGTTTGTTAGGAGATTGCAATCCGATGTTCTGTGAGCAGTTGAGATTTTCGGACATATTACTCGATGAAAGCATCGTTGTTGTAATAAAACACAAGTACATTGTAGTTGACATGATTGTGTTTGCTGAGATGATGTCATAAATTTGTTTCTGAGATTATGATTGGTGAGAGATTGTAATATAATGTGTTATGAGCTGTTGGGATTTTGGGACATATCATTCATTGAAACCATCACTAAACAAGGTGATATATAAGTACCTTGTAGTTGACATGATTATGATGTAATATAATGCTATGTGGGATCAATAAAATAACTTACTAAGTAGGAGACAGTGATCTATTGGACGCATAGGTCTAGGATTTAGGAATAAGGGTTAAGGGGTTAGTACAATAAACAGGTCATTAGACCCTAAACCATAAACCATAATCCTATATTGTTCGGTACATAAGATTATGTATATTCCTATAAGTCAAACAAATTGGTAAGGAGGAAGTACATGATTAATATTACAAATTAAAATGAAGGAAGATAAAAACTATTAGATATGAGATAGTAATCCAGCCACGGGATATTGTATCAATTAAACCATTGTAGCATACCAATTTAGTCAATGTTGCAACGTTGACGCACTTCACTTTCCCCACTCCTTCTCTCTCCACTCACTACCCTCCTCTATCTCTCTCCTCACCATCGTCGACGCGTTGCCGCGGCCGCATTTGCCATGCCTCCCTGGAACGATGAGGACGACCAATCGAGCAGCGACAGCTTTCTCTCCGACATCGAGTCTTCCCTCCATGATGTGAGTTCCTCTGTTTTCTCGGCAATGGTTAGGCATTTGTAATTACCTCGACCCAAGACTTGAAATGTGCATGCAATCGTGTTTATTTCTAGCTTTTTGTTCCCTTATAGGTACCACTCATGATCTACGACCCCTATTGGGAGGGCCTAGATCTCGATTGGGAAGTACCATGTGACCATGGGCTAAAACTGAGGAAATATGTTGCATTTGAAGGTAGTAACACTGGAAGAAGGTTTTTGGGCTGTACAAATCAGGTTTTCTTTCGTTATGTACAATCGCGACATGAAGAAAATTGTGTAGTGTTATGTTGATAATTAGGTCCCGTGTTTTTTTAGGTTGTCCCGGTGTGTAAAGCAGTAGAGTGGGTGGATCTTGAGTGGCCAGACGCACTTAAGAAATGTTTTGCCCAGTTGTGGGATATGTATGAGCTCGAAAGGCCGGGGAGATTTAAAGATGCCCGTGATGCAGCTGCAGAAAATTACAAGCTCTTGGTAGGAAATAAGGAGCTAGAACCGGAAATCAAGCATTTGCGTCAGAACTAAATGACACAATCAATGGGAGCTTGGTGGTGGGAACTGCATGGAAGATTCAGAAGGCGGAAAAGGAGATGGATTATCTCATGGAAGAGAATAAGAAGCTAGAGTACTGCATTGTGGAGCTGTTGAAGGATCTGAAGAAGGAGCGCGAGGTGAACAAGGACAAGCTACAGACGATCAAAGAAATTTTAGATGAATAATTTGTGCCGAGGCAATATATGAAACTAGTTAAGTGTAAGACTTGCAGTTGTGATATCTTGACTAATCCAAACTCAATCCTTGAGCAAAATAACCTTTCAGAACAAAGCATAGTTTGCATAGAGAGAGGTCCACGTTTACAAAATCACTACTACACATGGATAAAACACGATTTGGTCCATCAGAGCACATAGTTTGCAAACTAACTTCAGAGGAACTTATAGTTTGCAGTGAGCCTGACGCGGAGATGGTCGTGTTCCTTTCTGCGAAGCTCCAGTTCGAGGGTTCGTTCGATCGGGTCCGCTTTGGTTTTTACTTGCTCCCTCAGTACTTGGACGTGCACCTCCCGCTGGTTCAAGCGCTCCATCTGGGAAGCGACAATCTTATCAGTAAGCTTAAGATTATCCACCATGAGATCCTTGATGATGTCCTCCTTCGCACGTGCCGAGGCAATACTTTTCTCGTGAAGTTCCTTCCAGCCGGCAATGTCCACCTTCAGACTGTGGCACTTGTCATAAAGGATGGTGACTTCTTCTCACAGGAGGTCATGGGACACTCTGAAAATTCTGCTTCTCCAGTTGGATAGCCATCTTGTCCTTTAGCCAGGTCGGCAGTTCTGGGTTGAGCTTTCGCCTCTTCTGCTACAACAAAAAATATGCGGTTAGTTTCCACAATTTAAAGAATTAACTAGTGTCAAAATCATAATTTGAAGGATAGAGCAATCAAGGATTGTACAAATTTAACATAATCAACTAGTGGCACAGTCCTAATTCTAGAGATAATCTCAGAGCAATATAGGCTTTTTCCCAATTGAACTAGATAAGCCAGTGGCATACTTCTAATTTATATGACTGAGCAATATACCATTTTTTCCAATTCAACAGGATAAAGTAGTGGCATAGTCCTAATTTCAATTTCATAGCAGTATAGCCTTTTTCCCAATTCAACAGGATAAAGTAGTGGCACAGTCCTAATTTCCATTTCAGAGCAATATAGCCTTTTCCCAATTCAAAAGGATAAAGCAGTGACATGGTCCTAATTTAAATTTCAGAGCAATAAATTCTAATTTTCCCAATTCAATAGGATAAAGTAGTGGCACAGTTCTAATTTCAATTTCAGAGCAATAAAGCCTAATTTTCCCAATTCAACAGGATAAAGTAGTGGCATGGTCCTAATTTCAATTTCAAAGCAACGTGGGACTATATCCAACTAAGGGTGATGTGGGTTTTTCCAATGTAACCAAATAGTAGTGGCATAGTCATAATCTAATTCCAAGCACAAATACATAATGGAAAGAAAGGATGATGACCATTCATGAGAACACAAACCCATAATTAAGTTGACATGCAAGTAAGATAAATAGAGAAATAATGAGTTGCTCCAAGATTTCTTAATTGCATGCCATGTATAAATTACAAAAGCAGCGGAGCATGAACTGAGATTCCTACCCCCTACCCACCTACTCTGAATCTGAATTGGGCATTGCCGTTGGCTCCCCGTTCTCCTTGTTGGACTCTTGGGCATGGTGAGAACTCGGCCCATGTCCTCCTTCATCTATCTGAATGCATTCAGGCAACGGTCCTTGTCATTGTAGGCTTCGATGGCAGCCTTTGCCTCGATGATGCATTCTCAGCATGTCTCGGTGGCTTCGTCTAGCAGGAGGACGCATCTATCCTAGATATTCTTCTTGTCACAAAAGAGCTTTGTAATTAAGTTGATGGCCAGGTCTTGTTTGGACAAGCTGTGTGCGATCAACTTCTGTAGCTCGTCGATCACCCTATGCAGCTCATCGCGCTCTGCTTCGAGCCTCCTGATGGTAAGTGAAAAATCAAGCGTGATCTCCTTCTACAGAGACAAACGACTTCAAAGGCGATCATTAGCCTGGGTTAGGGAGCGTGCACCCTGGAGTTGGTTGTCTATCTTGGCATTGATCGCGGCCACCTTGTCATGGCAATCGGCCTTTGCTTGCTGCATCGTTCATGTTATTTAAAATAGGCACTCTATAATTGTACTGCATGTTCCAGGGAAGCACAATATTCAAGTCACAAAAACCCCAAATGTGTCTATGAAGATTGAGCTTGGTACCTACTTGGAGGCTAGTTGCGGGCAGACACGATAATATTTCCACATTTCGAATCTCAAAAATAAAACCAAATGCAGGTCGGGATTGCCTACCTCGGTGAGCTGGGGAACAATGCCGAATGGGTCCTGTGACGCCGCCGCCATCGTGCTAGTTTCAGAACCACGACCGTCCTGGAATATGTAGCATAGTAAGAAGAAGAAGGAGAAGAAGAAGAGGAGAAGAAGACTATACCGGGAGGAGCCCTGGCCTACTGCAACATTCAGCGCCGCCACCGCCATTGTGCTGCTTTCAGGGTCCACGGCTGCCCTGGAATATGTAGCATAGTACCGGGAGGAGCCTTGGACTGCTGCAACATGCAGCACCGCCGCCACCATCATGCTGCTTTCAGGGTCCATGCCCCCTGGAATATGTAGCATAGTAATAAGAATAAGACTAAGAAGTAGACATAGAAGAAGAAGAAGAAGAAGAAAAGAACAAGAAGACTGTACCGGGAGGAGCCTTGGCCTACTGCAACATGCAGCGCCGCCGCCATCGTGTTGCTTTTAGGGTCCACGGCCGCCCTGGATAATGGAGCATAGTAATAATAATAAGAATAAGTAGACATAGAATAAGAAGAAGACTTTACCGGGAGGAGCCCTGGACTGCTGCAACATGCAGCGCCGCCGCCACTAATGTCTACGCACTTCTATTCTTGTAGACAGTTGTTGGGCCTCCCAGTGCAGAGGTTTGTAGAACAGCAGCAAGTTTCCCTTAAGTGGATTACCCAAGGTTTATCGAACTCAGGGAGGAAGTGGTCAAAGGTATTCCCTCTCAAGCAACCCTGCAATCAAGATACAAGAAGTCTCTTGTGTCCCCAACACACCCAATACACTTGTCAGGTGTATAGGTGCACTAGTTCAGCGAAGAGATGGTGAAATACAAGTAATAACAGTGACAAAAAATAGCTTTGATGGAGCTTGACGGTGAGGTAAAGACTGGAAGCAGGCAAACATGCAACAGATCTAGATGCAAACGGTGTTTCAATGTTTAGAAACAAGGCCTAGGGATCATACTTTCACTAGTGAACACACTCTCTCGTATAAATATTCTCACTTCATGATACTACTCTTAACTACTCTCCGGTTGGATACTATAATCCACGGTAGGGCCTTCCCCAATCTAGATAACCCCATACTGTCACCTTGAGCGCTAGATGGTTCCAACAAACACCACAATTTCATAGAGACATCCAACTCCAAATATAACTCATAAAAAATATTCAATCTAGCCAAAGTGCTACACACGGTATGCATGCTGTCACTTTCACATACGTGGGGAAAAGCATAGATCTATTAAAGCGCAAAGAGTATTTATGTAGACTCAAGCCTAAGTGCCACCATGGCGTGCACGCTGTCACTTTCACACACATGGGGAGAGCAGAGATCTAATGAAGCACTTGAGTAGCAAGGTAGATCTACTTGATTACAAAGCTCATGACCACAACATGATCATGCATAGAGAGAGAGAGATGAACACATAGATACCGGTAGAGCCCTTAGCCTCGAGGAAGAACTACTCCCTCCTCATCATGGGAATCAGCAACGGTGATGAAGATGGCGATGGAGATCGATGGAGATGGCTTCGGGGGCATTTCCTCGTCCCGGCAGGGTGCCGGAATAGAGACTTTCTGTCCCTCGAATCTCCCTTTCGGTGGCGGCGGCGCTACAGAGGTTATCATGGATTTCTTCTGGATGCCCTAGGGTTTTCGGGTCGGAGGCTTCTTGTAGGCAAAGGGGGAGGCCGAGGAGGCGTCCAGAGGGCCCACACCCTCCCCAGACATGGGCCAGGCTTGGTCATGCCCAGGGGGTTTGGCCACCCTCTGGTGCCTCTCCGCCCCTCCTTCTGGATTCGTGTCCCTCACGGAAAGTTATTGACTTCGGCTTTTGTCCCGTCCAATTCCGAGAATATTGATTTTCTGCCTTTCTGGAAACAAAAACAGAAGAAAACAGGCAACTGGCACTGTGGCAACTTGTTAATAGGTTAGTTCCAGAAAAGATATAAAAACACCTCAAAGTATAGAAAAATAAAAGCAAAGTAGATACAAAACAAGCATTGAGCATCAAAAATTATAGATACGTTTCTGACGCATCAGCCACCATCGTGCTGCTTTCAGGTTCCACGACTGCCCTGGAATATGTAGCATCGTAATAAGAAGAAGAATAAGTAGACATAGAAGAAGAAGAAAACAGAGAAGAAGAAGAAAATAGAGGAGAAGAAGAAGAAAACAGAGGAGAAGAAGAAGAAGAAGAAGACTGTACTGGGAGCGGCAGGAGCCCCAGCCTGATGGAACATTCAGCGCCATTGCTAGGAGAGATTGGGTCTCTGTGCAAGGGGGGACTGAGCAGCTGGTTGAGAAGTAAGTCCAAGGCGGTGATTTTTCTCCATTCTCTCTGCGTGCACGGTCGATCTGCCTCTCCTCCGGGGAGCCATGGCTAATGCAGATGGAGGAAGGTGGAGCAGGAGGAAGAAGAAAGTGATGTGCGGGGGAGAATGGTCAAAGAGTCCAGTCAGTGGGACAGTCTTATACAAGACCACAGTTTACTCTGATGCTATCTCAACCTACATCCACCGTTCATTTGTTAATCGATGGCCTATGTCGCTTCCTTCTTAAAGAAGCGTGATTGGCAGAACCAGGTAATAAAACCCCAAAGTCCACACGATGGGACTCGATTGGACTGGCTTTAATGAGATGGACAGTTCAGCAGGGCTTCGGCACGCGCCGCCTAGTTTCCCGTGGATAGGGATGGGACTACGAGTGAGGAAGTAATTACGGGCTCCACGTCCAGCGTGCGTGCTTGCTCAAGGGATGGGACTACGAGGGAGGCAATTTCCACGCATGCTACACCATGGTGCCTGGCCATTCCCGGGAGGTGGGTATTTATCTCGTGGTGTAGACATGTACTGTATTTTTTCTGAATTACGGCCTGGTAAATGCGATTTCTAACTGTATGTACCCTATAATACACTCTCAATTTTCGGGTAAAAATGGTTCAGGGTACCCCATGGGGTACCTAGGCTGGATGCATACCTGGGTTCAAGATTAAACCGACCGTCGCGTTGCCCTGGCCGCCGGCGGGTTTCGCCGTTTTCTTGGGCAGCACCAAACAAAATCTAAAAAAAATAAAAAAACATGAAAACAGCTCCTGGAGCCCTTGCATGTGATCCACTGCCTCATAAAATCATAGGCAGGGCATACCAGGTCATTTGGCACCCAAGGCACCACCAGGATGTCTATCGAGTGTGAGTAAACATGGCTTCCAACCCTAGATCCCCCCTCGCTGCCCAGAACATGGAACCATTCCATGGATTGAGCCCAAACCCGGCACCTAGCTCCCTCTCGGTATCGCGTTTACTTCTCCAACTAGAGATTTCGTGGTGCTTTGGAGAAATCTCGACTTTCCATTTTTTGAACCTGAAAAACCGGCGTTTTCCCAAAGGACGTGCAAGATTAGGGCGCGTCCATGGGCCCGAGGAATTTTCCATGCATGCTACACCATGGTGCATGGCCATTCTTGGGAGGTGGGTATTTATCTCGTGGTGCAGGCATGTCTGTATTTTTTCCGAGTTACGGCCCGGTAAATGTGGTTTCTAACTGTATGTACCCTATAATACACTCTCAATTTCCTAGGAAAATGGTTTGGGGTGCCCCATGGGGTACCTAGGATGGATGCATGCCTGGGTCCAAGATTGCACCGACCGTCGTGTTGCCGCGGTCGCTGGCGGGTTTCGCCGTTTTCTTGGGCAACACCAAACAAAATCTAAAAAAAAAATAAAAAACGTGAAAACGGCTCCTGGAGTTCTTGCATGTGATCCAGTGCCCTCATAAAATCATAGGTAGGGCATACCAGGTCATTTGGCACCGAAGGCACCACCAGGATGTCTATCGAGTGTGAGTAAACATAGCTTCCAACCCTAGATCCCCCCTCGCTGCCCAAAAAATGGAACCACTCCATGGATTGAGCACAAACCCGTCACTTAGCTCCCTCTCGGCATCACAAGCGACTTCTCCAACTAGAGATTTCGTGGTGCTTTGGAGAAATCTCTACTTTCCATTTTCTGAACCCGAAAAACCGGCGTTTTCCCAAAGGAGGTGCAAGATTAGGGTGCGCCCAAGGGCTCGAGGCAATTTCCACGCATGCTACACCATGGTGCCTGGCCATTCCCGGGAGGTGGGTATTTATCTCGTGGTGTAGACATGTACTGTATTTTTTCTGAATTACGGCCTGGTAAATGCGATTTCTAACTGTATGTACCCTATAATACACTCTCAATTTTCGGGTAAAAATGGTTCAGGGTACCCCATGGGGTACCTAGGCTGGATGCATACCTGGGTTCAAGATTAAACCGACCGTCGCGTTGCCCTGGCCGCCGACGGGTTTCGCCGTTTTCTTGGGCAGCACCAAACAAAATCTAAAAAAAATAAAAAAACATGAAAACAGCTCCTGGAGCCCTTGCATGTGATCCACTGCCTCATAAAATCATAGGCAGGGCATACCAGGTCATTTGGCACCCAAGGCACCACCAGGATGTCTATCGAGTGTGAGTAAACATGGCTTCCAACCCTAGATCCCCCCTCGCTGCCCAGAACATGGAACCATTCCATGGATTGAGCCCAAACCCGGCACCTAGCTCCCTCTCGGTATCGCAAGCGACTTCTCCAACTAGAGATTTCGTGGTGCTTTGGAGAAATCTCGACTTTCCATTTTTTGAACCTGAAAAACCGGCGTTTTCCCAAAGGACGTGCAAGATTAGGGCGCGTCCATGGGCCCGAGGAATTTTCCATGCATGCTACACCATGGTGCATGGCCATTCTTGGGAGGTGGGTATTTATCTCGTGGTGCAGGCATGTCTGTATTTTTTCCGAGTTACGGCCCGGTAAATGTGGTTTCTAACTGTATGTACCCTATAATACACTCTCAATTTTCTAGGAAAATGGTTTGGGGTGCCCCATGGGGTACCTAGGATGGATGCATGCCTGGGTCCAAGATTGCACCGACCGTCGTGTTGCCGCGGCCGCTGGCGGGTTTCGCCGTTTTCTTGGGCAACACCAAACAAAATCTAAAAAAAAAATAAAAAAACGTGAAAACGGCTCCTGGAGTTCTTGCATGTGATCCACTGCCCTCATAAAATCATAGGTAGGGCATACCAGGTCATTTGGCACCGAAGGCACCACCAGGATGTCTATCGAGTGTGAGTAAACATAGCTTCCAACCCTAGATCCCCCCTCGCTGCCCAAAAAATGGAACCACTCCATGGATTGAGCACAAACCCGTCACTTAGCTCCCTCTCGGCATCTGGCGACTTCTCCAACTAGAGATTTCGTGGTGCTTTGGAGAAATCTCTACTTTCCATTTTCGAACCCCAAAACCGTTTTTTCCCAAAGGAGGTGCAAGATTAGGGTGTGCCCATGGGCTCGAGGCAATTTCCACGCATGCTACACCATGGTGCCTGGCCATTCCCGGGAGGTGGGTATTTATCTTGTGGTGTAGAGATGTACTGTATTTTTTCCGAGTTACGGCCCGGTAAATGCGGTTTCTAACTGTATGTCCCCTATAAAACACTCTCAATTTTCGCGGAAAAATGGTTTGGGGTGCCCCATGGGGTACCTAGGCTGGATGCATGCCTGGTTCCAAGATTGCACCGATCGTCGTGTTGCCGCGACCACCGGCGGGTTTTGCCGTTTTCTTGGGCAACACCAAAAAAAATCTAAAAAAAATAAAAAAAATGTGAAAACGGATCCTAGAGCCCCTGCATGTGAACCACTGCCCTCATAAAATCATAGGCAGGGAATACCAGGTCATTTGGCACCCAAGACACCACCAGGATGTTTATCGAGTGTGAGTAAACATGGCTTCCAATCCTAGATCCCCCTCGCTTCCCAGAACATGGAACCATTCCATGGATTGAGCCCATACCCGGAACCTAGTTCCCTCTCGGCATCGCAAGCGACTTATCCAATTAGAGATTTCGTGGTGCTTTGGAGAAATCTTGAATTTCCATTTTCTGAACCCGAAAAACCGGCGTTTTCCCAAAGAAGGTGCAATATTAGGGCGCGCCCATGGGCCCGAGGAAATTTCCACGCATGCTACACCATGGTGCATGGCCATTCCCGGGAGGTGGGTATTTATCTCGTGGTGCAGAGATGTACTGTATTTTTTCCGAGTTTCGTCCCGGTAAATTCGGTTTCTAACTATATGTAACCTATAAGACACTCTCAATTTTCGGGGAAAATGGTTTGGGGTGCCCCATGGGGTACCTAGGCTGGATGCATGCCTGGGTCCAAGATTGCACCGACCGTCGCGTTGCCGCGGCCGCCGGCGGGTTTTTCCATTTTCTTGGGGAGCACCAAACAAAATCTAAAAAATAAATAAATGTGAAAATGGCTCCTGGAGCCCTTGCATGTGACCCACTGCCTCATAAAATCATAGGCAGGGCATACCAGGTCATTTGGCACCCAAGACACCACCAGGATGTCTATCGTGTGTGAGTAAACATGGCTTCCAATCCTAGATCCCCCCGCTTCCCAGAACATGGAACCACTCCATGGATTGAGCCCAAACCCGACACCTAGCTCCCTCTCGGCATCGCAAGGGACTTCTCCAACTAGAGATTTTGTGGTGCTCTGGAGAAATCTTGACATTCCATTTTCTGAACCCGAAAAACCGGTGTTTTCCCAAAGGAGGTGCAAGATTAGGGCGCGCCCATGGGCCTGAGGCAATTTCCACGCATGGTACACCATGGTGCATGGCCATTTCCGAGCGGTGGGTATTTATCTCGTGGTGCAGACATGTAATGTATTTTTTCCGAGATATAGCCCGGTAAATACGGTTTCTAACTGTATGTACCCTATAAGACACTCTCAATTTTCGGGTAAAATGGTTTGGGATGTAACATGGGGTACCTAGGTTGGATGCATGCCTGGGTCCAAGATTGCACCGACCGTCGTGTTGCCGTGGCCGCCGCCGTGTTTTGCCATTTTCTTGGGAAGCACCAAACAAAATCTCAAAAAAATAAAAAAAACATGAAAAAGGCTCCTGGAGCCCTTGCATGTGACCCACTGCCCTCATAAAATCATAGGCAGGGTATACCAGGTCATTTGGCACCCAGGACACCACTAGAATATCTATCAAGTGTGAGTAAACATGGCTTCCAACCCTAGATCCCCCCTCTCTGCCCAGAACATGGAACCTATCCATGGATTGAGCCCAAACCCGGAACCTAGCTCCCTCTCGGCATCACAAGCGACTTGTCCAACTAGAGATTTCATGGTGCTTTGGAGAAATATCGACTTTCCATTTTCTGAACCCGAAAAACCGGCGTTTTCCCAAAGGAGGTGCAAGATTAGGGCGCGCCCATGGGCCCGAGGAAATTTCCACGCAAGCTACACCATGATTCATGGCCATTCCCGGGAGGTGGGTATTTATCTCGTGGTGCAGACATGTACTGTATTTTTTCCGAGTTACGGCCCAGTAAATGTTGTTTCTAACTGTATGTACCCTATAATACACTCTCAATTTTTGGGGAAAAATGGTTTGGGGTACCTAGGATGGATGCATACCTGGGTCCAAGATTGCACCGACCGTCGTGTTGCCGTGGCCGCCGGCGGTTTTCGCCGTTTTCTTGGGCAGCACCAAACAAAATCTAAAAAAATAAAAAAAAAACATGAAAACGGCTCCTGGAGCCCTTGCATGTGACCCATTGCCCTCATAAAATCGTAGGCTGGGCATACCAGGTCATTTGGCACACAAGGCACCACCAGGATGTCTATTGAGTGTGAGTAAACATGGCTTCCAACCCTAGATCCCCTCCCTCGCTGCCTAGAACATGGAACCACTCCATGGATTGAGCCCAATCCCGACACCTAGCTCCCTCTCGGCATCGCAAGCAACTTCTCCAACTAGAGATTTCGTGGTGCTTTGGAGAAATCTTGACTTTCCATTTTCTGAACCCGAAAAACCGGCGTTTTCCCAAAGGAGGTGCAAGATTAGGGCCTTGTAGAAGCCCCCCGTGGGGCCAGGTTGATTCTGCGTCCCAATTGTTAGGCACCATTGGATTGGGTAGAATGGACGATAAGGATCGTCCTTTGCAAAAGCGATCCGCGAGTATGCATTTCTGCGTCCCTATTGTCCCTGGCAACCACCAGTGGGCCTACCTCCTTGACTTTATAAATGCGAGCGTGTGGCCGAAGCTCAAACCCCGTTCATTCCCTGCAACTCGCGTCAGTACAAGCGTCAAATCCTACCTGAAGAAATGATGCCTCGCCATGGAGAGGCCCCGTCTCAGCTTGCACAAGGCCAAGTTGTTCGCCCAGTACGACATACTCGTGCCGCCGCTTGCGAGGCTACCGGCCAGCTACGAGCTCAGCTATGCCGGGGTGCCCATGGCACCGCTCCTGCGCGGCATCGCACTGTCGAGGTAGATCGAGGAGGGTCGCCACCAGCTGCAGGAGCGGAAGAGGGCAATGGACCGATACGCGCGCACCAGCGCATACTGGCCGAGGTGCTTCAAGAAGGAGCGGGAGGCGTTGATTTGGATTTGCAGAGCTCGTCGTTCAGAGATCCACCCGGATCTGCTCAACCTCGAAGGGAGGCAGCGCTTCTAGATAGTGCCTGGGTGTATGCCCTCCACTGTTATCGATGTTGCGCGCCGTGCGGGATTCGTGAAGAGGAACACAGCCGGGCTCGTTCTCATCGATTCAGACTCGATATGGTAGCTTGAGCCTAAATTTAATCTATGTACGGTAAATTTAATGACCTGTTCGGATAGTATGGCCAAGTTGTAAGAGCGTGTACAACGTTGTTTGAGTCTAGCTTTTTTCCCTCTTATAGAGCATCAATGCCCCTGACGTTGCCGATGCAACGTCACTGACAAAGACGAGGCGAGGCTGATGGGACGGTACGCTGTCTCTGCTCCCATCACTTGATGGCACCGTCATAATTTTGGTGTGCGTCAGAGGAGGAGACGTGCGTATCCACAAAAGATCTGCTCCCCGCTTACTAGTCCAGTCGGCGTCCTTGATACAGCTGCGCACGGCAGAAGACCGACGAGGCAACACGCAAACAACCCTCAATCAAAGAGCCTCCCATCTTCTCCATCTACTGCGCACTTCGTCCGCGCCCACAGAATTGGTTCTTGCAGGCTGCCATCACTCCTCCAAGAAACCCCAACAATAATGAATCCGCCCTTGCCCCCAGTTCATCCGGACTCAATAGCGGATTCGGTGCACAAGATTCGGTACGGTGGCTAGAGCAAGTTCGGGGACGACGCCTTCGGGTAAATCGCTATGCGTATGGACACTACCAGCACCGTCAGGCTGGCCGCATGCTCCAAGGAGTTGCACCGCCAAGTCGCTGGTGGAAAAGGTAGCAAATGCCCCAACGACGGCTGCGGGACATTCGATGCCTTCCACGACTTCCTCAACCACAAGATGGCGTGCCCGCATGGTCCGTGATACTGCCCTGAGCTTGGCTGCGCCACTCGATGGAAGTGCACAGTTTCCACTACGGTGTGGAACACAGGTACATCTCTCAGCCTTTCCTGGCACCAGGCTCATGGAGAGTAGAGACCATCGGATCCGGGGACGATGGTATAGTGTTTGCTGTGCGATTTGACATGCTCCACTCTGGCCTCGGCATATCCGTCGAGTGCGTCAGGTCGGTGGCATGCAAGTTTCCGCGGTACATGGTGGAGTTGCACTTATATAAACCTTCAGTGATGGGAGGAGAACACGAGGAGTTCGCCGAATATAGCATGTTTTTCGAGCCGAAGAGCAGCGCGTCGCCGGCTGCCGCCAGGAGGACTAAATATTTACGGAATTTTCTGATTAATAAACATGTTAGGTTCATCCTGGATTACTCATTCTGCATCTACAAGTTGGTAGATGATAGATATGACGGTCTTGATTCTGACGATCTGCCGTTCAAATTTGGGATTAGGTATTGATGTTGATTCTATTCGACCAAGGCTTTAAGAGATGAAACAAGAACTGGTTCTATCTGTATTGCTATTGTGTTTCAGTGTCTGTATTGCTGAATCGCTCACTTCAAAATCCATCATACACACGTTTCTTCTAATGAGAGGATGACATGTGGGTCCAGATGCGTGATTAAACGACAGCGCAATCAAGTTCGGAACAGGATAGCGGAAGCGAAGGAAAAAATTCCATCATGTTGGTCCTGTGCCATCGATCCATCCAGGCCAACACTGCAGGCAACGAGGCAACTCCATGGCACGGCCATAATTTTGGTTGTTGAATTGTTACAAATCCATGATTATTGTTTATGGGTAATCAGTTTAAAAATTAATGTACAATCTAACAACCTCGAATCAGGTCGACACCACACATCACATACCCGTTATAAGTACCAGATATAAATAAATTTCAATGAAATTGAAGAAACGACGTTACTGTGCCACCTCCTCTCTGCTCCTCTTATTACTGTTCAATCCTGCGCTGCACTAAACAAAAGTTGACAAGGACAGAAACAAAAATGATCAAAATGCCAAGTAAAACTAGTTTCAAGCTTACCTTTCATCCAGAGAATCGTAAAGAGACGAAATTGACAGGGGTTTATTGTTTCTCCTGCAGTTAGCCGAAAGATCCTCAAGAACATCCTCAATCACCCCAGCAACTTCTTCATATTCAAACTCAACTCCATTATTATCGTTTCCCTTCCGCTCCCGCTTACCCTTTTGTTTCTTTTTGCCCCTATCCCCACCGGCATGTCGACATCCTCAGCCAATTGCTGCTTACTAACGTTTCCCTCCACATGCGCATCACCGTTTTCCTTCACATGCAGCACTTAATCCACGTCATCTCGCTACGCTTCCTCCAGTTCTGCCTGAGAAGCCTCATCTTGTTCCTGCGTGATGTGAACAGGGAAAAGGTCAGCATCTCCTAAATCACGTGGAACTGGGTTTTTGCATAGCCTCTTGATATGGCCCAACCCTCCACACCGTTTGCACTTCCGCTTTCGTGCTCCTAGTCTCGAACCGTTTGCGGTGAAGGCTTTGGTCCTTTCCTTTCTAGGCCTCCCAGGTGGCCTCCTAAGAACTAGTGGTTCGAGTTTGAACCCTGTATCGACTATCTCCCAATCATTTTCATCAGCAATAGGTGGTATGTTTTCTGCATAAGTTGCAGCAAACTTGTCCTCGGAGAAATAGTTATGAATATAGTTCTCTATTTCAGCACCTCTACCTCTTAGCTTTAAGATGAAGTGCAGTTCATGGTGGCATGGCAGACTAGTAACCTGCCACTTCCTGCATGAACAAGTCTTGTTACCAATGTCTATAGTAAACCTCCATTCAGTTACATGCTTGTCTTGTGCATAAACCTCATCCAATGTATTGGAACTTCTGACCATCCTCGTCTTTATCATTCTCATTGCCCTGGTTCTTGCATTCAGTAATAAAACCACCTTTGGAATTATTTTATGGCCTACAAATTTTCTCGCACAAATTCTCTGCCTAAAATCTATCTTCACCATTATACACTTTCTTATTGCATCTAACAAAATAACAATTGCAAGTGACTTCATGCTCCTAATCTTAGCATTGAACCTTTCTGTCAGATTATTGCAAACAAAATCCACTTTTCTTAACTCACCAAACTTGCTTCTGGCCCATAACTTGTTATGATGTTCTCCGAGGTATTTTTTCAGCTTCAGCATAGTATACAAGTTCTGCATGTAAGTAGCATGCGTGCTTGGGTTATACGTGTATGCTGATCGCCACAAGTTGTCTTCAAAGGTCTTTCCTTTGAACTTCTTCCTGAAGCTAGTAGCGAGGTGCCGCATGCATTCCCTATGCTCAACCCTAGGAAACATGGCATCAACAACATTCTGAAGCCCCTTAGCATGCACCAGTGTGTATCACCAAGCCTTCAGGGTGACCAATTACTGCACGTAGTCTCTGCATGAACCATGTCCAGCTTTCAGTCGATTCACCCTCAAGAACAACATAGGCTATAGGAAAAAGCCAATTATGCACGTCCACAACACAAGCAGTAGCAAGCTGTCCCCTGAACTTCCCTGTTAAAGAAGTTGCATCCGTTGCCAAGAATGGCCTGCAGCTGTCTAGGAACACCTTCCAGCATGCCTTCAGGAAGACAAAATATCTCCTGAAGCATTTCGTATCCGCCTGCTTATACTTGACCCCCCTTGAGACCTTTTCTCTTCCTTCTACAACCTCGTAATCAATGTCAACAACACTACCAGGTGATGTCTTCTCTACCTCAGCTTTGAAACTATACAACATGTGAAAACTATCAGTCCACTTGCCCTGAATGAAGTCTAGAGCCATCTCCTTCCCATCAAAGACTCTATGGTAAGGAATCAGAATGTTAAACTTTTCGCTAAGCTTAGTTCTGAGTTCAGCAGGTCCAATGCTATGATCCTGCCTCACCCAGCCAAGTACCTTAGCAGCAATCCACTTGGTTATCGCCGGTCTAAATTTATCACTTAAATAAGTATTAGGTCAGTTGTGTTTCTTCGTGTTTACCTTGATCTGCATTCAATGGGAGTAAAAATAAATAAGAGGACTCATCAGCAGAACAAATATGAGAAAGACCGAAACTAAATGTAGCTACTATAGCCAACCTGAAATGGGTGTCCACCCCGCATAGGATATGCATGCAATCTCCATTTACACACCTTACTTTCCCTACAATGCACCCTAAATCTCTTTTGGTCGCTCTTTTCAACGATAAATTCGAACCCAGCTCTTATTGAATAGGTAGCAACGGCATATCTGCATTCCTCCACAGTATTAAAGACAGTCCCCTCATCAATTGTAGGGTTGTCACTATCAAAGTGTATCACTGGCATATCCTCATCTTCATCATCGTATCTACATCCCATTTCCCCATCCTCACATTCCTCTTCCTCATCAGTCCCATAGCTAGGCTCATAGTTCGAATCAACCAAATATTCCCTACTCTCCATCCTATTAGGGTCAGCAGCCACATCTGGATATGCTTTCTCATCATCGTCATCATCATCATCGAGCACAAAATCACCCTGACCACCACACATTTTGATGTCTTCATGATCAACGAAAGGATGGTCGGTCGCGCTCAGTATAAAAAACAGAGCCTGCTCTGTTCGTGTTCCACATGGCCTGGTATCATTCAGGACAGTCTCTCCCCCATATCTTTGTTAATGATGTGTACAAACATCAGCACAGTCCCTGTTCCGAGGTGTTTACTCCACATCATGGCCAGAACCTCCTCAGTTCTAACGTCATAGAAAGTCTGCGAATTTATGTCGTAGTACCTGATTACGAATTCATCATGCTGGCCAATGGGAAACTTGCCAAATTGCATGTGCAAGTCACTTAGAGTTATGTCCTCCGCGTCTACTATTAGTCGATAATCAAATCCACTGGTAACTGTGATTCTACCGTCAGACAAGGTTTCAGTCCAACATCCATGCCGAATCTTCAAAAGAAAACTAGATGGAGCAGACGTCCTATGGTCAACAACACAGATCCTTTCCATCAACACAGGACTAGAAACGCTAATTGGGAGATGCATAGATGGAATTGCAGTTCTTACCCTTCAGGGAGGATGTACGACACGTTCAATGGGCTCCAGAGCACCAAAGCTTGCACCCAGCGTCCTCTTCCCCTGTTTCGTCCTCCTCCATGTTCTCTAGCCTTGAAGGGTCCAGCTCCTTGCTCTCCGTCCGGGAAGGACCCATCTCTGTGTTCTCCGGCCACGCAGGATCCATTTTCGTGCGGGATCCAGATCAAAGCCACCGTCGTTGCGCAAGAACCTAGCGCCCACCAAACGATTTCCGTTCCGAGATGCGCCTGGGCGGCGACGGAGGCAAGGAGACAGGACAAGGGGGCAATGTAGGACGGGTAGGAGATGACGGGAGGACGGTAGTCCAGGGGGAGGACGAGAGTGTTGCCAGAGGGGACATAGTGGTGGCGTGCAAGACCAGAGCGGTGGAGCAGAGTAGAGCTGCGAGCGAGCGACAGAATATGGAAAATCGCAGAATAATGAGGAGCCCTAATCCTCGAACCTAGGATGCGCGTCGTCGACGGTCGAGGTTGCGGGTCCCACCAGTCAGTAAAACGCCACGTCCTCTTCCCCTGTTTCTGATGGTGTTGTTACAATTCTACGATCATAGTGGCACAGGCAAAATTTCTGGACACAACTAAGGACACACTCATAAATATACTTAAAACGGAACCCTGACCTGGTACATTGCCTGATCCGGTTGCTAGCCATGACTTGTATTTTTAATATCTTAACACTCTTATGCTGAGAAAGGGAAATAAAGATTCAGCAGTTAGTCGAATTAGTTTCGAATAAATAATATACACTCTTAGGATGCTTTGCTATGGCCCCGCCTAAGCAGAAGTCGCCGCCGCCCCGGCCGCCGCCGAAGCTTGGCTATTTGGCCCCTCTGAGGCAGGCCATGTGGCTGTACTACAAGGCCAGTATTCCATTTCCATTCGAGACGGTTGATTTCGCAGAATGTGCTTCATCTGCGGCGGGGGCGGTGCCAACGGCGAAGGTCGCCGCAGCGTCGAGAAGGGCCAACCGAGCATCATGGAGAATGCACGGGGCGGCATTTTTGTGTGCTCTGCGCATGAGAAAGAAGGTACGTTCTAAAGCGTTCCCGCGAGCTTGCCACCGAGGAAACAAACCCCCGAATAGGGCGGCACCAAGGTCAACAAACTCTCGCCTCCATGCCTCGGCGCAGGCGACCTTACCGTGGGGCAATCTGGGTGCACACCGTTAGTGGCAAAGACGATCCATCGTATGCACCATCGGCGGCCACACCCCGACGGCGTGCATCCATCTACACTTAGCTTGTTAGAGTGTTCGACAGCTGGAGCCGACGACGGGCAACCGCTCAGCACCGGAATTCAGGTTCAGATTCACAATGACCTATGATCCCTGCCACGAGAAGCCGGAGTTCACCTTCAAAGAAATCGTTGCGGCAGCACGGCTGTTCGTACTGAACCGGGACTGTTTCAAGCGCGTCAACTAGTGCATGAACATTGCAGATCTCTTGAAGTTTGGCGGGAAGGAAAAAGATCAGTTGTGGTTGAATGATCGTTGAACTTATGTCCTCTCAAGGAAATTGGCTAGCCAACTTTTATGGTGGAGATCTGCAGTTTCTTTAGTGTAGAATAGTTAAGTTCAGAGACTAACTCTGTAGAATGCCTTTTGTAGAGGCAATAGCCCCCTTTTGCGCAGCTATCCCATCCTGTAGTATGGAACTAGTTCGGAAGTAACCAAATACTATCAAGATGTATATATTTATTCAATTACTACCGATGGTTGAATTCAGTTTATTGTCATACTTATCCAAGGCAGACAAGATTTAGACAACATTTTATGAACTGATTTTGGGTGGTTTATTCATGCAACTTCCATGCAGAATCACGCACCAGCTCGAACAAATATATGTAAAAATTGTTCGAGGCATACAAACCAGCAGCATTTTGTGCCTTTCGAATCGCTCACTAGCAGCATTTTCCCGGCAATGGTGACATTGATCATTGCTAGCCCACCCTCTTTTCAGGAGGCTAACCTTGGTTATGCACACAAATTCATTAGCCACACATACTACAAATTCATTAGCCACACAAACTACAAATCATTAGCCGCACAAACTACGAAATCATTAGCCACACAAACTACAAATCATTAGCCACACATACTACGAATTCAGTAGCCACACATTACAAATTATGTAGCCACACATACTATAGGAGTTCAAACTATTACATAAGGCATACTACGTGCTCGACTCTCAAGTCAGCAATCTTTCAGATTCATTAAACCTCTATCTTCACTCGAGGGAAATCAGAACCACCAGCCTCTCCACGCCCGGTCCCCCCACCGAAACTATGCGCTCCGTCGCGGAACGGTGGTGGTCTTGTGCCATCGATCCTTCTAGGCCAACACTACAGGCGACGAGGATGCCTTCTGGCCACCTCGCTGGGGTCCTGAATTCCATGTACTGGATCCAGAACCTCCTACAGGTGGATGATCACCGGGTGCTTCCAGCAAAGTTGTCCTCTTGCCCTGCTTGGAATCTCCACATTGTACATCTTAGGGACGGTGTCTAGATCTTTTAGCCACGCCTTTACCTCGATGATCCATTTGTCGCTCGATGGCGCAATCTCCACAAGCTCGCCACCAATGCTACTAACAACCTGCTTGAGGGCCTCCGGTTCCCAAGCATGCAAAGGGAGGCCGTCAAAGCCGAGTTTAGAGAAGAACCGAAGATGCCCAAGTGATCGTCCCACCCATAGGCGTGATGCCAACGCAGGAAGCTCATTTTCTCCCCATAGCACTCGAAAGAATGGGAAGAATGCAGAACACGCTCGCTGTCTGAGCTGTGGGCGAACCGGACGAAGAACACGCTCTCCTCAAAATTCACCACTTTTTGCCTGATCCCAAAATGAGACCTGAAAGCCAACAACAAGTCTGTCAGCGAGACGACGGGACGCGTTCCTAGCACGGTGGCCATGAGAGCTTTGTCATTGAACTCCTCTGCCAGGGCTACCATGCCTGGGGTGCGCAACAGCATGCAACCGCCCGAGTCCGTTCGCCGATCCAGATTGCCCGGCTGGACGCGCTCTGCCGTGCGAGAAGGTCTAGGTAGCGGAGAGAGGCTAAGCTGGGGACGTGAAGCTCCAACACGCCGACTAGGAAAAACAAGGCGAGGGCGACGGCGCCGAGCTTCGATTAAGAGCGTGGGAGGTTGACCGGCCATGGAGGGGACGCAAGGAGAGCAACGGCATGCTCCGATCTAGAGACCAGTAGCCGGAGCTAAGCAAGGTAATGGAGAGGGGAATAATAGGGGAGAAGAGCAGAGTGGAGAAGAATATCTAGTCCTCGCAGGGGTAAACCAGTCCACGACCGCAAAGGATAACGGGAAATACTAACGGGTCAATGCAAGAAGAGTTGACCTAACGACGGGATTTGAGTTCAACCATTTTTTGACTGGTTCAAACGATCGTTTGGCCGTTAGATTTGTATTTACCCCCCATCTGTCCCCTCTCGACAATTGGCGAAGCTACTATAGCCCTTCCGCAAGATTACATGCAACTTGGACCCCGTGTTGCCTTGGCATATGAACTTTCGGGCCACATGTTAAAATTCTCCTTGAGAGCATAGTTTTCATTCTTAGTGTAATGTGCTTGTCTCAAAACTTGGTTCATTATGTCATAACTTTGATGCTTGTATGTTTGATATCTTTACTTCTAGTCTTCACTTGAACTTTAGAGGTGCCTTGGCATTTATGTTTTGCTCCACAATCAAAGGCAAGCGAGATACCACTCTATCATACCATCTTATGAGCATTGCAATGTTGCTTATGTTTATGTTTCATGCTACTTACTATTATTGTGTTGGAATCTCTTCATAGCTTGCATGACTATTGAGTATACTTAGTTGCATACTCCTTATTTTGAATTGTCAAAGTACTGATCATATGTTGAGAATATTTACATCATATGAAGCAAATGTGTCCGTGAAAGTTTCTTTTATCGCACTCAGTTTTCAACTGAATTGCTTGAGGACAAGAAATAAGATAAGTTTGGGGGAGTTGATATGTCCAAAATGTATCTACTTTCCTAGGCACTTTTGCTATTGTTTATCCTCTAAACTTGTGTGATTTGGATACAACTAACATGGAATGACGTTGTTTTCAGCAGAATTGCTTTGGTGTCCAGTTTTTGTGCAGAAAATCAACTTTTAGGAAAAATCCCAGAAAATATGGAAAAACTCCTATATTACCAAAAGACTCACGCAGCCAGAAGATGAGACGGAGGAGGGCCACGAGGGGCCCACACCCCCTGGCCGCACGGTCCAGCCTAGGACGCACTTGGGAGGGGTGTGGCCACCTCAGGCACCCCCTCGACTTCCCTCTTCGCCTACATAAAGCCTTCTGACCTAAAAACGCAGGGGGTTCGACATTTTTCTAGATAGAGTTCCGTTGCGCCGCCACCACTAGAAACCTTGATTCGGACCAGAAACTCCGTTCTGGCACCCTGCCGGGACGGGGAATTGGAGGAGATCATCGCCATCATCATCACTGACGCCTCTCCATCAACCATCCATGTTTCCCCATCCATGAGAGAGTAATCCCCTGCTATAGGCTATGGGGATGGTAGGGATTGGATGGGATCTATCATGTAATCGAATAAGATTGTTTGGGCATGGTGCCTGGTATCTTTATTAGTGCTATTTGACTTTGTTGCAACTTGTTGTGCTTAATGCTTGTCACTAGGGCCCGAGTGCCATGATCTCAGATCTGAACATGTTATTAATTCATGATGATAGTATTGTTTGTGATATTATCTGCAAGTTGTGTACACATATCATTCCGGAACCAAAGGCCCCGAAGTGACAGAAATTGGGACAACCGGAGGGAATGGCTATTATATGAGAATCACATGTGTTCAAAGGAGTGTTAATAGTTTGCTTTGGTACTCTATTAAAAGGAGTACCTTAATTTCCAGTAGATTCCCTTGAGGCCCCGCTGCAACGGGCTGGCAGGACAAAAGATGTTGTGCAAGTTCTCATTGCAAGCACATATGACTATATATGAAACACATGCCTATGATTGTTTAGTACTTGGATGCTTTATCTTATTTATATACAAATGCCCTTGATCTTGAAGTTACATGAATAGTCTCATCCATTCAACGCCCTCCCATCCATCCCTATGCCTACCGCACTCAAATCCTACGGTTTGCTACTATTGTTACTACTGCCTTTGTTTTACTGCTGTTGTTACTTTGCTTTTGCTACTACAAAACTGTTGCTATTGATAAACTATTGTGAGCAAGATTATTTCTAGGTACAGCTGAATTGACAACTCAGTTGTTAAGGCTTATAAGTATTCTTTGTCTCCCCTTGTGTCGAATCAATAAATTGGGTTATGCTACCCTCGAAGACTGTTGCGATCCCCTATACTTGTGGGTCATCAACCTCCGGCGGCCACTCACAAATAATCTAGACACCAAAATCGTGGGGCCTAAGGGTGACCACCCATATGTTGGATCCTCTCAAGGAAACACACCGTCACGTTAAGGTTGTCTTGCCTACATATGAAAGGAAGAAGATCCAGCTGACTTCTCTGTCCCACTCCAAATCTCATGGTTAACGAGTGATATACGGTGCAAGAAGCCCTAGCGACATTGGTTGTTAAGTCCTAGATAATATTATCCTTTACCACCGGAACTGTAATAGTAGGTTATTGCCATATGATAAATAACCTATAATCATATTATTACGAAAATAGTGTTTTCTGACCTTTTTGAAATGCAGGTGATGACAACATTGGATTTGCAAAATATTAGATTGAAAATAACCAAAGGACATGAGCAAGTGTGAACTTGCCTTTTGTGATTGCAAGATTATGCACTCACGGTCTTCGAGACAACAGAAGGTCCAATATCTATAAATAGCATCATTGGTCCGGTAAGGACTAATGTTTAAAGAAGCAATATGTTGTTATGCATAAGTAATGTAATGTATTTTGTTAAACTCCCAAAATTTATTCTTGATAGTCTAAGTGAGTTAAAATTAGGTGATTTTCTTAAGAGTTGCTTTATCTTTAGTTCTTACTTTACAAATAGATGTGTTTATAATGAACTTGAGTTTTAACATCTAAGGTATAACAATAGAGTATAAAGCAATGTAGGATTGGTGTTGATTGCTATCTGGTGGTTATGATACAAATTCAAATGTTGGTTTAAGGATTTGGAAGAAATTAATATATAGTCATTGTTTGAAGTGGCAAAACGAATAACTTTTGAAGAAAAGGTTTCTTTAATAAGGTTTAAATAATATCTATGGTTAACAGAATGTGATCGATTTCATTTGCGTTTGCTCGGATAGTTTGGACTTGAGATACCTAATGTCTTAATTGAAACTGACCAAAGTTAACTATAAAAATATAAATAGTATTTAGATATGCTGATTATAAACTTTGGGACTAAAGTTAACTTTAAAATAATAAATAACTTAAGGGGTAATATGTTTTTAACTATTACCAATTTTTTGGGTGATGATAGGTATGCTTAAGGATGTGTAATCATTCACTTTATATTTAAGTGAATGATTAGTTTAAATTTTATTGCTATTATGAAATTAATATGCAACTTATTTAAGGGAAGCACCATTTATATGATCTTATTGATCTGGTGGGGTTTGAAATCATGTTAAGTATGATTAAGAGTTAATGATCATTCACCCATATCATAAGTGAATGATGCATGAGTTTAGCTTTAGGGTTGTTAGTTTTACTTTGATTTAATTTTTAGAAGAGTTCTATAAATTCATAATTAACACTTAAATTTTATTATGAATCCTGATTATGGTTTTGGATTTTAGGACTTAAATTTAAAGGATTTTTTAAGATAGTAATATTTTATGAAGACATATTATTATTTCGTATTTAAAAATGAATCTGAAGAATTTACAAAGGAGGTATTTTTATTAAAATTAATTACTTTGAAATCTTGAAATATTTTGGAATATTATTTTTTTAATATTTTTCTAGTAAAGTATATTTACTTAAAATATTGAAAATGAATTTTATTTATTTTGTAAGTATTAACTTTATTTTTATAAAATTCCTCGAAGCATTAAATGTCTTCAAATATTTATTTTTAAGTTTTCTTTGTAGAAAAATTAAGTTAGCATTTTAACAAATTAGTATATTTTTTAATGCAAAAATAGTTTTTATTTATTTTTCAAACTTTTCCTTATTTTATTAAATTTCATTTAGGATTTTCATAACTATAATATTTAGTTTTATTTCATTTGACTTAAACAAGTAATATTATATTTTTCCTGGGTAGAAATTATTTTTGTGATCATTTTGATATATCATATATATCTTTAGGATTTTTATTTATTTTTCTAGGGCTAAAATAAGCTGAGGGGTATTTTGGCAATTTGATATTTTTTGTAGATTTCACTTAACAAATTTGTTTAAAAATAATCCTGGCCCATGGGTCGGCCCAACCCTGGCTCAGCGTAGCCCAACTAGTTGGGCTCAACCACCCCTTCGGTCCACTGGGTCGGTCACTCCGACCCAGGATCCTTCGTGCTCTCTCTCCTGTTGATCCTTATCCTTTCTCCCGTGACACTGCGGTGCTGCCGCCGTCGCCACTTGTCTCCGGCGTACTCCAGCTCTCTCGGTCACTGCTGCTCTAGATAAAATATGTGGTCCTCTCTTTACTACACACTTGTCCAGCTAGATTTGGAAATCAAGCTCGTATTCAATCGCCTCCTTCCATCAACTGGTGCTAGGGTTTGGCAAGGTGTCGCCGCTGCTTGCTGGGTTTACTTTGGTGCCTGCTCTCTCGGTGTGGTCGTTTTCCTAGGGCAAATGTAGGATGTTGTGCCCCTCATGGGTGCTCCCTATTCCTCCCTGGTCGTGGAGTTCGATGTCGTGCGATGCGGTGGCGCTCTCTATACTGTGATGAGTGCATATTTGCATCATGTTTAGATTATTATTTTTACGTTGTGGATGTAGGATGTTGGTATTTTACGACGTTCACACGAACTTTTAATGTTTATTTTCACCAGGATCAGATCAGATGATGAATCCGATGGACACAATTCTTTATATTGGAGTGAAAAGGAGCCAAAAACTACGTAAATTGCTTATTTGGGAAATATTAATAATACCAGAAGAAAAAACGAAGCAAGCAAAGGAGACAGAAGATTTAATGACCAACTATACGGGCCACCGCCGTATAGTTGCCGCCGTATAGTTGCCGCCGCCTCCGCATCCTCAAATAGTTTCACCCCATGCAACTGGATCAGGGAGAAGACATACAGAACACCCGGAAATCGCCAAAATCTCACCTCTGGAAGGCATCTGGAGGGGGAACTTGCCCTAGGGATCCATTTTCGCCCTAAGCAGATCTGGGAGGCCAAGGCATGGATCTCCATCTTCATCAACAACTGCATCTTCATCACCACCATTATATCCATCCATCTCATCTAGATCTTGCTGTAATTCTTGCACTAGTTTTGGATTTATACAAGTACTATTCATCGATAATCGTTTCCATTACTATTGCCATGATGTTGTTTGCCTCTGTGTCTGAGTAGATCATTAGTTCTTGGGGATGGAGAAACCCTAGCATGAGATTGAAATAAGATAAAGTTTATTATGATATTCATCGCTATGACCATATGTTAGATTATCTACATCTTGATGTTGGGAGAAGTCGACCTCTCAATATTTGCCTCTTGTGAAGACTTGATGTATGGAACTACTTGTTGGTAGACGAAGGGATGTTAGCACTTACAGTGACTATAAATCTATTCACACCCTTACGTATCAACTTGTGAATAGAGAAAACTCACAAAACACTATCCATGCCATGGGATACGTCATGCGGGATTACAACCTTAATAGCGCAGTAATTCAATTGATGTTGATTGCTGTCTGTTGTGGTTATGAGGATGATTTGAGCAGTGGTTGCTGCCTATTTGTACAAATACGGAGTTCCTCCCACACATACATAGTTGAGAATGTTCATGATAATAATCTTTACCTTATCCCTTTATAATGCTAGTGATGTATCCACTAATCCGTGAGAACGCCTTTTTCCCACTGAAGTTTCAAATCTCTTTTACATACGATACTTATTTTTTGTATTCATTTTTATTTACTTTAATCATTTTTCTGTTATACCAAAAACCAAAAACACCTTTTACACATTACTCGCATTTTATCTTGTCATTTAGAACTTTATTTAGCATTTCTAGTTTCAATATTTATTTCAAGAATTCTTAGACTTCAGACTCCTGTTGCCCATGGGATCGATATCTTTATTTCGAAACTAGCTGCAACCGATCTGTGCACTTGCAGTCATCAAGTTATTTTCTAGCGCCATTGCCAGGGAGCTAAGCGCTGTAGGTATTTTAGTTTTTGCTTATTTACTTTAGTTTTGTTAAGTTTTGTTTTGAGTTACAGGTTTCCACCAACATGATGGAGTTTGAGCACATGACTAGTGCTAACCCACTCAACCTCTTTCAGAAGCCGTATGATATTTATAAAAGAGACAACTCCAACAAGAAGACAAGGGGTTTAAAATAAATCCTCTACTACTTGGTATTTTACACAAGAAGCAATTTATTAGAGACGAAGAAGATCGTGATCCATATGAGCATATTGCATATTTTAAAGATATATGTGGCACGTTCCAATTAACGGGGTATACCACCGATGAGGTAAGGGTTAAACTTTTTAGTCAAATTTTGACAAGTACGGCTCTCTCATGGTATAGATCTCTACGCTCAGAAGCCACTACTACTTGGGATAATTTAGCTTCCGAATTCCTATCTAAATATTACCCATTATCAAAATCCTTTGGAATCAGGTGTCTTATAATGACTTGGAGGAACCGTCCTAATGAAGGATTAGTAAGAGCTTATATAATATTTAAAAATTTACATATTCATTGTCCTCACCATGATTTTCTTGAATGTTTTTTATTGCATATCTTTTATGGCGATTTAATTGAACCTAATAAAATTGAACTAGACTCTTGCGCGAGAGGAGATTTTATGGATTTACCTATAACTAAAGCTTGGGCTTTACTTGATAGAATTCGCGATCATAGATTTCATGGAATTTTGGTCTAGGAAGTGAAGGAGGCACAGAAACAGATCATGAATGTATTCATGACTATAAAAAAGGCGATGTTAATGAATTATCTAAAGAGATTTATTTAGATTCAGATCTTGTGTTGCAAATTGTTAAAGCTTTTACAGAACACATCAATGCTCCAAAAGAGGGTTCATCGAAGTATGATCCACCACCCGAACCTTAGGAGAAAAGAGAAGTTAAAGCAACATTGGCCTCCCTAGAACCAATGCATGAGATACCTTTTCCTAACACTATACAAAAGCATATTTTGGAATATGAATAGGTCAAGGCAGTACAGGAGGAGAAACAAAAGGAAAGTGTGCCAATAATTGAAGAACATCTGGATGAAACCAAAGATGAAGAGGTAACCAAGGAAGCAATCATGGCTATGTATGCACATTGTAACATAGTTGAACTTGATTAAGAGACTTCTATATTGGTTGAAGGTAAAATTAAGGTGAAAGATGTGGGTAAGCCTATTCTTCCCTGAATATTTAAAGAAACCTCGCATTACAGTTTATGTGATCTGGGCACCGAAGTTAATGTTATATCCTATGACTTTTATTCAGAAATAAAAGAAGAGATAGCACCGGCTACAATAGAAAATACTGATATGTCAATCATGTTAGCCAATAAAATCTTAGAATTACAATGGGAGTAGTTGAAGATGCAACTGTCACAATAGGCAATAAAATTTCCCTATTGATTTTGTAGTTGTTGATATGCCAATTGACACTCTTTGCCCAATCATATTTGGAAGAAAATTTTTAAGTGATATAGGTGCCACAGTCGATTTCAAAAAGGAGGTTGTATCCCTTAAGCTTGGGAAAGCGGAAAAAGAATTCCACTTTTCGAAATATAAAGACAAACCTCTACATATACAAGAAGAATAGAAAGAGAAAACTATCGAGGAGATGGCAGCTCTTTTCTTAAATAATCAAGATGATGAAATAAATGAAGACCCAAATTGTGAAGAAATAATTATGGAGGACAGAACTTTAGAAGAACTAGAAAGTGAATTTGATTCAGTTCCCATAGAAGAACCTCCAACTGATGAAGCTTTTGAAGAACCAGAAGAGAGAGGGGATGAATAATTACCACCCCTGGAATTAAAAAATTCTACCAGATAATCTTAAGTATAGATTCTTAGATGATACTAATAAATTCCCTATTATTATTAGTGCTAAACTTTTAGGGGAAGAAGAATAACTCATGAAGGTACTAAAGGAGCACCGCAAGGCCTTTGGGTACTCAATGGATGACTTGAAGGGTATTAGTCCCATGATAGCCTCCCATCGAATATTCATGGAGGAAGGTGCTAAACCCGTTGTGGAATTTAATAGAAGACTAAAGCCTGAAATGAAGGAAGTGGTAAGAAAATAAATAGTACGCCTACTTGATGTAAGTATAATCTATCCTGTAAAAGAAAGTGAATGGGTAAGTCATTTTCATTGTGTTCCTAAGAAAGGCAGCTTTACTGTTGTTCCTAATGAAAACAATGAATTGATACCTACTAGAACTATTGTTGGACATAGTATGTGCATAGATTTCAGGAAATTGAATAAGGAAACAAGGAAAGATCACTATCCTTTACCGTTCATAGATCAAACTGTAGAGAGGTTAGCAAACCATACTCATTTTTGTTACTTGGACGAATATTCTAGTTTTTCCCAAATAGTTGTTCATCCTGATGACCAACTTAAAACAACTTTCATTAGTCCTTATGGTTTACATGCTTACCGACGCATGCCTTTTGGGTTATGTAAGGCTCCATCTACTTTTCAAATATGCATGACTTCTATATTTGTAGATTTTATAGACCTTATAATGGAAGTATTTATGGATGATTTTTCTGTCTATGGAACTTCGTTTACTAGTTGCTTGCATAATCTCAATAGAATCTTGCAGCATTGCAAAGAAACCAATCTTGTCTTAAACTGGGAGAAGTGCCATTTTAAGGTCAAAGAAGTCATAGTCCTTAGACACCAAGTGTTAGGTAAGGGTATTGAAGTACATAGGGCTAAAGTAGAAGCAATAGAGAGAATGCCATAACCAAGGGACATAAAAGGTATAAGAAATTTTCTTGGTCATGTAGGCTTTTATAGAAGGTTCATTAGGAATTTTTATAGAATTTCTAAACCTTTCACTAATCTGTTGCAAAAAGGAGTAAGATTCAATTTTGATGATAAGTGCCTTATTGCCTTTGATAAACTTAAATATGCTTTATCTCGTGCTCCCATCATTAATCCACCTATATGGGATATGACTTTTTATTTAATATGTGAAGCTAATGATGATGCTGTAGGAGTAACTCTAGGACAACACATAGGATGCAAATTTAATATTATACATCATGCTAGTAGAACTCTCAATAGTGCTCAAAAGAATTATCCTAAGGAAGAAAGAGAACTTTTTGCTGTATTTTTCTCGTGTGATAAGTTTTGTTCTTATATTGGTGATGCAAAAGTAAGAGTTCATATAGATCATGATGGTTTAAAATAACTCCTCGAGAGGAAGTTTCATAAGCCAAGACTGATCCGTTGGATCCTTTTACTTCAAGAATTTGAGTTGCAGATTATGTAGAGACAAGAAGCAAAGATAGTGAATGCAGCATCTCTATGTGCCCAGCAGGATACCGATCTTATTAAATGGAACTTTAAACTTGATGATTTTTGTTTTTAGAATTATTATATGAGCTAAGGTCAAATCCTCCCAAGAAAAAGAAATCCTTATTGTTGGAGGAGCTTGTCACTCCCGACTAAATAAACGGTAAGTGGAAGGTAAGTTTTCTAACTCTAATAAGTGCTTTATTTTCACAGTTTCTACTTCTAAATTTTTTGCCTTTAAATTCCTCTTGTTTTTCTGAAATTTTTTAGGGGTTTCAGTAACTATACGGCCGAAGAAAAATCTACGTATAGTTGGTCATCAAAGCTTCTGTATACCCCTAGCAAAATAAATTCGAGGTACCGTATCTATACGGCCGGAGAAAATTATCCCACCAATAGTTGGTCGTCAAAGCTTCAGTACCCTCGACCATTTTTCGTTATTATTGATATTTAAAAAAACTCTTTGTCGGTTCCTAGTCGGTCATCTAACCGACCTGGGCCCGAGATATTTGGAATTATCTGCCTGGAACCAACTATACGGCCGCAACTATATGGGCCGCGACCGTATAGTTGGTCATTAGGCCCAGGACTCCTTCAAATCCGTGATTTATTTTTCTAGTCGGTTTGGATTGTTTTCTTGGACGAGAATTTGGTGTTTCTAGCAAGTTTAACCGACCTTTGACCCCTCTTATATACTGCCCTTGTGCCTCTCTCTAATCACAAATCACCAGGAACAAATCTAATTATTGGTCATACAATAGGACACACAACATAGAGCCATCAAGATCCAAGAGGCCTAGGGGAGGAGCTCCTATGGAGATCGGAAGCAATAGCAAGCAAAGCAAGGAGATCAAGATCACCCCTTTGGAGTTCTTTGACAATGACAAGGAACGCTGGAAGAGGGAGTTGAAGGCCCTCGAGATGAAGATTGAAGAAATAAACAAGGAGGCGCCAGGGACGCCCAGGCATCTCTGGTGGCTGCATGTTTATCTTGATAAACTTGATGAAGATATCAAGCAAACCACTGAAGCAGGTTTCACTGTGAGTCTCAAGGCGATCCAAACCCTCCAAAGCAACAATGAGATCATTAAAGAACAAGGGAAAGTGATGGCAAAGAATAAGCTTCTATACAAGCTGCGTGTCGTGGGAATGGCCACGGCAGATGCTGCAATCGGTAGCGAGTAGTAGAACAAAGGGCAAGGGCGGCCATCCATTTGTGGTGCGAGATGAGGGGGAGACATAGGGTTTTACCCAGGTTCACCCCGGAGGGTAAAGACCTACTCCTGCTAGATTGTATTGATGAGAGAGTACAGGGGCGAGCTCGACGACTAGGCAGAAAGCCGCAGGGGGTGTATGATGGAATGTGTCATCTATGCGTACCCTAGGGAGGTTTATATAGGCCCACCTCGCTAGGGTTTACAGACCTACAACCGAGTTGGATAAGGACTCGGAGGATGTTTGACCTAATCCGACTGGGCCTAGCTATGCTTCTGGGCCTTCAGCTTCCAGTCGCCTGGCTCCTTGTTAGGTCTTGATCCAGTCGCCGTCCTGCAGGCCCACTCGCTGGCAGCATGGGCCAACGAGAATCGTCCTGCTGGGTATACCCCACTCGGCATATCCCCATTAGTAGTACCCGAGGCCATCGTTGATTTGTCGCAGGTGTTCTTTGGTAGTCGGAGTATTCGGGTCCAATTTGGATGCCCAGTCGAATCGGCGGTGGACTCCCTTAATGAAAGAGAGTATATGTCATATTAGTCGCAATAACGGCGACCAGTCGAATCGCAGCCATGGCGAAGGGGTCGATGAGAAGTCGAATCGTGGCAGCTATTGAATGGATCAGTGAGAAGTCGAATCACGGCAGCTGGCGAGTAGAGTAGACGAAGTTGGACCGTCATCCTGAGTCAAACTAGCCATTGGGTAATCCAACGGTAATATCGGCGTAATTACCGCGCGGTAATGGCTCCCCGAAAATGGCGGGTAGCAACCGTTATATAAGGAGAGTGACGTGCAAAGAGCGATCATTCCCCACACTTCCTCCGACCTCGCGCATCTCCCAATCTTCCATTCCTCTGTAGCGACCAGAGCGACCCAAAGCAATTCCACAATCCTAGATCCTTCGACTGATGGCGCCTCCGACAGAACCATGGGGGAGATCCAAATGCATGAAAGTGATGCTGAAGTCCTTCAAAGATGCGGGAATCCTCCGCGCTGGGAGATGGCGCATCCCCGCGGCCGGAGAGGTGGTACCAGATCCGCGCGAGGGGGCTTGGTTTCCCCACCTCCATCTTCTTCCGCCGCTTCTGCACATATTACGGCATCCAGCTGTCGGACCTAGGGCCACACAGCATCGAGCAACTCGCCATTTTTGTGGCGTTTTGCGAGTGCTACCTAGGCTGCCAACCGTACTTACCCCTGTGGCAAGATCTGTTCCACAGGAGGGTCGGACGCGAAGGGACAGGCGGCGCGATGCTAGCTGCGGGCGGCCTGACCTTCCAGCTGAAGTCCAAGGCCTCCTTCCTAGACCTGATGCTGCCAAAGAAGGCGGCGAATGAGTGGAAGAAGCATTGGTTCTATGTGAGCGAGTCAACGCCGGACGACGAGGTGGCGCTTCCGATGTACTCCGCCAACCGGCCAGAGCCGCGTCAGCTTCAAGTCGTCAAGCTCCCGCATGACCAGCGGATGGTGGTCAACGAAATGCTGATAACAATCCGCAACCTGAAGAAGAAGGGCCTCCAAACTATCAACTTGTACAACTGCTGGCTTGGGCGGCGGCTAGTGACTCTGGCAAGCCGCGCCCACTGGATGTACGAGTACACGGGCAAGGATGATCCGACCAAGTCCTGCACCGCCAAATGGAGCGCCAACGACTACGCCCTTGCGCTGAAGAAGATCACCGACGCGGAGTATGTCAATTCGGTAAGCTTACTTTCCCTTTTCTATTCCACATTTGTGAAATTACAGTCACACTTTACTGATCATGCGCTGTTCATGTAGTTGTTCCAAGTGGTGAAAGGTTGGCTTCCACCCGCTGATGATGAAAACTCGACTGAGTCCGTCGAGGACAAAAGTGAGTCCTCCTCCGACAAGGGCAGCGTCGGAGGTGACGATAATATCATAGACGACGACGATGAAGATGACGACGAGGCCGTGGAGGTCGCCACACCCACGGTTCGTAAGACCCGCGGGCAACGACAACGCGAGCTCGAGGCCAGCAAGAGCCTTGAGGCTCATGACGGGGGTGACGACGAGGTTCCCGAGCATACTTCACGGCGCGGTGGCCACTCCATCGAAGAAGTCGCCGCAGAAGAAGAAGAAGTCATCCAAGGCGGTGTCGCCGCCTCGGTCCGCGAGTACCTCCGAAGCTACCAGTGTGGCCGACGAGGCTGGGGCCAGCATGCCGGCGTGGGCGACTGCAGCGACCGACGCGGCCGTGGTAGAAGATGAAGTGCCGCTGGCGTCCCTGCCACCAACCTTCGCCGCGGTCACGAGGCTCGGGGCCGCTCCATCCGCGGGTGCCTTGCCACCAAGAGAAGCGCCCGCGGAGATTACCATGGATCCTCCTGCCGCGGCCTCATCCTCGAAGAGGCCCTCGGTGTCTTGGGCCCAGAGCATGCTCGATACAGGCCTCAGTCGGAAGCTGGGGCCAGAACTGGAGAAGTTGTTGCATATTCGCACTGGCCTTCGCTTTATCCCAGTAGCCAAGTAAGTATCCTTTATGGTATTTCTTTGGGCAACTGATTTATGTTTGTCTTGCGAACTCACTGATGTCATCGTATCACACGACTGGTGTGAAGAAAATAGGTCACCCCTCGGTGGCTAAGGTCCCATTGGGTGCCACGGGGGTGCAAGTCGATCCCACGAAGAAGAGGGAGAGCAACGATGTTGAGGCGCCTGTTGAGGGCGCAAAGAAGGCAAAGGGCGACGAGGTCGTCACAATTACGGACGAGTCGGTCGACGCCCCAAGAAAGGCTCCGAGTGGAGAGGATGTGGCCACGAAGGCCGTAGTGGACACGGAGTCGCAGCGGCTAGAACTGCAGCGCCCGATGAAATTGGGGGTGGCGGTGGCGACCTTCCCTCGCTTTGTGGAGAGGGCCTTCATGGCGAGTGCTTCAGCATAATCGGCAGAGGTCGATCAGCATCGCGGGCGCACACCTCTTGTGCTCCTGTCGGTGGACGCGGTCGAGCTCCAAAATATGCTGGGTGCGGCAATCCAGGTATGTCCAGTCCCCGAGGATCTAGTCGCTGAATTTCAACGGGTAGATTTTTACTTTTGTGTTGTCCAGTCCCCGAGTGGCTAGGCACTTAATGATTTCTTTGTTATCCAATCCCCGAGTGGCTAGTCGCTGAGTTGCAGCGTCTAGGCACTTAGGAAGTGCTTCATAAGTTTTTGCTGATGTTCGCCATGGTTTTGCAGGGCCTCTAGCGCGAGTCGGCGGAGCGATTGGCCGCCAAAGAGCGCCTGGAAGAGGAAGCCCGCTTCGTCCAAGAAGTGAACGAGCGGCTTCAAGCAACTGTTGGTAAGAATTTGATATGCCCTTGGTCAGGGACATCTTTTTATGTCGTGCTTACAGTTGTGATGATGCAGAGAGTCATGCAGCCATGGTGGATAAGGCTCGCGAGGGTATGGTCCCTGCGAGTGACCTGGCGGCTGCCTAGTCTTTCTTGAGCGCCGCGGAGAAGCGGATCGCCGAACTGGAGCAAGAGCTCAAGGCCGTGAAGGCGGAGGCGACCTCGGCGGATGAGAGAGCTAAGGCGGCCATTGATGCTGCTGCCGAGGAGCAGAAGGTGTCAGATGCGCTTGTCGCCGAGCTGCAAACTGACTTCTCTGGTCTACAGGATTTCATTACGGGGATCTGCCGTCCCTTAATTGGTGAGCTCCTTTTTATTTCGAATCATTGGCGAGTCCCCGAGCATGCGGGTCGCCTTTGTGTTGTTGGAGCCTTTCTGATCGGGTGCTTGTGCTTTGCAGGGAAGATTCTTGACGATGGAGCCGAAGCGTAGTTGTACAACACGTGGCAGTGTGCTATGTTGGTGGACTCTGCCGCTCTGTCGGCGACTTGCATCGGCGCGTACCTTCAGGAGATTTCTCCGACGGAGGTTATCCCCAGCGAGCTCACCGAGGTCTGGCAGTATCTGGAGAAGGCTCCAGTGATTGTGGAGTTCATGTCGTGGTCGTCTTTTTGCCGTGGCGCAGCGACTGCATTGAGCCTTGGCTCGCGCACTTCCCCGACGATTTCAAACTCGACGATGTCACCAGCGGCTACCCTTTGTCCACAGGCGCGGTCGATATCTCCGACGTGCTGAAGCTGACCGATCGGGCCATGGTCTACTCCGACCGGGTCTTGGAGATGGGCGACTTCCTGCCGTATCAGGAAACAATCGTCGCCCCGAACGACAAGGAGCCGGCGAAGCGTGACTTCAAGGTGGAGCAACAGTTCCGATCGGCGATGGCGGTCACCTTGACGACGTACCCGTCGAACCAATGGGTGCCCTTCATCCGTGTCATGGAGACGGTGGCGGGTCATCGTCGAAGCCTGCGGAGTAAATTACTGTGTCGATTGGCGTTAGTTGTAAATATTTTATGTCTACCCTTGTAAGCGAACAAGATTTTGTTACTATAAGGAATGCATGCATGCTTTTGTCAGTGTTTGATTTGATTGTGAGTTGTCGAGTTGTGCGAGTCCCCGAGCGCGTCCGCCCTTTTGTTGGGTTTACCTCGTTTTTATGTGTATATTTGTTGTTATACTATTAGTCGGTTGGGGTCGACTTGCCGTGGCTTGGAAAGCCAGTCGCATGGCGACCCCAAGGGGTGCTCTATACTTAGCCGTTTTCCCGGGCGCGAATGGGGTCGGTTGGCCGAGTCCCCGAGCGTGGTACTTGGCCTTTCTAGTCGCATGCCCAAGGTAGGTGAGGACGAGGCGTGTTGCAATAAGCACGTCATTCCACCTGACTCGGAGGGTCAGTCGCGTGGCGAGTACAGGACGTGCTCTCATACTTGGCATTTTCCCTAGTCGTTGGGGTTTGGGCTGGTGTCAGTCCCCGAGCGTGGTACTTACCCGTTCAAGTCGTTGCGCCAAGGATGTGGAGGACTGGGACGCTTGTTGGAAGCGAATGCGGTTGTCTTGGCTCGGAAAGTCAGTCGAGCGAGGCGACTCCGATGGGGCTCTGCGTTAGCATTTTTCGTGGACGATACAAGGCCCGAAATTTATCGGTGCCCTCGTACCGCACTACTTGGCCGTGCCGGTCACATGACCAAGGGTTGACTTCCGCGAGTAGCGTAACACTATTATTACGAGTGTGAATGGCACAAGGTATGGAGAGTGGACACAATTTGTGCAAGTCGATCTTCTTTATTTCATAGCGGGTAGGGGGTACATGTTTGGAGTTCTAGGAGTAGAACTTCCGTAGGAGATTTACATTCCACGACCGCTTGATGTCGAGTTGTCCGTCGCCTCGGACGTCGATGAGGTAGTAGGCATCATTGCCCAGGACTCGCCCTATGGCGAATGGTCCCTCCCAAGAGGGAGAGAGAGATTGTGCATGCCCTTCTTGTCCTGGATCAGTCGCAGGACCAGTTTGCCTTCCTGGAAGGGGTGAGTTCTGACTCGTCCGCTATGGTAGCAGCGAAGTCCTTGCTGGTAGATGGCGGTCCGGGAGCGAGATAGGTCATGTGCTTCGTCGAGCTGGTCGACCCTGTCCTGGCGTGCGAGCTTGTTGTCGGCCTCCGCGTAGTTGACCACCCGAGGCGAGTCGTGCTCGAGGTCGGTCGGCATGACGGCTTTGGCACCGTACACCATGAATAAGGGGGTGAACCCAGTCGACCTGTTGATGGAGGTGCGGATGCCCCAGATGACGGAGGGGAGCTCTTCGACCCAGCACCCCGGAGTTCGCTCGAGGGGAACTTGCAGTCGCGGCTTCAGTCCGTGGAGGATGCTCTGGTTAGCGTGTTCCGCTTGGCCGTTGGACTCCAGGTGGGCGACTGAGGCGAGGTCGAGTCGTATGTTGTGCTCCTCGCAGAATTCGGCCATGGATCCTTTGGCAAAGTTGGTGCCGTTGTCCGTGATGATGCTGTGCGGGAACCCGTAGCGATAGATGACCTCGCGTAGGAACTTGGTGGCAGTCTTCCCATCACACTTGCGGACTGGCTTAGCCTCCACCCACTTTGTGAATTTGTCGACTGCGACTAGGAGGTGGGTGAAGCCAGAGGGGGCCTTCTTGAAGGGGCCCACCATATCCATTCTCCCACACGGCGAATGGCCAGGTGATGGGGATGGTCTTGAGCGCTGAGCTTGGGACGTGAGTCTGGTTAGCGTACTTATGTCATCCAACGCAGCGTTGGACAATGTCGACCGCGCCGGCGTGTGCGGTGAGCCAGTAGAAGCCATGTCGCATGGCCTTGGCGACCAGGGATCGAGCGCCAGCATGGTGGCCGTAGTTTTCGGCGTGGATGTCTTGGAGGATTTTGTGACCTTCCGCGGGTTGTACGCAGCGTTGGAACACGCCGGTCACACTGCGCTTGTGGATCTCGCCATTGATGATGATGAAGGACTTGCAACTACATACTATCATCCGGGCCTCCGTCTCGTCGGCAGGTAGGGTCCCTCCCTCCAGGTTGGCGACGTATGGGGTGGTCCAGTCGCTTGGCTCCATGTCCATGGCGACCAGGGCTGGTTCTGATTGCAGCGGAATCCCGATGTCGATCTCCCTCGGGGGAGAGACGGACGACTTGGTGATGATGTCGAGGAAGACACCAGTGGGTGGTGCGAGATGAGCCAACCCAATGCGAGAGAGGGCGTCGGCCTCTTCGTTCCTGCGCCAGTCGATCCACTCGACGGAGTAGCCGGCGAAGTGCCCCCCCTAGCTGGTCCACTGCTTGGCGGTATGCCGCCATGGTGGGGGAGACTGCATCGCATGTACCGGCGACTTGCCCCACGACGAGGTCGGAGTCGCCGTAGCAGCGCAGACGGTTGATGTTCATCTCATTGGCTGCTCGCATGCCGTGGAGGAGGGCCTCGTACTCGGCCATGTTGTTGGTGCAGGAGGTTAAGTCGAGGTACATGATGTAGCATAGCCTGTCGCCCTTTGGAGATGTGAGGACGATCCCTGCCCCTGCACCGTCTGTGTTCTTGGACCCGTCGAAGTGTAGTGACCAGTAGTGGAGGTACGGCAGCTTCTACGGCTGCTGCGCCTCCTCCCAATCGGCGAGGAAGTCTGCCAGGGCCAGCGACTTGATTGCCTTGCGCGGCTCGTACTTGATGTTGTGGACGCCGATCTCGACTCCCCACTTGGCGACTCGCCCAGTCGCCTCGCGGTTGCGGATGATGTCTTGCAACGGTGCTGAGGAAACGACCGTGATTGGGTGCTCCTGGAAGTAATGCGGCAGTCGCCGCTGGGCTCGGAAGACCGCGTATACCAATTTCTGGTACTGTGGGTAGCGCTGGCGCGACTTGGTGAGGACTTCATTGATGTAGTAGACAGGTCGCTGCACCGGGCGTTCCTTGCCCTCTTCTGGTCGCTCGACGACCATGACGGCACTGACGACTCGCTCGGAAGCCGCGACGTAGACGAGCATGGGCTCCTTGTCAACGGGGGTGGCGAGTAGCGGGGTCATGAGTAGCACTTCCTTGAGTGCGTGAAGCGCGTTGTCTGCCTCCCTGTCCCACTGGAATGTGGGATTCTTGCGCATTAGGCGGTAGAGAGGCATTGCCTTCTTGCCTAGCTGGGGGATGAAGCGACTGAGAGCCATGACTCGCCCGGCCAACTTCTGGACGTCGCGCAGGCACTCGGGTTTGCAGAGTCGGGCGATCGTGTTGATCTTGGTGGGGTTCGCCTCGATGCCTCATTTGGAGATTATGTAGCCCAACAGCTGTCCAATAGGCACACCGAAGGTGCACTTTCCTGGGTTTAGTTTGATCTTGTACCTCTGTAGATTTGCGAAGGTTTCGGCCAGGTCGGCGAGTAAATTGCCCTGGCGAGTGGACTTCACCACCACGTTGTCGATGTAGACGTGTATGTTACGGCCAATTTGGCTCGCAAGGCACTCCTACATGCACCTCTGGTAGGTCGCTCCGGTGTTCTTGAGGCCGAAAGTCATGGCGGTGTAGCAGAATGCCCCGAATGGCGTGATGAACGCCGTCTTTTCCTCATCTTCGACTGTGATTTTGATCTGGTTGTAACCAGAGTAGGCGTCAAGGAAACACAGTGACTCCGAGCCCGCGGTCGATTCGATGATTTGATTGATCCGCGGTAGGACGAACTGCTCCTTTGGGCAGGCGCTGTTGAGGTTTGTGTAATCAATACACATTCTCCGGGTCCCATTCTTCTTCTCGACCAGGACTGGGTTTTCCAGCCACTTCGAGTATTTGATTGGCCGTATGAAGCCTGCAGTGAGTAGACATTGCACCTCCTCGGCGATTGCTCGGCGGCGCTCTTCATTAAAGGTCCGCAGTGACAGCTTGATGGGTCGCGCTTTGGGGTCGGCGTTGAGTTTGTGCTTAGCGAGTTCCCTCGGGACACCAGGCATGTCGGATGGCTTCCATGAGAAGATGTCGCGATTCTCATGTAGGAACTCAATGAGCGCGCCTTCTTATGTTGGGCTCATGCCCGTTCCGATCGTCACCGTCTGACTGGGGTCGCCTGGGACCAGCTCGACAGAGCACGTGTGCGTGTTTTCCTCGAAGGCGGTTGAGACGCCGCCCTCTGAGTTGGGCTTCTTGAGTACTGTGGGGTCGTCATTGTTGACCCCACTCGTGTACTTGGCGAGCTCCTCTGCATGGTTGGCTTCTGCGGCTATGACGGCGTCGGCGAGCTCGGCTCCCTTGTCCTCGCACTCCGTGTCCATGTCGGGGTCGCCGTGGACGGTGATGATGCCGCACGGCCCTGGGAGCTTCATTGCGTTGTATGCGTAGTGGGGCACTGCCATGAACTTGGCGAACGCTTGCCGTCCCAGGACAAAATGGTATGGGTTGTTGAAGGGCACCAGCTCGAAGATGATCCGCTTGGTGCGGAAGTTCGCTGGTGTGCCGAAGGTGATTGGCAGCGTCACCTTACCGATCGGGTACGCCTTCCGACCGGGGACGATGCCGTGGAAGGTGGTGTAGGTCATCTCGATCATCGACTGTGGGAGCCGCTGTCGCCTGAACGTGTCTAGGTAGAGGATGTTGATGGAGCTTCCGCCGTCCATCAGCGTCTTGGGGAGCCAGTAGTCGCCCACCTTGGGCTTGACCACCAGGGCGACTCGCACCGGATATTCGATCTGTGGCAAGTGGTCCTCGTGTATCCAGGTGATCCACTTCTCGGACCAGTTGAGGAAGCGAGGGGCGTCGACTTGGGATACCGCGTTGACGGTGACGGCGCGGGTGATCACCTTTTTCTCCCGCTTGGTGATGAACCCGGTGAAGGTGTGGAGCGATCCCACGTTGTTGCCGAATGCCCCGTCATTCGGCGGGTGGTTGTTGGGGTCCTCCCATACACGCCGTGCCTTCTCTATCTCCTTCAGGGAGTGGCAGTCGGCGGTAGAGTGCGTGGCGGGCTTCCCCTCCCTGCTGTTGAACACACATGGCTGGTTAAGGAGTGCTGCGGGGACGAATTTCGGCCTTGCCTTGTAATTGCTCTGTCATGGCGCTGGCCTCCGTCGTTGGCGACGAAGTCGACTCGCCCGTCACCGCGGGCGCTTGCCGGTGAGGCAAGTGTTGCTGTAGCGTAGCTCGGGTCGTCTCCCGTTGTCGTGGCCGCTCGGGCGGCGATTTCCTCCCGAATCGTCGTCGGTTTCTTGGTGCGGGTCCTCCTCCACGTACCGCTTGGCGATCTCGAGGAGGTCTGGTATGTTATCGAGTGTTTTGTACACCCGCTTGAGCTTGGCGACCAAGGGCTCGTAGCGGCACAAGGTCTTGAAGCAATGTATCGCCGTGTCCGGGTGGATACCGGCCGCGTTGAACCATAGGTCCTGCCACCGCTGGACCCAGCTACAAGTCGACTCGCCGGGTCCCTGGACGCATTGCTCCAGGTCCTCGATGGTGGTGGCGTGGGTGTAGGAGCCCTCGAAATGCCTGACGAAGGCGTCGCGCATATCCTCCCATGAGTCGATGCTGTCTGCGGGGAGGGTGTTGACCCATTGCCGGCTCGCTCGCTCCATCATCAGGGGGAGGTAGCGAGAGGCGAGTAGGTCGGTGTGGCCGGCGATTCCCATCGCCATGAGGTATGTGTCTAGCCACATGGACGGGTCGTACGAGGGGTCGTACTTCTCGATCTCCTTTGGCACCTTGAAGTTTGTCGGGTATTTTTCACCTCGGATCATTGGCCCGAAGCACTGGGGGCCGACCCGGCTGAGGGATCCCCTTGGTTCACCGTCACGGCGGTTCGTGAGGGTGTGCCTCAGGTCGTCGGGCTGGCGTGCGCGCCAGCTTTGGTTGTTAATGATGTGGGTTCGTGCCAACTGGCTGCCTGTTGACAGCGACCATTTTGTTCATCGGTCGCGGGTCGTTGGTGGAGAGTGCCACGTTCGCGGGTCGCGGCTGGAGCTACAGGGGCTTGGGAGGTGGGGAATTGATAGTATTTGCCATATTTGGGAAACCGCTCGAGGCCGCCCTGCTTCCTGACGAGCGGGAGTACATGCACCCCCGCGAATTGGCGCATGCGGTTTGCTGCTCGACAGCCTTGGCGAGTAGGGCCTTGGCGTACTGGATCTGCAACGCGCCTTCACCCGTCACGTTGATGCTGTCGACCGCAGCTCGACTCGCGATGACATTGTCCATTAGAGTAGAGAACAGCGGGAGGCCGTTCGCATCCTGCTCTTGCGGGGAGATCATGATCCTTGGTTGATCCGGGGGTGGTGTGCGACCGGGCGGTGGTGGGGGAGCACCGTTCGCCGTTGCGCCCGGTGGCGGCCATCAATCAATCCCTCCATCTTAGGCTGGCCCATGAAGAGAAGATACCACGTACCATGGCACCACAGTGACCTTCGATAAAACACGGTATCAAATAATCGCGAGGGATTATTTGATCCCGCTTGGATTGATTCCAAGCTCGGGGAGATCTTTAAGACCTTGTAATCTATCTTACAAGTTTTGATTTCTATTCTAGTTTTCCATTAGATCGAGATAAATAAAGTTTGCATAATTAGAATTCCCTTCATGAATAGTTGATCCCTCTTACAAAATTCTGAGTTTATTATAATATATGGAGCATTATTGAGTTTGAGTTTGTCTTATTGGATATATGAATGACTTGAGTATGATATTACTTGCACTTGATGATAGCAATATGAGTCTTCCACACCATTAGTATTAATGGAACATATAAAGATAATTTGATCAATATATTGTAGGTCAATGGTTTAATCTAAAAAAGGAGAAATTATCTAATTGATTAAGATGAAAAAGAAAAACCTTGAACAAAGGAGAAATTATAAGTGCTATCAAATAGAGTGAGAACAAGTTTGAGGTAGAATACTCAAGTTATAAAGATGCTTCATATATGTTTGGAATTTTATAATTGATATCGTTAAACTATGAAATTCCTACATGAAGTGGAATATATGGCTAGCTCCTTTGCACAACACTTAAAAAAGTGTGAGCACAAATATATATATAAGAAAAAGAGCGAATGTGCAAAGAGCAAATAGGCATATACCACTATATTGTAGTAAGACAAAGAGACGTTTGAGATTTTGAATCCCAAGTGAATATGTTAATCCTAAAAAACACTTGGAACTATCTCACTAACTCATTCGGTTGAACCGAATACTTTTACATCATGTTGAGAATAATCTTTTGTGAATTATTAATTGCTAAGGTGTGGAAGCATGCTAATATTATTTGGATGGTTCAAGTGAGGTACTATTCATGAACTTTTTTATATGTATCCTTTATGATAAATACATGTTGTAACTGCCTCATTTATTTTATCGACTCAGCTTCGTGAATATGAGGAACACATTCATTAAACTAAACTTGCTCGGGATGAGTAAGAGTCTAAGCTTGGAGAAGTTGATGAGTGCATATTTTCATCATGTTTTATATTATTATTTTTACATTGTAGATGTAGGATCTTGGTATTTTAGGCATTTGCACACACTTTTTATGTTTATTTTCACCAGGATCGGATCAGATGATGGATCCGATGGACACAATTCTTGGACCAGTTATATTGAAGTAAAAAAGAGCCAAAAACTACGTAAATTACTTATTTGGAAAATATTAATAATACCAGAAGAAAACTCGAAGCGAGCAAAGGAGACAAAAGGTTTAACGACCAACTATACGGGACGCCGCCGTATAGTTGCCGCCGCCTGTGCCTCCTCAAATAGTTTCACCCCGTGCAACTGGATCGGGGTAACGACATACAGAACACCCAGAAATCGCTGAAACCTCACCTCCGAAAGGCATCTGGAGGGGAAACTTGCCCTAGGGATCCATCTTCGCCCTAAGTAGATCTGGGAGGCGAAGGCATCGATCTCCATCTTCATCAACCGCTGCATCTTCATCACCACCATCATCTCCATCCATACCATCTACATCTTGTTGTAATTCTTGCACTAGTTGTGGATTTATACAAGTACTATTCATCGATAATCATTTCCATTACCATTGCCATGATGTTGTTTGCCTCCATGTCTGAGTAGATCATTAGTTCTTGGGGAGATGGAGAAACCCTAGCATGATATTGAAATAAGATAAAGTTTATTATGACATTCATCACCGTGATCATGTGTTAGATTGTCTACATCTTGATGTTGGGAGAAGTCGACCTCTCAATATTTGCCTCTTGTGGGGACTTGATGTAGGAAACTACTTGTTGGTAGACGGAGGGATGTTAGTACTTACATTGACTATAAAACTATTGTCACCCCTTACGTATCAACTTGGGAATCGAGGAAACTCACAAAACACTATCCATGCCATGTGATACATCCTGCGGGATTATGTCCCTTAATAGCACAGTAATTTAATTGATGTTGATTGATGTCTGTTGTGGTTATAAGGATGATTTAAGCAGTGGTTGCTGCCTCTTTGTCTAAATACGGATTTCCTTCCACACATACATAGTTGAGAATGTTCATGATAATAATTTTTACCTTAGCCCTTTATAATGCTAGTGGTGTATCCGCTAATCCCTGAGAACGCCTTTTTCCCACTAAAGTTTCAAAACTCTTTTACATACACGATACTTATTTTCTATATTCAGTTTTATTTACTTTACTCATTGTTCTCTTATACCAAAAACCGCAAAACACCTTTTTACACATTACTCGTATTTTATCTTATCACTTAGAACTTTATTTATCATTTATAGTTTCAGTATTTATTTCAAGAATTCTTAGACTTCAGACACCAGCTCCATGTGGGATCAATATATTTATTTCAAAACTAGCTACAACCGATTTGTGCACTTGCAGTCATCATGCCGCCGTGCCGCAGGTGGTCTTGGTGATGGTGTATGGTGAAGCCTTCCCTGTGGTGTGCCACCTTGGTCATGTGGTCCCTGCCTCGCCACACTGTTGTGGTTGTGTCATGGGCGTCCGGTACATGTCGGGATCCTTCTCTCTCTCCCCTTTCCTCTGTATTTCCTACTCACCACAATTGATCTACTTAGGGTTTTCCTCTACCGGTTCAGCTTGATCTTGTATCGATCAAGGTTGTCAAATGTTTCACGTAGGTTGTCGATGAGCGTACTGACCTCCTTGGTCTTGATCACTATGTCATCGACACAGACCTGAACATTGCGACCAATCTAATTCTTCAGACATGCCTTCATGCATCTCTGGTAAGTGGCGCATGTGTTATTTAGCCCGAAATGCATTGTGTTGTAGCAGAACACCCCGAACGGTGTGGTGAATGCCATTTTCTCCTGATCTTCGGCCTTCATACGAATTTTATTGTAGCCTAAGAAGGTGTCGAGGAAGGAGAGTTTCTCGCGTCCTACAGTGGAGTCGATGATTTGATTGATCTGTGGTAGAGGAAAGTGGTCCTTTGGACAGTGCTTGTTGAGAGATGTGAAGTCCACGCACATCCACAGGATGTCCGTGTCCTTCTTGGGGACCCGCACGGGGTTGGCCAGCCACTCGCTTTTCTTTATCTCCTTGATAAAGTTGGCATCGAGTAGTCTGTTAACTTTGATACCAACGGCTTCGGCTCTGGGCTCGGACAGTCGATGCATGTCCGTAGGACACCAGGACACCAGGCAAAAATTTCCCAATGCTCACGGAGGAATTCGACGAGCGCGCTTTCCTATGCGGGGCTCGGGTCGTTGGCGATCAGCGCCGTCTTGGAGGCGTTCGTCAGATGAACCTGCACCTTCTTAGTGTTGACAGTGAAGTCTAAGGACATATTAGGTGTGTTTTGCCTGGTGACTGGGGGTGCCCCGTTGTCTGTGACCTCCTTGAGCCTTGTTAGCTCCTCCTGCATGCCGAACGACTGGGAGATTCTGTTGAAGTCCCTGTCGCAGTTGTCCGACCTGGTGAAGCTTCCTGGGACGGTGATGACGCCCCTGGGTCTTGGCATCTTCAATAGAAGGTACATGTAGTGCAGTATTGCCAGGAACCTTGTGAATGCCACACGTCGAGGATGACGTGGTACTGTGAGGGCCAGTCCACCACCTCGAACTCCAGCCGCTCACGCCTGAAGTTTTCAGGCTTGCCGAAGATGACGTTGAGCCATATCTTGCCCAGGGGATATATGCCCTTCCCTGGTACAATGCCATGGAATGTTATGTTCGACGGCTCTAGGCTGCATAGCGGGATTCGCATGGTTGCGAGTGTGTTGGCAAACATCAGGTTAATGCCGCTGCCACCGTCTATGAAGACGCGGCTCATCTCGAACCCTCTGATCTAGGCCTCGAGCACTAGGGCGGAGTGTCCTGAGCGAGGTATCTGGCGCGGGTGATCCGAAAGGTCGAATGTGATGCACGATTCCGAGCCGCTAAGGTACATAGGTATGGCTGGTGGGAAGGTCACGGCCAAGTTTACCTGGCGGGTGATCTTCTTCTGCACCCTGTTCGTTGGGTGCCCCTTTTGTATCATGAGGGTCCCTACTGGTGGCGGGTATGCATCCGCCCCGTTGTTGTGCCCCTGCGCAACCGCGGGTTGCGCGGGTCCTCCAGGTGGTGGTGGTGCTTCGTGGGCTATGCCTCCTGGAGCGGGTGTGAATCCTAGATTCATTGTCTGACGTCGCATCTGGGTGAGGCCCTCGCCGAGTTTCTAGAACTCCCGGCAGTCCTTGAGCATGTGGTAGGCCTTCTTCTTACCATCTTGCTTGTCAATGTAGAAGTGGATGGTGCAGGGACCTGATAGCTTGTCGTATGCCTAAGGTTAATCATCGCGGTTGCAATGTTGCTATGTTTGGGTTGGGCGCCCACCGTCGCGGTACCCGTTGTTGTGGTTGCCATCATCGTGGCGATCGGCGTAGCCAGCCGCAACCATGTCGACTTCCTCGCGATCATCGTAGACACGCGATATTCTCTTTCCATGGCAATCGCGCCTGCGGCCGAAGTTGTCCTCATCATTCGAGGGTGCTCGGTTGACGGCATCTTCGCCATCTGCCTAGCGATTGGCGATATCCATCAGGTGATCGAGGGTTTTGGGGTTGATGCGCCCGATCTCCTCCTTGAATTCACGGTGCCTGACGCCGTCCTTCAAGGCATCGATCGCTCTTTTCAGAGATGTTTGCGGCGAAGTTCTTGATGACGGAACAACGCAGTACGTACAAGCGGATGGACTTGTTGGTCCGTTGTGTGCAGGCCTGCAGCTCTTCGATTGAGGCTGGTCTCTTGCTGGTGCGCTTGAAGTTGCAGATGAAGTTGTATGCCAGCTCTTCCCAGCTTCGGATGGAGCCGGAGAGGAGGCTGCTGAGCTAGGCCCTGGCTGCGCCTATCAGCTGCAGCTGGAGGCACTGCATGGCTATACTTTTGTTCCTGCCATGGAGCTTGACTAAAGACAGGTGATCGTCGAGCCAAGTTTTCGGCTCCTGCACTCCATCAAATTTTGTATTGTCCGAAAGGAGCTTGAAGTTCTTTGGCATCCGCGATTGTCGTACGGACCTGCTGAAGCATTTGGCTCTACACAACTCCCTATCGTCCTCTTCGGACTCAGTCCAGCGTGCACACTTGGCACGTGATTTGTCGACCTTGCGCTGTGCAAGATCGCTACGAGCGTGGTAGTTGATGCTCCTGCACCGTGGGGTACAGCGATGTCGTGGCAGGTCATGCTCTTCCTCGTCGGATGAGGGTGTGCGGCTTCGAGTGAACTTCACCACGACCTTCTTTTTTGGCTCTGCGGGTACATCATCATGGAGCGCAACTCCGATGAGTCTGAGGCCTGCGAGTGCAGTGTTGTGGATCGCGTTCTTCGGGTCTCCTGCCGGTGGCGGGTTGGACGCGAGGTAGGTGGTAGCCGCCATGATCGCGGCCTGCGGTGTTTTAGGCATGACGTTGCCTTGCGAGTCCATCATCATGAAGGACATGTCGAGTGATTTGGTGACCTCGCACCGTGCAGCGGGGTCCATGCGCTCCAGGCGAGAGCGGTACTTGCGGGCATCATTGCCAAGTGAAGACGAGCCGCCAGCGGCGGAGAGCGAAGCTTGCCGCATGCTTGATTCGTCAGCTGCCCACTTGCGTTTTTCGAGGTCTCCTTGTAGATTGACCTGTCGATTGTGTTTCTCGATCAGGAGCCAGTGATAGGCCTTCAGCATGCCGCGAGAGGTGTCAACAGGTAAAATGTGATTGCCACGTACATCTTCGCACGTGATCTCCCAGCCGGTGTTGTTGAGGTGGATTAAGTGGTGGGCATGATTTATGCCCTCAGTGCCTCGAGGTGCCCTATTCCTGTTGGGATTTTGCGGGTTTGCCCTGGTTCCTCCGGTTTCGGCCTGAGGGTTGGGAAGTGGATCCAGCGGTGGGTCGGTTCCATCGTTGACGTCACCACCGTGGATGACAACGCACATGTAACTGTTGGAGATATGCCCAAGAGGCAATAATAAAGTGGTTATTATCATATCTTCACACTTATGATAAATGTTTACATACCATGCTATAATTGTATTAACCGGAAACATTAATACTTGTGTGATTTGTAAACTAAAATAAGAGTCCCTAGTAAAGCCTCTTGTTAAACTAGCTTGTTGGTTAATATATGATCATTGTTTCCTGATCATGAACATAGAGATGTTATTAACAACAGGGTCATATCATTAGGAGAATGATATGGTGGACATACTCCTATAGATAAGCGTAGCATAAAGATCAAGTCATTTCAATAGTTCAATTGCTATATGCTTTCTGATACATAGTAACCTAATTCCTTCGACCATGAGATCATGCATATCACCTTCTTGGATGGATGCTTTGATGTCATCAAACACCACACCGTAATGGGTGGCTATAAAGGTGGCATTGAGTGTTCGGAAAGTATTGGTTGAAACACATGGATCAAGAGTGGATTTGTCCATCCACATGACGGATAGATATACTGGGCTCTCGGTGAAATGTCATCCAATTAGCTTGCAAGCATGTGACTGGGTCACAAGGATCACATATCACGGAGAAAATAGTACTTATCAAGAACGAGGTTGAACTAGGTATGCAGATACCGACGATCATAACCTCGGATAAGTAACATATCGTGAGACAAAGGGAAATTGGTATCGTATGTAAGTGGTTCATTCGATCGCAAAGTAATCGAGAAATATGTGGAGCCATATGAATTTCCAGATTCCTCTATTGGTTATTGTTCGGAGAAGTGTCTCGATCATGTCCGCATAATTCACGAACCGTAGGGAGACACACTTAAGGATTCGACGTTGTTTGAGTAGTTATGGTATTATGAGAAAGAGACCGAATGTTGTTCGGAGTCTCGGATGGGATCCGGGATATCACGAGGAGATCCGGAATGGTCCGGAGAATAAGATTCATATAAGGAAAGTCCCGTTTCGGAGTTAGGGAATGGTTCCGGTGTTTTCATCGGGAACATTCTAGAAGGTCCCGGAATGTCCGGCACTCCGGGGGGGGGGGGGGAAGGGTACATGAATGTGTCATTATAAGTTGGAATGATTGCATCATGTACTAAGTGTTCTCGCTGTCCAAAATAAAGGGTTTATTTAAATCCTAAATTGAAAAGTCAAACGGCTAGTTTGAAAGTCAAACGGCAATTTTGGGAAGTGGGAAAGAGGAGGAGTATGAAACCGAGTTGGGAGGGAGACCTCCTCCAACCGGCGCCACCACCAAGCTGAGTTGGGGAGGACTCCACTCCCTCCTGGCAGCCAGCCCCTCCCACCTATATAAGGAGGGGCAGGGCTCCCCTCCTTACACACACACGTTCCTATCCTCTAAACTAAACCCTAGACCTAAACCCCGGTTTAGAGCTATTTCGGTTTAGAGCCTTCTAATTGGTTTAGAGCTTTCTAATTGGTGTGTCTAATTACTAGACCACTAATAGCCTCTCTCATAAGCTCCACCATACTCGCACCGGCTTAAGGCGAAGCTCAAGGGATTTCCCTCTACTTAGGTACCACGCCGTTGTCTGCGGAATTGCGAGGAGAGTGCTACAACCTCCGCTGCTCGCTGGAACAAGGAGAGGAAGGTCTTCGTCGAAAACCGAACGTGTGACCGATCTGGGAGCGCTGCTGAACGTATACGCTGAAGGATCGTCTACGCGATCTTGAGATCGGAAAGAGTACGACTACATCACCCACGAGAATCTGCTCTCGTTAACCGCTTTGGAATCTTCGAGGGTGAGTTCCACTATCGACTCGTTGCTACAATCTAGTAGATAGATCTTGGCTTGTTTGTTTGTATGCGATAGAAAATTTTTGTTTTCCATGCTACGAACCCCTACAGTAACACCCACAGAGAGGGTTGCTGCTTCCGCAGCTTTCAGATCTGGAACCGTAGGTTCCTTCATCCGAAGGGGGACGCACAGATCAAAGTTGCAGCTGCTGCTGTTATCCGAATCGCTTGTTAGCAACTCCGAGCATAGGGCGTTGATTGGAGGCACCCATGAGGCGGGGCTGATTGGCGGGGGTGACACCCGCTCTGGGAGGCGGAGGGTGCCGGTCTGCCCCACCTAGAAGTAGATGCTCCCGAACAGCATCTCGAATCCGTCGCCTATAGACTCGAAATCTTTGCGAGTGGCCGGTGAGTGGACGGTGAAGTTGAAAGCGCCAAATAGGAGGTGATTCTCCATCGCCGTGGAGTCGTAGATCGCTTCGGATGGGACCGTCACGACCGCACGATCAGCGTCCCCAGTTCCCACAGACGGCGCCAATTGACGAGAGGTCGACTCGTCAATGCCCATTGTTACGGACTTGGGTTTTGGAGAATATGGGGATGCTGGAAGTCGCGAGACGGTTAACAGGCAAGCAACACGAGGACACGAGGTTTACCCAGGTTCAGTTCCCTAGAGGGAAAACCCTACTCATGCTTGTCTGTTCTTGATTACGGCGGAACTGAAGGTTATAGGGGTGCGTAGATGCGATCTGGCATGAGTTGTGTGTGTATGAGGTGAAGAGATCCTTCTCGCCATGCCCTCCTGGCCTTTATATAGATAGGTCAGGTAACGGGGGTAGGTCGAGTCGGTTACAAGCTAGGGTTGAACCCTTTGAAATTCTATCTACAGCTAGTCGTGTCCTTCAAGGAGTCGAACTTGTAATGGGCTTGGGCCACCCGAAATCTTCTTGGACAGCAAGTCTTCACGTGGGCCTTCCCTGGGCTGGACCGGGTATAGGTTTTACTTAGTGAGTTTAACTTAAAGATTCCCGTGAGTGGTGATTTATTCTTTGACCTATACATTGATGATTTGTACCGATCTATGTGTCACACCACTAAAATTTATATGTGTTTTTAGTTGGCTATTACTATGAATACCAATAGATTCAAACAATGGATTTGGAGTCAAATACAACAAGACATGTCTATAGAATCATGTTGGCATATACTACACTGATTCTTTGTATTTAGTAGGTGTTTGATCCCTAATAATTCACTATTTTAATCTAGACCTTATTGGTGAGATGATGCTTCAATCTGGATGACGTATTCATCCCAAGCATGCATGGCTCGAGCTACTAGGTGTTTAATATATTCTGGCCCTTGAAGATTTGTTTAGTATTTTGAGCATTTATAACTTTTAAAGATTGAGTTGGCTGGATCTAAATCATGAATGATGAGACCGACCTTAGTTTAGTAATATGCTTGGTTCCCTTTTAAAATAGCATCCCTCAAATGCTTCCTAGCAAACAATGACTAGGGGAAATACTTTGGCTCTTCTTTGGACTTGTAAATGAGTTGGAAAGAGGTATGGATAGTTAGATCATGCACATGCATGATCTTTGACAAACATGAACTGAGATATATATATCAGATACTCTTTATTTATTAAAGAACCGGGCATCTAGATAAATGATTCCTAGAAAGAATTATCTAGAAAAATGATTTGAATCTTTTTATGATTGCTTTGCAGATGGTTTTGACTGAACCAAGGATAGGCTGATTATGCACATGTATAACATGAACCTGGTGTGTTACTTTTGTATTTGACTAAATCTTGGATTCAGTGGTGTGATTATTGAATATGGGCATAGCTTGTGAATTATTTTAGTGGCTTCTGCTATTTTTGGAACTCTACTGTGGTGCCTTTATGGAGTGTGCACAGAAGATACCTATAATAACATGATCTGCTGCTTTTTGATCATTGCCAATAATGCTTGGTCTGAGGCTTTAAATAAGGACAAATACTATTGCCTTTCTTTAACTCAATGATGATCTAGACATGCCACTTGCATGCCAGACTGAGAGTACAACTACAATTGCTCAATTCTTGCTCTTTACTGATAAAAGGAGGTACTAAATAAAGATCTTAAAGGATCAACCTATTGCTGGTGGTGTACCTGATGATGCTGACTACTCCTGATTTATATCTTGATCTCTTGGTTAACCAGATCTTCCTAATATCAGCTTGTCTTCTTTTTCTTCTAATATGCCTGATCCTCCTTATGCCCGGACTTCTTCTTGTGCTCCTGGATGGCCTCCCCAAACAACCAGGTATGATGACGTGGTGGATGATTTGTGTGATTAAACTTGGTAAGAACTGGTAGTGTCCTCCGAAATGATCTAATGTTCTTGCTGATGATAAGCAGCAAGAGCTAGTGGTACCCTTGGCTTCCTATGATATGCTTGGCAGAGAAGTGGTCTGCTGCTGCGGTTGTGCACTCTTTATCTCTCTCAGGGGCTTCCTTGTGCTGACAGCATACACATGCAGTTATGTATATGCTACTTGCTTAGTAGCTTACACAGTTGTAGATCAGCACAAGTAATTCCAGTGGTTTTACTTATTCCTTTCTACCTCCTTTGGTGAAACTTTCCCCTTACTAGCCTATGATGTTGTTCTGAGGCAAAATTTATACAAGAACAGATTCAACTTTGCCCCAGATTACTAAGGGACCATTATGAACATCACCGTGCATCTCACTGTATAACTAATAGCAAAACTAACTAACACAATTTTTTTTGTTTTATTTCTCTTCTGTTTTGCAGGAATAGAGATTATGAAGAAAAGAAGATACAAGAAATAAATAGGAAGCTTAGTTTAGGAAAAGTAGTTTTAGGTTTTTACTTTATTCTTTTATAATTTCATTATCTAATTTGGAATCATAGGAATACAATGTATTCTTGTATATTATTTCTTTATTGTAAATGTAAACACTCTGTAATATTATTTTAAATGATAATAAAGTAAATGTTTCCTCCATTATTATTTCTTGGAATATTATAAATATTTGTATCTTATTTATGAATATGAATTCGATTCTTTATTGAAAAGATAATGTAATATTATTATTAAGTAGTAAACTTTAATATTTTCTTTATCCACAATTTTGTAATATATATTCTTATTCCTTGAAATTTGTAAATAGTTGAATACTAGTTGTGTAATAAAGAATACCATTCTTTATTTAGATTTGAAATTCATTATAGAACTCATGTTATTATTTGGGAATTTAATCCATTTAGTTTATTATTGTAATTCAATTAACATTTGTAATTTATAATACAATTTCAATTTTATTTTTCTTATTTTATTTGTATTGTAATATTATTTTCTATAAAAATATTGTAATAATTGTTTCAATTACTTTATTATTATTTTATCTATTGTAATATCATATTACTTTATTCAAGAATTTTCATTACATTTCTCCTAAGTATTTAAATATTTCATGATTCAATTTGTGAATTTTCTAAATTCATTTGAATTCAAATTTGAAATTCCAATACATGTTTGAATCACTTTTCCCCTAAAAACAGAGAATTCTATAAAGGTCATGTCAAATTTACCACACTTGCTCGGATGCTTTCATCAGAACAAGAGAGATCTCGATTACTCTACAGCTTCTTTAGTTTTGCGCAAAAAATTTCTAGATTTTCTTATGCATGAATGCAATGCACAAACATGTGTCCTATCTATTTAGAGGAGCTAATCCTGGGATGTTACAGCCGGGTTCTTCCTCGCCTACTTCGAGCACCGCCGCCACACTTCACAAGGTAACTTGCAGGGTGACTTATCGCCGTCGCAGGTCCCACCGACTAACCCATCGCCACTCTAGGCATCCAGCTTGACCACCCCACGTCACCGTTGTTTTCGCCGCCCTCTACATCTTCGTCCACTACAACTTCGCCGCCAACGTCATCGTCTCATCCCCGACTACACCACCTGCTCCTCTACCCTGACAATCACAGAGAGCATCGGCATCTCTCCCTTCGCTGCTCTATGCCTCGCAACCGCTCTAGAGGCCTCCTCTACTAGTCTCTCTAACAAGGCGACATGTTCATAATGGTCCCTTCCCCTCGCACACCTGGTACTGGCAACACCAGGAGTGTCATCGTCCCCGATGCGTTCCCGAGTTTGGCAAGCTCGGATCGACGCCTCGTCCTCATCGGCTTCAACAACTTCTTGTTCGGTATTGACCCCTCTACGACTGTCTCGATCGCGTCACCAAAGTGTGTGTTCTTTCCCGACGTACGCCTAGTTCTGGAAAAACTATGGATGCACCTCGTCCTCGATGGCGCGTACTGCATCGACCCTCGGCAAGCCTTCGCGGACCCTCAAGCCTCCTTGGCAAGCCTCCCCAGACCCTCGGCAAAGTTGTCGCGGACCCTCAACGCGTCTCCGTCATCATCACCATGGCGCCCTCTTCGCGCCTATGGCTTCACGTGCGGCTACCTCGACACCGGCATCCCCGACCACGACATCAACCATGGCATCCCCTCACAATGTCTACCCGACCTCGGCACCGCCTCATGCTCTCGGCTCCCTCGACATCGGCACAAGGGCTACCACCTTGCTTGAGCATCATTAGCTTTCTCTATAGTCCAAGCTTCCGCGACGCGACACCGTTCACGATGTTTTCGCTTGAATTACGGAGGGATGTCAGCCCACTGGTTTTACTTCGGTGTTTATCTCCAGTCTGACCATCTGTGACGTTTCAGTTGTTTACGACGCTACCGGTACGACTGCAGGATGATGTTGGAGTATTGTACGGACACAGTTGTTGCGTTAGTTTAGGATAGTTAGGACTCTAGCTTAACTTGACTTGTACTTTAAGATAATCCCATGTACGTTTATACATACTCGGCCATGAGACTCAATAATATATTCACAATCCCTCTTTATCATTCTACACGAGCCAAAGTCAACCAAGTGTGTGACCATGTGTATCTTCAATGCAATGTACTAGTAAAACAGAACTAAATAAAGATTTGGGTAGGTGCATGTTCCATGCATCTTGGTCCGAACATCGAAAATGTCAGCGATTCTCCGCCTCCACACATTTTGAGTGCATCACAGGATTGGCTCGAGTTATAACTTATATGGCTGGAAACTCAGGTTGCTACAGACCTAAGAGGGACAGCGCCAGAGTTGCAGACACTCGAGCGGTTTTGCTGCAATAAACTGCTACTACCTCCGTTCTAAGATTTAAGTCATATAACTTTTTTTTAAATCAAACTATTTAGAATTTGATCAAATTTTTAGAGAAAAATATTAATATTTACAATATGTAATCCATATCATTTCATACATCACAAATTATATTTTTACATGGTATCTATATAATATAATAGGTCTTGATAGTTTTTTAAAGTTTGATCAAATTTCATATGGTTTAACTTTTCAAAAAAGTTATATACCTTAAGCTTTGTGATGGAGGAAGTAGAATAGTGTGGGATACCGCGGCGCACATCGGCCCGCATCAGCCCGCATCGGCCGTGAGCACATCTGCACATACATGCAAGGCGCATGCAAAATACATCACGCTTGACCAGGAGAGACCTCTCTCGCCAGTCCTCTCCGGGAACACCTGCGGTAGAAGAGGAACACGACGCTCCTCTCCGACTACTGCCGCGTCCAGCAACGCGCGCGATGCAATCGTGTTGCTGCTTCGTCTCCCCTTCTCCGGCGTCGGAGCCGTACAAGACCTTCAGCCCGACGCAGTACATGGGCGGCGTGGCGCCGCTGGGATACATGCGCCGTCCCAGAGCGCGAGCAACGCCATGGTCTCCAGCCACTCGAAAGTGTTGATGGCTATGCCATTGGACGACTCTGGGATCCACTCGAAAGACGTGCAGGAATCTCCGCCTCCGGTACACCTTGTTGTTTCGTTCAAGCTGGCGATGAAGCAGAGCGGCGCGTTGCTGGCCTCCTCCAAGCTGGCGGCGCCAATCTAGGCCTGCATGTGCAGGAGGTGTAGGTTACGGCGAGGATGCCGATATAGAAGACGTATGCAAGATTGGCGGCAACGTCGACGTACAACGTCCAGATAGAAGCAGACCATGTCGAGGACCAGGACACGCACGGAGATGACCACCGAGCAGATGTAGTTGCGGAACAGCGCGTTCTTGGACAAGAGGAGAGGGCGTTGCGATGCGAGGATGCAGGCTTGCGGAAGTTGCGGGCTATGCAACCATGCGGGATGGCGAGTGGGCATTGTGGCGTGACCGCTTCAGACCGCAAGGAAGGTCGTGGTATGTCCAGCGGCCAGGGCCGGCCCTAGGGGGGTCTAGCGGGGCGGCCGCCCCGGGCCCATAAAAATTAGGGGCTCATATTTTCTATATAGGTTTATTATACATGGTAGGAAAAAATAGTTTAATGTTTTAGATGGGCCTTTTTCCTTTTGGTTTTTGATCTGAATGGTCGGGGGCCAAACTTCATTCAGCACCAATTGATCTATACGACCATACAGGCCTGCGACCATCCGGTCTTATTGATGATATTAGGGGTTAAGGTTATGATAATGGTTCTAATATGAAAGGAAAGAACAAATGGGTGCAGAATAAGTTGATTAAGGTAAATCCAATAGCTTTGTATATACCGTGTGTTTGCCATAGTCTTAATCTTACTCTTTGTGATATGGCTAAATCTTGTGGTAAGGCTGTTTTTTCTTTGGTATCGTCCAACGGATCTATGTTTTATTTTCTGGGCTACCAAAAGATGAAAAGTGTTGCTTGACCACGTGGAATGTTTAACTCTGAAGTCTTTGTCCAATACTTGTTGAAATAAATTATTGAAGAACTATTTAAGATCTATAATGTCTCAAGAGAGGTTAATTGGTTTGGCAACTCTATGCACCGAAAAGAAGTTAGTGGACGAGATTGATATTGATTCCATCGTCACTGACTTTACTTCTAGGAATTGGCAAAGAAAATTTGAAGGTATCGTGTAAACATTATTATTATATATGAATATTTTAGTTGGGTATACTTAAAGTATTTATTTTTCATTATTTTATACGTGCAAAAAATTTATAGTAAAAGAGGCCCAAAATTTTAGTTTCGTCCCAGGTCTCTGAAATCTTAGAACCGGCCCTGCCAGCGGCATCACGGGGACCTTTTTTGCGGGTAGCGGCGTAGCGGGCTGCCCCGCCCCGCTTGCAACCTTGGAAACCCTTGATGAAGACGCAAAGTGTATCATAGTAGTGTGGCTTGGACTTTTTCGAGGAGGAAAAACGCGCGGTGCAGTCGAAACTCGAAAGACGATCGTCGGCTCGGCGCTAGCTTGTGTGCCGATCGGCGCTCCTCCACGTCTCGGCAACGACAGCCACGAAAGAAGCGAAACCCTGGCACCCGCACCGTCCCCCATTTGGCACCTCCGACGCGCCCTCGGCCTCGCGCCGCAGCGAACCGCGCACCGATTTCCCCTCGTCCGTTCCGCAGAAAAATACTAGCGCATCGAACGCATCGATGGCCACTCGGTGTTACGCTGCTGCTACCGCTGTGGTCTCGTCGCGAGCACGCGAGCCCCGCCTGTCCTCCCCATCCCTCCCCTCCGCGCGACCTAGGAGCGCCTGGACGACCCGCAGCGGCAGCAGCTACCGGCGAGCCGCCGTCCGCGCCATGGGCGCCACGCCGTCGTCGCCTTCGCCCCCGGGACAAGCCCCAGGTACATACCGTGCGGTCTCTGCCCTTCCTTTCTGTTTAACACCTTTACCTGTTAGTCTGTTTACTATTTCTACTAGTAAACAGCCGCCGTTGCTGCCTTCGGATTTCTCGGGCATGGACGCATGGTGGTGGTCTGTACTCGATTTGAGTCTAGGTTTGATGGCGTTGACGGACTGGTTTGGGTGAAGGGAAATTGAGGAGGAATCTACTCTGCTTCTGGTGCAGCTTCTTACCTGAATTAATCCTATCAGTCGTCAGACGAAACAGGAGGATATTTGATGAATTTTTATGCAGTTGCTGTTAGGCGTTAGCTATGTCCTAATATGATTTTCCCCAAGTAGACCCTTCTTACAAGAGGAAGATATATCGAGCAGCCTGCTCACAATATGACGATCTTCAGTCGCTTGTGTTTAGAATTCAGACAGATGCGCCCAACTGATGGCCCAAGGAGATTTCTTATGGACAAACTGTCAATCACTGGATTATTTTTCAAGACAGAACGGTCTGATCATGGTATTTCCAGTTATTTTAAGAACTGCTGGTTTCAGATGAAGCATCCATGAGAATTTAACCGTTTTAAAGCTTCTGGGGACTTGTGAAGCTACACTTCAGTCTCCATCCTCTAGTAGACCTGGAGTCCAACTTCTTTAGCTCTAGCTAAAAAAAATGCTTAGAGCTCTAAGTGTTTGACCACTTTGCTGCCGATTCTGCTAGAAGCTGGACCAAAGCTTGGCGAAATTGATACCCCCTCTGATCCCTTAATCACTGCGTAACTCTTTTCCTCCGTAAATTCCATAAAACAAGACTCTGGCCTAGCTCCGAGTGATGCTATCACTAATGTTTAGAACTCAAACGATGGATTGATGGCTCAAGGAACTCTTGTGGACATTGTGTCACGCACTGTACTATCTGGCTTCTGTGCTTCTGTCATACTATGATTAGCCGAGTTCCATTGTGATATCTTCAAACCATTAGTAACATTCAAGTAACAGCCAATATATATGCAGGGAAAGTGGATAACGCATCTCTGAGTGATGAGGAGTTGAAGAAGCGCCTGACAAAAGAACAGTATTACGTCACTCGGCAGAAGGGAACTGAGAGGGCATTCACTGGGTACGCTGTCAAGTTCCAACTATAATCTTCATATGGGCACAACCTTAGTTCGCTGTTTCTAGTGTTACCACAATTTAACATTGCCCTTTTATTTGTTGTGCAACCAGGGAATATTGGAACAGTAAAACCCCAGGCATCTACCACTGCGTCTGCTGTGACACCCCTCTGTTTGAGTAAGCACTGGCACCTGAACATCCAAAAAGGGCAGCTACGTCTTTCTTCATTTCAAAGGCGAAAGATATTCACTTTTGCACTTGATCGCCATATGCTGTTCTGCTCATTGTTCTGCACTGACTCTTGCTTGTGTCTAGGTCATCTACCAAATTTGATAGTGGCACTGGATGGCCATCCTATTATCAACCAATTGGCGACAATGTCAAGAGCAAGCTTGATATGTCAATCTTCTTCATGCCTCGGACCGAGTCCCTGTGTGCTGTCTGTGATGCTCATCTGGGGCACGTCTTCGATGATGGGCCACCACCAACGGGGAAGAGATTTTGCATTAATAGGTATGTTTGGTACCTTCCTTGGATAATTTCTGTTCATATGTTATCTTTGCTACATTTTCTTGTGTTGAAAAGTTAAATGGATTGGGTTTCTTTTCACTCTTTGATCCTCTCTGACTCCAGTGCCTCTCTGAAGCTGAAACCCCAGTAGTTCCTGGAAGAAGAATCAAGATACAAGCACTAGCATATTCCATGTAAGTTGTTTTTTTCGAAATGGGGGATACAAACTATTTGCAGTGTAATAGCCTAGTGCGGCTGGTTTGAACATGTAAAATGACAGCTTTCAGGTTTGTAATGTAAAACCATTCGTCCAAAATATGTAAATTAATGGACACCTTTCGTTATAAGATTATTATTGTCTACCAAAATGCATTATAGAAAAGAATAAGGAGATAACATCCAACAGATATGTAAAACACCAATATATTATATGATTATTACTATCTACTACTAGTACTTTGATCGAACTGTCTTAACCCATCTGGGAGAGGGCGAATCAACTTTCCAAACCTATGTACAGATGTTGCATTCTTCACCTTAGCAGCAAATAAGACAACGTTGCTTTGAAGGTTCAAATTCGCATCGCGAATCTATTGCCTATCATATGTCGATCTATTGGGATCAGTCTCCTGCTTGTACATATGTACAATTATGCCTCGGAGATCACTATAGCCGGCACGATCCTATCACCTCCCGCTGGGTTGCCTGTCTGACTGTCCACACCTCCCTGAGTAATATCGTTGTCCCTTTGGGTGTCACAAGCTCCTGTAAGTGTGGGGCAAGTGGTTACTGCTTCACCTGGACTTTGTGGTGGGTCATTCTCCTCATTGATCCTGCGTTGCCAGTCAGTTGAACATGATATCAGACATACTCCAACATAATTAGGGGAGCTATGATAGATGGGATTAATCAGGAGTATATATATCGGACTTACGTAGTGGCATCTGACGTTGGACGAGTTGTAGCCTGAAGTATGAGGAGATGGGCGTTGATGAAAAGCACGAGATAGCAGTAGCAGTTGACGACGTCCTGCATGTCACGGAGCTGGGTCGCCATGCTCCTGCCCCTCCGGACGCGGCACCAGAGCGTGCTCTTCTTGTAGGAGTCGACGAGGCCAGCCGCGTCACCGAGCGCCTTGCTGACGGGGCCTCCCATCTCAGGTGAGCACAACAGGGCGAGGCCGCAGCATGTCGTGGGCCACTGGAGGAGCGCGCTGAGCCTGCGTGTGCAGCGCTCCAGCTCGGCGCACTCCCGGTTGCTCTGCGGGATGTAGAGGAGGGTCGCTCCGAGGGCGACGAGCATCATGGCGTGCAGACCGGACATCTGCGCCAGGTTCGCGGCCTTCGCCAGGATGTCCCATAACGCTGCCGCTGTCGTCCCCATTGTCTTCTTGATCCCTGCTAGCTATAGGCTGCTCCGTCGTCGCTCTCCTTCTTCTGAAAAAATGACCGCCTGCACAGGGTTTATATCAGCAGCACAACATAAAGTCTGACACCGTGGAAAAGTGTTGGGCATCGTGCAAAGGGGAGAAAGGAGGGTTAGTGCTTATTCAACCAGCTTTTTGGCCTTGGTGCATCCAGTAAAGGCGAGAGGCGGACGTGGACGTTTGGAGCTCATGCGACACAGCCTTTTTTTGATCAATTCAAAAACTGCATTTTGAAGTTTCAAAAAATTCCGATAAAAAATTATAGATGTAGAAAATAATGTAATCTACCAACCTAAAAAAATCTCAACTCGAAATACGCTGTATTTTGGTCTGCACAAAAATGACAAAATCTGACATCTAAATAGTGCGTGAGTAGTGTAAAATTTCAAACAACCAAATTCTGTCAGAGGCATTTGGGATGAGACTTTGTCGCGTTGGTAGAGTACATTATCTACACATAAATTTTTTTAGAATTTTTTGGAACTTTGAAATCATGTTTTCAAATTAAAAAAAATAAATGGTTTCATGTAGCCGGAGTTCTAAAGTGATCCCATCTCAGGTGAGCACAGCGGCGCGCTGTGGTGGGCCACTGAAGGAGCGCACTGAGCCTGCGTGTGCTGCGCTCGAGTTCTGTGCAGTCCCAGTTGCTCACACGGCGACGAGCATCAGGGCGTGCAACCCAGACATCTGCGCCGAACAGGATGTCCCAAAACGCTGCCGCCGTCGTCCTCATTGTCTTCTTGATCCCTGCTAGCTAGGCTGCTCGTCGTCGCTCTTGTTCTTCTGAAAAAATGACCGCTTGCACAGGCCATGGGTTTATATCAGCAGCACAACTTAAAGTCGTGTTGGTGCATCGTGTAAAGGGGAGAAGGGAGGGTTAGTGCTTATTCAAGCTGCTTTTTGGATTGCACAGTGGCCCACAGGTCAGTTACTACGGCTCCTTGGTGCATCCAGTAAAGGAGAGGTGTGTTTATTAAGCGGATGTGGACGTTTGTAGCTCATGCGACACAGCCTTTTTTTGATCAATTCAAAAACTGCATTTTGAAGTTTCAAAAATTTCCGATAAAAAAATATAGATGTAGAAAATAATGTAATCTACCAACCTAAAAAAATCTCAACTCAAAATACGCTGTATTTTGGTTTGCATAAAAATAACAAAATCTGACATCTAAATAGTGCGTGAGTAGTGTAAAATTTCAAACAACCAAATTCTGTCAGAGGCATTTGGGATGAGACTTTGTCGTGTTGGTAGAGTACATTATCTACACGTAATTTTTTTTGCAGAATTTTTTGGAACTTTGAAATCATGTTTTCAAATTTAAAAAAATAAATGGCTTCATGTAGCCGGAGTTCTAAAGTGATCCCATCTCAGGGGAGCACAGCAGCGCGAGGCCGCAGCCTGTGGTGGGCCACTGAAGGAGCGCGCTGAGCCTGCGTGTGCAGCTCTCGAGTTCTGCGCAGTCCCAGTTGCTCACACGGCGATAAGCATCACGGCGTGTAGCCTAGACATCTCCGGCGATCAGGATGTCCCAAAACGCTATTGTCTTCTTGATCCCTGCTAGCTAGGCTGCTCGTCGTCACAGGCCATGGGTTTATATCAGCAGCACAACTTAAAGTCGTGTTGGTGCATCGTGTAAAGGGAAGAAGGGAGGGTTAGTGCTTATTCAAGCTGCTTTTTAGATTGCACCGTTGCCAACAGGTCATTTACTATGGCTCGTTGGTGCATCCAGTAAAGGAGAGGTGTGTTTATTCAGCGGACGTGGACGTTTGGAGCTCATGTGACACTGCCTTTTTTTTATCAATTCAAAAAATGCATTTTGAAGTTTCAAAAAATTCCGATAAAAAAATATAGATGTAGAAAATAATGTAATCTACCAACCTAAAAAAATCTCAACTCGAAATACGCTGTATTTTGGTATGCACAAAAATGACAAAATCTGACATCTAAATAGTGGGTGAGTAGTGTAAAATTTCAAACAACCAAATTCTGTCAGAGGCATTTGGGATGAGACTTTATCGCGTTGGTAGAGTATATTATCTATACGTAAAAAAAAATTCAGAATTTTTTGGAACTTTGAAATCATGTTTTCAAATTTAAAAAAATAAATGGCTTCATGTAGCCGGAGTTCTAAAGTGATCCCATCTCAGGTGGGCACAGCAGCGCGAGGCCGCAGCATGTGGTGGGCCACTGAAGGAGCGCGTTGAGCCTGCGTGTGCAGCGCTTGAGTTCTACGCATTCCCAGTTGCTCACACGGCGACGAGCATCGGGGCGTGTAGCCTAGATATCTGCGGCGAACAGGATGTCCCAAAACGCTGCCGCCGTCGTCCCCATTGTCTTCTTGATCCCTGCTAGCTAGGCTGTTCGTCGTCGCTCTTGTTCTTCTGAAAAAATGACCGCTTGCACAGGCCATGGATTTATATCAGGAGCACAACTTAAAGTCGTGTTGGTGCATCGTGTAATGGGGTAGTGCTTATTCAACCTGCTTTTTGAGCAGGCGACGCGGTCGTGGACGTTAAAGGAGAGGTGAGGATTAGTGTTTATTCAGCGCACGTGGATGTTTGGAGCTCAGGCGACACACGACCTTTTTTTGAGCAATTCAAAAGATGCATTTTGAAGTTTAAAAAAATTCCGATGAAAAATTGTATACGTAGAAAATAATGTAATCTACCAACCTGAAAAAATCTCAACTCGAAATACGCGATATTTTGGGCTGCACAAAAGTGACAAAATCTGACATCTAAATAGGGAGTAGTGTAAAATTTTAAACAACCAAATTCTGTCAGATTTTGTTATTTTTAAGCCCACAACATAAGGCATTTGGGATGAGACTTTGTTGTGTTGGTAGACTACACTAGAATTGTTTTTAGAATTTTTTGGAACTTTGAATCATATTTTCAAATTTTAAAAAATGCTTCGTGTAACCTGAGTTCTAAAGTGATTTTCTGTTATTTAACCTGCTTTTTGGATTGCGCTGTGGGTCCACTGGTGGTGAGTTAGTAGGCGTTGGTGTATCGTGTAAAGGAGAGGGGAGGGTTAGCGCTTATTCAGCCTGCCTTTTGGATTGCATCGTGGGCCCACTAGTGGTGAGTTAGTAGTCAGGATCCAAACGGACAGACCGCAGCCACGTCGTCCGCGAACTCTAAACGCTGGGATTAGCGGCGCCCGCGTCTGCTAATTAGGTTGTCCGCTGTGGCCGGCGGACGTGGGCGGACCAGCCGCCACCGCTATGCAGTTAGCCTTAAGCCGCTGATGCTTTGCACAGATAGCATTGTGAAAGGCCCTAGTTAACAACTACGCAGATAAAACTTGAGCATCGATCACTTCCTGAAGTAAAAAATTGGTAATTAACAGCACGTAGATGCTAGAATCCATTGCTGTTACTGTCATTTCATGCCCATCTTTGGCCAAGTTAGCACATGATATCAACCGTAAACATCATTCTAGTAGTGAAAAATTCTGATTTTTACAAGCCGATTATCAAATGAGAATATTCTTTTGACAGGTTCAACATTTATTTGCTATGACTACACTCTCTGCTTGTGCCACCCTCTTCTGCATATAGACTTTAGCTAGCATATATCAGCTCATTCTGCAATAAGACATTATTCATTAGATGAGCATATAGATGGTTGGTTACAAAGGCTATCACAGGGAAATTTAGACAACACACAGCTGAATTATGTGATCCAACAGCGACAACATGCAGAAGTATATCTAGAGTTCAGACAGTGAAGTGTTGATTTGTGCAATGCAACAGCAACAACATGCAGAAGTAGTACAGTTAGTGCTAGAGTTTAGTCAGATTGTGCGTCGTGACTTAGGCCTCAGATTGTGCGTCGTGACTTAGGTTCAATCTTGTACTATTTGTAGCATTAGAGCCAAAATGAAAATTGCATGAGCTTGCACTCTGCCGGCATTTCATTCTGTGTCCCACACAACTCATTCATGTAGGCCTGAACTTGTCTCATGAATGTATGCACAACTAATGACAGATTGGCAGGAATGAAAAATACAGTCAAGTACTGCTACTCCAGTGCTCCACAACATCAAAATTAAAGAATGACAGATTGGCAGGAATGACAGATTGGCAAGTCTCTTCTTCTCCAACTCTTCCTATTCATCAGTTGTTTCCCAATCTCAACATTGTGGCAAGGGAACTCAAACACCGATCCTTGACTGATTAGTTCTCCTTCCTTGAGGAAATGGGAATCAATGATTGTTTCTTTGGTGTCGAGGAGGACGGCGCGGTTCACCTCATCATCGAGGAGGATCAAGCCATTGTACACCTTCTTAGGATATTTGTAGTGTAGCCTACTGGAATAGGAGACATGCCACCTCCAAGAAGCCTTGCTTGCTGACTTCTGTACGTCAGCAGGTACTTGGGTCTTCTCGGCACCACCAAACTGCTGCTCTTTCTTAATCTGTCTAAGTTCACTCCTCTTCCTTTTCTTTACTTTCTTTTTCTTCGTCTGTAGATTATTTGGCTAATTTTTTTAAATAATATATTTTTCATTGAATTTCACAAATAATACACAAAACAGGCAAATTGCAAATCTGACGGTCGGTCGGCCGTTCGAAAGACGACCGAGATGGTTCGTCTTTTCAAAAGACGACAGACCGGTCTTCTTTTATCCAAAAGACGATAGCGTTGCCTTCTTTTTTCGAAAAGACGACAACGTTGCCTTCTTTTTTCCAAAAGCCGACCGAGTATCACGCTGTCGGGCGACAGGGGGTTGCAGCGAGGTTCGTCTGTTGAATGGACGAAGGCTGTGTTCGTCCGTTGAAGGGACGATGCCACCCAGCATATAGCTCAGCACCGGCCCGTCGTCGTCCTCCCCTCCTCTCGCTAGCCCTCCTCTCTCTCAGTTCTTCCTCTCTCTCACTCGCTCACTCTCGTTTTCACCAGGTTCTGCACCGATTTTTAGCCCAGATTTTTATCCAAACTCGCTGCTCTAACATATTAGCAAGCTAGTAGAGTCCCGATCTACTAATAGGATAGCCTGGTGTAGTGATTTGAGTCGTTTTGGTGGAGGGATCTGGTGGTGTTCTTGTTGAGCAATGGCCATGGTGGAGGCTGGTGCTGGGACTTGAGGAAGGTGCATGGTGGAGGTGCTGATCCGTTGACCTGAGGCACGGCAGATTCTCGGGACGCTTAAAGGGTAAACCCTAATTTCTTGCTAATTGCAGTCATGTGTGTATGTTTATAGGCAGCCTTTGATCGGGTCTGTTAGGTGCAAGATATTTGTAGAGTATTATGTGTCAATGTACCTGTTTTTTTGACTATTTTCGGTATTTTTTAGGTCGAAAATCATGTCAAATAATGTAGTGTTTAGGTTCTTGTATGGTCCTGGTTTCGTCAGAACAAACCAGCACGGAGTTGATTTGAGCGAGTTTAATTTTATGGATGAAGTGCTTCAGAATCCTAAAACAGTGCCCGTTACTCAGTTGAAGGATTGGTTATGTGTCCGTTTAGGGCTCCCTCCTACCCATACTGTCGGTGTGCATGCTTTATGGACTAAGTCAAGGCAAACCCCTAATTTTTATTTAAGACCAATAGAAACGCAACATAAATGGGTCAAATTTGTGCAAGCTTGCCAGAAAAGAGAAGTTAACCCCAGTCTCTTAGTGTTACTTGTGGAGAAAGAGGCTGGGTATGATCATGGCCAGAGTAGTCAGACCGGTCATGCTGGAGGTAGTTATGATCATGGCCAGAGTAGTCAGGGCCAAGAGGGTGGCGGCGGTTATGAATCAGGTCACAGTAGCTATGCACACACCAGGGGTGATGGTTATGTATCAGAGGACGGTGGTGAAGGATTAGGGGAAGACATATTCAGTGGCGAAGCTGATGAGGACGAGATATATGATGGTTTGTTGCAACATCAAATGGAAGCCGAAGACTCGGAAGGCAACAGTGATACGGCTGATGATTCTGGTGAGTCTGATCAAGAAGAGACCGGCCAACCTATTCCGGCATCATGGAATAATGACAACACAGCAGCAATGACTGTGAACGATGGGCATGATTCGGCGTGGCATTATCACGCGAACAACATCTCTCTGGGTGCATTATATCCTAGCAAGAGACATCTGCAGGAAGCAATTGTTGAGTGGGCAATGTCCATGCAAAGGGTCTTGAAAACAAAGTTGTCATCATAACAATATTTGACATTGGTTTGCGAGGAAGCTGGATGTCTTGCAAGGGTGCATGCCCATGTCCCTAGGTATGACACAAACTGGAAGGTCACCGATGTTGTGATGCACACATGCACACTTGACAGTGTCCTTCAGGTCCATCGTAACCTCACGTCAACCCTCCTGGATAGACTGTTATACACAGAGATAGTGGAGGGCAAAGCCATGGGGGTGAATGCTATCATTCACAAAGTTTCTGTCAGATTCCGCTACAATATTTCATACGGGAAGGCTTGGAGGACTAAGCAAAGGGCACTGGAGGCAAGATTTGGTTCGTTTCGAGACGGGTATGACTGTGTTGTTAGGATGCTCCAGACACTGCAGGCTAGGAATCCAGGCACCTACGTGGACATCCAACACTTTACATTGCCACAGGAACCTAATTTGAGGGTACTTCATCGAGTGTTCTTCTCATTTGCTATATGCATAGAAGCTTTCACTCACTGTCGACCATTCATTTGTGTGGATGGTACATTTCTCACTGGCAAGTACAGGGGTCAGATATTGACTGCCATAGGTCAAGATGGAAACAATCAAGTTGTTCCACTTGCTTTTGCTTTCGTGGAGAGCGAGAACACCGAGAGTTGGGTATGGTTTTTCAGGAAGATAAAGATAGCAATTGTGAGAGATACACCGAATGTATGCGTCCTTCATGATAGGCATCCAGGTATACTAAGCGCGATAAAGAAGCTCACACAGCCCACTCCTGATGAAGTAACTCCATGGCTGGACATGCAGAGTCGTTGGTGCATGCGGCATCTAGGGGCCAACTTTTTCTCACAGTTCAGGAACAAGGCTCTTATGAACCTATTCAAGAAGCTTTGGAAGCAGAACCAAGAGTGGAAGTACATCAAGTGTTGTGGCTATCTTGATGACTTCACTAAAAAACATGTGACTCAGAGGAGAGCAGCTAGAGCAGCAGCGGTCGTAGTTCATGCAGCGGCGTTAGCTGCACACAGGCAACAACAGGAGCAGCACCACCAGAGGAAGAACCCATTGCCCTTTGCGACTTGCCAAGATTTGACCAACCCGGTACTAGGAGAAGGCCTGGCAGAAGGATTAAAAAATTTCAGGAATGGATACAACACGAGCCTGTAGAGAGGTGGTCTCTGCTGCATGACACTCATGGTGCTAGGTTTGGCGTCATGACTGCAAATCTGGCTGAAACTTACAACTTTTTCTTGAGAGGAAGCCATTGTGGAGTGTATTTTCACCGGAACTCTGAAGTATTTCAGATACAGACTCTAGATGGCTCAGATGCATATCATGAACAACCCAAACACGAGGTATTGTTCAAAGATCATGCATTACATGGATGCCAAGATGGAGAAGGCTCGGTCCATGCATGTCATCGCCATCGGTAATCAGGAAAGAAGGTTCGAGGTACGCCTCCCTTCCAACCGGATTGGATCAGGAGAAGAGGTAAAGACACAGGAGGTGAGGATAGGCAACGAAGCCTGGCCAACGTGTGAGTGCACGTGCAATAAACCCAAGCTGTTGCATCTGCCTTGCTCTCATGTACTAGCTACATGCGGGCTGATGGGTATGGATGCGATCTCGTTTGTGTCTCCTTATTTCCTTAAGGACGCGGTGGTCAATACGTGGACAGGCGATATGATGGGATATAGGGCATGGGGAAATTTCAACAAAGTAAATCCAAGTGAAAGGGTTTACATTCCAGATCCTGAACTGATGCAGACAGGAAGAGGAAGGCGACAATGTGTCTGCATCTGTAATGATATGGATGAATCTGAAGCCGGAGGCCCTACTAGGCAATGTTTTCTGTGTAATCAATTTGGTCATATAGACGCCAGTTGCCACATCTTCGGGACTGGTGGAGCTGCTCCTCGTGGACGTGGCAGCCGAGGAAGAAGAGGCAGAGGAAGAAACTAGATGTGTGTGGAACTATGTCTTAAATTTGTAATATGTGTGGAACTATGTCTTAAATTTATAATATGTGTGGAACTATGTCTTAAATTTGTAATATGTGTGGAACTATGTCTTAAATTTGTAATATGTGTGGAACTATGTCTTAAATTTGTAATATGTGTGGAACTAATATGCAGAAGGCGGGATCTTTGCTGAATGCTGACATAGATAGAAAGCACCGGTCGACGGTACTGGATGCTAACCCGGGGACCTTGAAGCACCTAGTGACTCACACTCCCATGTTGAACTGGTGCATACATCCTGATTGGATTCAGAGGCATGCGACATTTATTTCTCTTGCCGTTGGGATATTTATGGGCCAGAGTGACTAAACTATTCTACTATCTTCTTATGTAGATTGAAGTGGGCTGGGCTCTTACCCTTCGTTCGTTTGGTTGAGGCCACTCGTATGGAGGAGATAGAAGGGCGACACCTTGGGTTCCAGACTAGTCGCTTACAGTACGACTCGTCTTTGCTCACGTGCTTGGTGGATCGATGGAGGCCCGAGACTCACACTTTCCATTTTCGATGGGGAGAGATGGCTCCTACCCTTCAGGACGTCTCGTACTTGCTGGGACTTCCGTTGGCTGACGTGCCCATAGGCCCAGTGGATCCACCGGCAAATTGGGCCCAAGACATGGCCCAACGATTCTTTGGCATCCGTGATGGAGCTCAGGCCTTTGGCCATGACAATGATGGGCCAAAATTTGGATGGTTGGAGCAGTATCAGGTGTGTTTCATTTATTTGTTCTACTTTGTTGGAGAAGTATCATGTACTGAAAATTGTTCTATTTGCCAATGCAGATACAGAGGTTTGGGTTCCCAGCCACTCCGATGACTGCGCCACAGATTACACGCAGCCTGGAGGCATACATTATGTGGCTGCTCGGGAAGGTGATGTTCACTGAGAACCACGTGTCGACCATTAGTGCGCGATACATCCATTTTGCTAGACGGATCACGGAGGCGACGTGCCAGGAAGAATGCACACAGTGGAGTTGGGGTTCAGCTGTCTTAGCAGCTATGTACCGAGGTATGTGCAATGCTTGCCAGTTAACCAAGGACAGTTCTGCCTTGCTAGGATGCCCATTTTGCTGCAACTGTGGTCATGGGAGAGGTTCCCTATCGGCCGTCCAGAAGTAAGTGTCAACCAAATAGTCGGCAACCAGGAACATGAAACAATTGTCTACCACTCGGACCTGTTGTTCGACGAAGAGCAAATTGACTTGCCTACATTTGGCACTCACTGGACCCGTCGCAAGGTCAGTGTAATGTCTTAATAAATTGCATTTCTGGTACTACAATATGAAAGTTACTAACAACTATTTTGTCATGCAGTGTTGTTCGGGAGAGCAAGTCGTTAGATGCTATCCATCATTCAGCGAGCAGTTCGACACACTGGAAGAGGATGTCGTGATTTGGGAGCCATACACCCTGCAGACACAACACGCACGATATCCCGGCGGGTTATCTATTATGTGCACTAGAGATCGAGAGTATTGGCTGACTACATCGAAGATCATCTTTGATTGCCAAGTTGAGGAGATGTCTCAACAGAGGGTCATGCGACAGTTCGGTCTTTGCCAGATGGTAGATCTCCCGCGTCCGGATGTTCCCCTTCCAGATGTCGTGCACGCGTAAGTAAATATATGTACATAAGGAATGCGTCTTATACTTCATCTATGTTCTTTAATGATGGTCTAACAAATTCTAATGACAGGTACTCTCGGAAAACTAGCAAGACCGCCACTCAATGGCTCCAACGGGTGGGGACTTACGTCAACGAGTGGCAGAATGCACCAACACAAGTGTGGCACGCTGGCCCGTTTGAGATGGAACTATTCCACGGATACTTACAGAGGTACATGTCGATGACACGGCTACGTCCCATTCCACATGCACATGACAATGAGATATACCCTACATGGACTTCGCTTATCGACCACAATCTCATCCTCATGGTAAGCGTGTCCCTTCCTACTATTGTTAGATGCAGTATGGCATTGTTCAGTACTTAATTTATTGTACACTAGCAGGAGACTCCTTTACATAGGACACTACTGACGACCATGATCAGCAGACACAGCACGAGCAGGTAGACTGGTTTGGCCAGTATCAGCCAGGTACTCCACCTCCTATCCCCACACAGGATACACATGATCAAGGTGAAGGATCAACTGCACCTCGCCGTGATGTGATGCCACCTCACAGATATGGATGGAGTACACCGAGGCCTCCGCCACCTCGTCGTCGACACCAGTGATATCTACTTATGTATCAGACATTTATCTATCTATGTATGAGACATATATCTACCTATATATGAGACATCATTCTATTATTTCATGATTTTATTCGACAAACTACTCAACATAGCTTGCAACACAGTTCAGCATAACTTGCGGTACATAAATAAGAGTCCTATCTATCCCTACCATGATGCCTTTCCCTTTCCCTTCGATGATGCCTCGCCCTTTCCCTTTGACGATCCCTCGCACTTGCTCTTCTTGGCCTGCGCTTTCTTCTTCTCCTGCCTCTTGTCCCACTCAGCTCTCGCCTTGCTTCCAATAGGTGGCGGCATGAAGATATCATCCTCATCTTCGCTCTCTTCTATCCAGGCCCTAGGTGCCACAACCTGCTCCGTCATGTTAGCTTGACTCTTCTTGGCCTGCGCTTTCTTCTTCTCCTGCCTCTTGTCCCACTCAGCTCTTGCCTTGCTTCCAACGGGTGGTGTCATGAAGATATCATCCTCATCTTCGCTCTCTTCTATCCAGGACCAAGGTGCATCAGCCCGCTCCATCATGCGAGCTTCACTCTTGAAGGTGAGCTTGTCCCACCTTGCCTGGATCCTGAGAAGCTCCGCTCGTACCTAATTTGGGGTCTTCAGTTTCCACCCTCTCCGATGAAGTGACTTACCAAGCATAACGAGAGCATCATGGTTCGTTACCAACGTCTCCCAGTGGGCTGGTTCATCGCCTATCATAACACTTCTTGCTATTTGGAGAAGCCCAATGGACATATCTAGCGGCTAGGGAAACGCGCCGGTCATAGTGGAGAGGAGTGGAGGAAAATGCGAGAGCAAGAGGAGAGGAGGGAAATTAATTACAGAGTAAGAGGAGGAAGAGATGAACTGGGTGAAAAGATATATCTCATTGCCCGCATTTATAGAGGCACCGAATAGAATAGGCGGGAAAAGGGCGGGAAGGACTGGCGGGAAAGAAGGGCGGGAAGGACTGACGGGAAAAATCAGCGGGAAGAGACAGTGGGAGAAATCGGCGGGAAGGAGTGGCAAGAAAAATTGGCGGGAAGATACGGCGGGAGAAACGGCGCGAAACAATCGTCCGAAACCTAAAACTTATTTGGAACCTGAACCCTTGCATGATCAATGCACCCTTCATCTTTCCAACAGACGAACATTACGTTCGTCTTTCCAACAGCCGATCATCTGGGGCCGTCGTTCTCGGTCGTCTTTTGAAAAGACAAAACATTGGGTCGTCTTTTGAAAAGACGAACCATCTTGGTCGTCTTTCGAACGGCCGACCGACCGTCAGATTTGCAATTTGCCCGTTTTGTGTATTATTTGTGAAATTCAATAAAAAAATGTATTATTTTAAAAAAAATAGCGATTATTTGAGTCATTTTCTTCCCCTGGAACAACCATCAAACATGTTTGTTCCTTTGTGTTAGTTGGCATCTGGGTCTTCTCACCAGTGTCATCGCTTGCTGGTTTCTTTGCATGCTGGGTCTTCTCGGCATCGGGGTCTTGCTCATCTAGTGTGCTTGCAAAGCAAGTAATCTGTCACACCATTAACAATGAATCTAGTTAGAAAATTAAAAACTCATTTACAATAGTGCTGCTATAATAAATAAAACTCATTTACATCTAGAGCATAGACAATACAGTGGTGCTTAGATAGTCCAGTACTAAATTTAGATAGTCCAGTGTTTAGTTGGTATAAACGTGTGAGTCGAAGCTCTTGACTTCCAATAATCCAAGTATATCAACCAACCATTTACTACTGCAAGACAACTACAACTTGCAAGACAGATGAGATAACTGAAGGTGGAAGTAGAACAAAGTGTCAGAAGTTGTGCAATGCCATTCAGTAGACACTACTGGAAAAACCATCTTCGGTTCGATCACTGGAAGCCCAGCAGTCCGGCGAAATCACGCGACTAGTGCTAGCACTAGTCCCGGTCCGTGAGGCCCCCAACGGCTAGAAATGGCCATAAGCATTAGTCCCGGGCCGGACCAGAGCATTAGTCCCGGTCCGTAATACGGCCCGGGACTAATAAGCTGGAGCAGGGCAACAGCTCTTTTCGGGGACTATTAGTCCCGGATCGTATCACGGCCCGAGACTAATTGTCCATCACTATATATACAGCTCCCTGGCCAGCTGCCCTAAAGCATATGGTGGCCATTTTTCTCAAAGAAAGCAAGAGAGTTCATGCCATTTTTTTCTCAAGATTTGTCAGGATTTAGTTTGCAACACCTAAATCCAAAGCTTTAAAAGGTTAGAACTTCATTCTTTCATCTCTTATTGCTACTTTAGCTCTATATAATGCTCTAGAAGTATAGAGATATGGATCAAATGCATGCATGTTCTAGAAGTAGCTAGAAGGATTTTGATATATATGTGTAACAAATTTTGATTAGGCACATAGTTACTGAAAATTAAAATGTGTAATTTTAGAGTTTCAGAGCTTAGAATGGAATGAGGTTTTCACTGATAGAACAATAATAAAAAACTCCACATTTATCATGTTGATTGTTTTCTCCAATTCACAAATTGGTGCATGTAAATTTTTCAAAATTCTAAATTAATGCTCTAGAAGCTCTCAATATAACTTATAATAATTTTATCATGTTGTGTAATGGTTTTTGATATACTTTTACTATAATGCAGATGGTCCGGGAATGGATGTACGGTACTGATCGACGCTCTGGCGAGTTCATTAATGGCGTGCATGAATTCATCCGTGTTGCTGATGCAAACAAGCACAATGGTTTTGTATTCTGTCCATGTAATGGATGTAGGAATCAGAAGGATTACTCTGACTCAAAAACCCTTCACAGCCACCTGTTGAAGTCCGGCTTCATGCCCATTTATAATTGTTGGACCAAGCATGGAGAGAGAGGGGTTATAATGGAAGACAATGGAGAAGAGGAGGATGACAACTATCATGGTTTCCCTGAGTACGGAGATACTTCCATGGGGGATGCTGAAGGGGAGGATGAAGAAGAGACACATGATGAACCCGCTGATGATCTTGGTCGGACCATTGCCGATGCATGAAGAGATTGTGAAACTGAAAAGGATAGGGAGAAGTTCAATCACATGCTAGAGGATCACAAAAAGTTGTTGTACCCAAATTGCGAAAATGGTTTGAAAAAGCTGGGAAGCACACTGGAATTGCTGCGATGGAAGGCTGAGTGTGCTATACCTGACTCCTCATTTGAAAAGTTGCTGAAAATGATGAAGAATATGCTTCCAAATGATAATGTATTGCCCTTGAAGACATACGAAGCAAGAAGGTTGTGCGCCCTCTAGGTTTAGAGGTTCGGAAGATACATGCATGCCCTAATCGTGCATCCTCTACCACGGTGAGGAGTATGAGAATTTAGATGCATGCCCGTATGCACTTCACTTGATTAAGATTAGACGAGATGACCCTGGTGACGTTGAGGGCGAGCCCCCCGGAAGAGGGTTCCTGCGAAGGTGATGTGGTATGCTCCTATAATACCACGGTTGAAATGCTTATTCAGAAAAAAAGAGCATGCCAAGTTGTTGCGATGGCATAAAGAGGAACGTAAGCCAGACGGGATGTTGAGACACCCCGCTGATGGGTCGCAATGGAGAAAAATCGATAGAAAGTACCCGGACTTTGCAGATGACGCAAGGAGTTTAAGGTTTGGTCTAAGTACAGATGGCATGAATCCCTTTGGGGAGCAGAGCTCCAGTCACAGCACCTGGCCCGTGACTCTATGCATCTATAACCTTCCTCCTTGGTTGTGCATGAAGCGGAAGTTCATTATGATGCCAGTGTTGATCCAAGGTCCGAAGCAACCCGGCAACGACATTGATGTGTACCTAAGGCCATTAGTGGAAGAACTTTTACAGTTGTGGCACGAATCCGGGATACGCGTGTGGGATGAGCACAAGCAGGAAGAATTTAACCTCCCTGAAACTGGCCGTAGTGGTGTCCCTGCTCTCTAAAACCATCTTGGAGATGCCTCAAACTGGCTGGAGGACTGGAGTCACAAGGATGCCTATTTATAGTACAAGCAGCTCGGCATAATGTCGACACTGACGATATAATGTCGACACTCACCCCTATTATTAGTGCTGACTCATCTTTAGTCCCGGTTGGTGACACCATACGGGACAAGGTACAAGCCGCACGACATAATGTCGACACTCACCCCTATTATTAGTGTTGCCTGGCCCAGTCTGCCGCAATCCCTTCAGTCGCGGTTGGTTTCTCCAACCGGGACTAAAGATGAACCCTCTCTTTATATAGGCATTTCCCTCTATTTATTAGCTAACACTCAAGACATTTATTAATATTAAAAACCGGGACAAAGCGGGACTAGCTAACACTCAGGACTAAAGCCGCCCCCTTTAGTCATAATCATTCCTAGTCCTATAGTACGCAGCTTCAGGGTCTTCATCGTCATCGTCATCATCATCGTCATCGTCACCTGCCACTCCGGGGATCCTTAGCCCATCCATGGCATATACCAGGGGCCATTCCAGCCTCGGATTCACGGCGGGCGGAAGAGGGGTCTCCTGGAAGACGATGCCGCTACCGCTGGGACGGTGTGGGGCCTATGGCGGGTGGACTCGTGGGCACCGTAGGCGAGGATGGTCTCCCCCGGCGATGTAGCGCATCACTCTGATGATAGTACGGTTCGCCAACCATAGATGATGGCCGGCTTAGTTGTGGTTCACCGGTGGCGGGCCATCACCCTCGTACCTGGCGAGCTCCCTTTCCCGCCTATTAGCGAAGAAGGCATTCCAGGTGTCGTAGTTGTCGGGATCCCATTGGGGATCCATCCGCTGCTCCGGCGTGAGCTCGTGGTAGAAGTGGTTTGTGTTGGCTGCCTGGCTTGCAGAACCTTGAGGGACAGGAGGGACAGGAACCCCTCCAGCGCTCAGCATCCAGCCGGCGGGCGGCCGGTAGCTCGGCGGACAAGGGTAGTTGGAGGCGCACAACGCCTTGGTCTCCTCGAGGGTCAGAATGGCCCAGTAGGCGTTGTCCGTTGTTCTAAGAGAGGAAGGTGTGGATGTGTGGATAGCCATGGCACGATCGCCCTAAATATAGAGGGAAAGGGCGGGAAAACTTGGCATGAAGCTTTGAGAAATGGCGTGAAATATCTTTAGTCCCGGTTAGTGACTACATCCGGGACTAAAAGCTCTCGTAGAAAGGGAAGGGCGGGAAAACTTGGCGGGAAGAGGTGGGAAATGGCGGAAAATATCTTTAGTCCCGGTTTGTGACTACATTCGGGACTAAATGGATATTATATTAAGATTCATTATATTTTTATAATAATAATAGACATATTATTTGTGTTATTTGGATTATTACAATAAAAGATATGATTTTCCAAAGTTTTTATACTTGATTTGAATTAAAAAAAGAAAATTTACAAATTAAATAATTTATAAATGATGCAAACAGATAAATGGATATTATATTAAAAAATTTTATATTTTTTTGATAATAATAGACATATTATTTGTTTTATTTGGATTATTACAATAAAAGATATGATTTTTCAAAGTTTTTATATTAGTTTTGAATTAAAAAAAGTAAATTTACAAATGAAATAATTTATAAATGATGCAAACAGATAAGTGGATATTATATCAAGATTCATTATATTTTCTGATAATAATAGACATATTATTTGTGTTATTTGGATTATTACAATAAAAGATATGATTTTCCAAAGTTTTTATATTTGATTTGAATTAAAAAAAGAAAATTTACAAATGAAATAATTTATAAATGATGCAAACAGATAAATGGATATTATTAAAATTCTTTATATTTTTTTGATAATAATAGACATATTTTTTTGATTTATTTGGATTATTACAATAAAAGATATGATTTTTCAAAGTTTTTATATTAGTTTTGAATTAAAAAAGAAAATAAAAAAAACAAATAGTCGCGGGTCGTGGCTGGACCCAGGACTAAAGGGTGAGTGCGCGCGCAAAAACGAAGCGGCCGAAAAAACCCTTTAGTCCCGGGCCGTGGCTTAGCCCGCGACTAAAGGGGGGGTCTTTAGTCGCGGGTTAAGCCACGACCCGCGACTAAAGACCCTTTAGTCGCGGGCGGTGGCTTAGCCCGGGACTAAAGGTCCATCCCTTTATATTCTGGTGCCAGCGGCAACACTTCGCATTTCTCATCGATGACGGCTACGGTTAAGACGAAGCACAGACGAAGACAGGGGAGGTGCTGTCCGATTCCGCCGCCGCTCCGCCGTGCCGCCGCCGCTCCGTCGTGCCGCCGCCGCTCCGCAGGTGAGATGGTTCTCCAGGACGTGGCGCCGCTCCGTCGTGCCGCCGCCGCGCCGCTCCGCAACGACGGCGCCTCTGCGACGGCGGTTAGGGAATGAAACGAGAGAGAGGGAGCGAGCGAGGGCGTCGCGCGCCAGAGGACGGGGAAGGACGGCCGGCGAGGGCGGCGAGCGAGGCCATGAGGGCTGGGCCTTGTGTGCTGGTAGGGAGAGGAGAGATGGGCGGCCTGGTGGTTGGGGTCGGGCTACTTTTTTTTCCAAAAATTTTTCTTTTTCTGTTTTTCCTTTTCTCTTTGTATTTTTTAAATACAAATCTATTTTATATTATTTTTTTAATTATAATTAGCTAGGATTAGGATTATATTGTTAGCTAGGGTTATTTTTTTAATTATTGTTTTAATTATAATTATCTAGGGTTATTGTTTTAATTATAATTAGCTAGGGTTATTTTTTTAATTATTGTTTTAATTATAATTAGCTAGGATTAGGATTATATTGTTAGCTAGGGTTATTTTTTTAATTATTGTTTTAATTATAATTAGCTAGGGTTATTTTTTAATTATTGTTTTAATTATAATTAGCTATGATTATATTGTTTTACCATAATTAGTATTATTGTTTTAGTGATTTTTTTTGTTTTATTTATTAAGATTAGAATTAGGATTAGGATTAGGGTTATTTTTTTGTTTTAGTTATTATGATTATTGTTTTAGCACAAATAATATTAGGATTATATTGTTTTAGTTATTAGGATTATTGTTTTTTCTTACCTGTTTAACTCTCTTTTTGTTATAGATAATTAAGTCATGGATCCATCCGAAGATCCTGGTCGCATCGGTGAAGGTTTTCTTCAGGGCATGATAAGAGGTGAAATTCCTCTTATTACTACCGGCGCCGAAGATATTTTGCTCGAGGAAGAGATATCCTCATATCTGAATCCATCCGGTGATGGACTAGAGGATAACCAAATTTACCAAGGGGAAGACCAGATGGACGAAGGGCAAACAAATAACAACAATAATGATGGCCCCTCGACAGGATCCGGCGAGGTACATATATATATATATAAAGTCTCGTGTTACCTCTTTTCATTAACTGATCTAGATATATATTAATCACTCTCTCTTCTTCTTTTAGCCCACCGGATCGAAGCAATCGACAGCTCGAACGAAACGAGGGCCGAACAAAAAGTTGGATGGTAATCAGAGGTTCACCATCGAAGAAATAGATGATGATGGTGAACCGATTGCTCCAGAGAAGCACCGGAGGATGTTTATAAATCAATGCGGGGTGCTTGTTAGGGACAACATGCCGATCACCATCGAAGAATGGAATAAGTCAAAGAAAGTCGGTGAAGAATCCAACAGCTATGTCACCGATGATGCCAAAGATGACCTTTGGCAGAAGCTCATAGCGCATTTCATACTACCTCCAGAGTATGAGGAATTTGAGGTAGATGGTAATACCCCAAGGCCGGGTGGGATTGAAAATAGAGCGAAAGTCAAGGAGTGGGCACTAAGCAAGATGGCTGAACTGTACCGGAACCACAAGAAAAATTTATACGTGAATTATGTCGCGAAAAATAAAACTCCAGACTTCAAAGGAGTAAACGAGAAGTTGAGAGAACAGTGGCCCGATTTTGTACAGTACAAGAAATCTGATAAAGCAAAGGCAAAGTCGGCAAATAACGCGTTAAATGCTGCCAACAAGAAATACCATCATAAAATGGGGACAGGTGGATACAAGAGTGCCATCCCTAAGTGGGAAACTATGGAGAAGGATATGAGGGCTAGAGGCGTCACTCCTGGTACAGATGGATGGCCCAAGAGGTCAAAGCACTGGTGGTACAGGCACGGGGGATCCTTGGACCCAGAAACAGGGAAGACATTATTTCATGATAAAATTCTAAAACCCTCCCAAGACCTTATTCAAGCAATGAACGATGCTCAATTGGGATTGTTCCGTCCCGAGAGAGAGAGCACGGTGACACGCGCCCTAGGGAATCCTGAAAAGGGAGGACGAACACGAGGCAAAGGCGCCGGTGTCTCATGGAAGAAAGGGTTTCCTCTATACGATGCCAGTTATAGAAGCCGTCAGAGAAAGAAGGACCGGGAGGCAGACCGGATCTCCAGGGTAGAGCAGGACCTAGCTGATCTGAAGAACCTCATGCATGAAATTAGCCAAAGGCCGCCATCGTCAACTCACCCGCGGTATGATGATCCTGCATTGGATCTTAGCCAACGGAGAAGCAGCGTGGCTTCCATGGAGGTCCGTGCTGATGATCAAGCACTGCTGGATGATGCACCGGCTCCTCACTACCCCGTGGATGATGTCAGAGAGATAGCACAATGTGAGCTACATCAGCCAATGAACAACCTGTCCTTCAAGGTGGCGATCGGCACTGCTTTACCTTGTCTACCTGGAGCACTCCACCATTCACTTCCGATTCCACCAGGCTATGCTCGTGTCACGGTGGATGACATAGTGGAGGATTTTGCGGACCTAGAGATTGAAATCGCTACGCCTGAAGGCCTTACGAAACTAGGAGATGTCAAGCGCAACATCATTCTATGGAATAAGAAGTACATCAAGTTTCCAGGCTCGGCGCCAAGGCCACCGACTCCAAGGAATCCAAATCCACCCCGCATCGAATATCGTCAACCTCCAAGTCCACCCCAACCCGATTATCGCCAACCTCCAAGTCCACCCCAACCAGATTATCGCCAACCTCCAAGTCCACCCCGCCCCGCTGACGATCGCCGCAGCAGGAGTACATCAACTCGATCTCCGCCTCCGCCTCCGCCTCCGTGCAATACTACTACCTCGTCGAAGAAACGGAAGTTCGACGGTCCCCCGCGCCCCACATCGAAGAAAGGTCAAACGCCGAAGATAGTCGATATCCCGCCGGCTCTTCCAAAGAGACCTTATGACAAGACCGATGAGGAAACTAACACGGGATGTGGCTGCCCAAGTTAAGGCGCATTTTGCACCCAAAAAGCCTGAGCCAAAGACGGTATATAACGAAAAACAAAAAAGTGGGCTAAGTCCTTTCTTGAGCAACCATCCCAGATATCGATGAATCTGGAATCAGACTATGACCGGGAGATTATTAAGCAAGCACAGAAGAAAAAAATCACAAGTGCAAAAAGCGGGAAGCAAGTTGCCCAGCTCGGAGCACAGAAGAATCAATCGGTTGCCCCGCTCAAAGTCATTTCAGACCTCGACAAGGCCTTCAGAGCTGAAATGGATATGGACATGCAAATAATGGACCCTAGAGCCCGTAATAATGCTGCACTTATGGGAATCACTGTATCGGAGGCCAAAGCACTTGCTAACGAAGCAAATATGTCTCTTGGTCAATATTTAGGCTATGAAGATACGCCAGTGGGTCAGATAGTACGGCAGTATGTCCAAGGGCAGCCTCTAATCAGTAATGAGGAGCTCGCGCGTCTATCCACACATATGCGAAATCTGCATGAATGGTACATGTCGCAAACAGAAAAAAAAAGCATCATAAAGATTGGTTTCCGGTGGACGTTAGAAAGGAGCATCACTTCAAACCATACTCGATACAGGTTCAAATGACCGAACTGTTTCAGTTATATAACCAGCGCGCCCTCGACAAATCTATCATTGGTTGCTACTGTCTGTAAGTTATTTATTTCTATAATTAAGTTTATAGCTTTAGCTCGTTCATTGCATTTAATATATTATCCTAACTATATATCCTTTTGTATGATGATATTATATTCCGCAGAATGAAGATGCTTGAATGCAAAAGAGCTAGAAGATACGACGTTGGGTTCATTGACCCATATATCATTAATGAATATACGTTAAAGAATCACCCCAAGACGTGGAGGAAGACCTGTCCAGGTTCTTAACCGAGCATAATTTTGTTAAGGAAATACTATTTCCTTACAACTTCAAGTGAGTGTTTATATCTTGTACACATTTTATTTTTGCTTACTGGATGAGCTATGAATGTATGCTTATGTAAATGTCCGCAGATTCCACTGGATCTTGCTAAACATTCAAGTTGACAACTCCCTAGTTGAAGTCCATGACTCATTAAGTTGGGACCAAGAGAAGTGGAGCGACATGAAAGCAATGCTCCATAAGTAATTTCAATCATTATCGCATTATATCGTCCTCTTTCATTCATTTCCTGATATCAAGTAACTAATAACTCCTTTGTTCATTTTCTTTGCGGCAGGTGTTGGACACGTTCGCATGTAAAATACCAGGTCCATTCAAAGAGGAGCTAACTTATAAAATGGCGAAGAGTTTACAAGAGCCACCGGGAACTCATTTATGTGGATACCCCGTCTGCGAGTACATCCGAGAGTTGACCAGTGAGTGACAAGTTGACTCACATTATATTTATGATTTGCGGGAGAAACTAGAGCCAGACCAGCGCATAAGAGCAATTCAAGAGGAGCTGGCGGGATTTATGATGAAGGAAGTCCTTGATGTACATGGAGAGCATTATGCGGATGACATGGAACTTGATTTGCCTTAGTCATCTCCATGTAGCTCATATAATATATATATTCATCAATGACCATGTAATTTTAAAACATTTTTTCCTTTTGATATGATTGATTATATGTATGCTTGCAAGGGATCGATCTTATATAAATGCATCGACGTGTAGTGTGTATGTAGTGGCGTATAATATGTCTACTGAAATATATGTTTGTTATAGTGTAACAAAAAACGAAAAAGGAACAAAATGGCAAAAAAAAGAAATACACAATCTCTGTCGCGGCAGAGAAATGTGGTGTTTCTCTGCCGCGGTAGGAAACCTTTTAGTCCCGGGTGGTGTTACAGCCCGGGACTAGAGGGTTTCCGCCCCGCAGCGCTGAAACAGCCACGTGGCTGTTATCAGTCGCGGGCCGTTGTGAGCCGGGACTAGAGGGGGTGGCTCTAGTCCCGTTTTCGCAGTCCCGGGCCCAAAACCGAGACTAGAGCCCGTTGCGGCCCGGGACTAGAGGCCCTTTTTCCACCAGTGAGAACAAAGAACTCCTTCCGAACCATATTAGTTAACTCAAATTTGTCTAGATACGGGTGTATCTAGCCCTAAAACTTGACTAAATACATTCGTATCTAGATGAATCTAAGTCAACTAATATGTGTTTGAGGGAGTATCAAAATACGTTGATGTACACTAGCAAACATGCAAATAATATTATCTCATATAGACATATTAGACGTCTCTTAACACCATAACAAACTAACCGCTTTGGGTAGAGTAGAACCTGAGAAAGCACTACTAATTAATCAGAACTTAACTCAAAAATAAACAATCGACCAAGTGACATGTGCCTGTCTGCAATATGAGAACTCCGTTACACCATGGATAATACTACTGCTTTAAAACCTATGTTACAGTCTATAACTACAGCATTTACATCATGTGAGTTCGTTACGGTTAAAATTTTCCTAAGAGTATCCTAAGACCAGAACTTTACCACCAAACAAGTAGATCAGCTAAGAGAGCAACAGTGGCATATGGAAAGAATTGTGTTTGAGTTTGGAAAAGGATCAGACCTACTCCCCGGCAAGATTTCCGTCGGTGCCGCCGGCCTGGCCTTCCCGTTTCCTAACCTCCTTCGCCTCTAGTTTCTTGTCCTCCTTTACCGCCGCCGACAGCTTCTTTTCCCCCTCCACCGCCGCCGGCTTCTTTTCCCCCTCCACCGCTGCATGTTCCAATTCGTGCTCCACCGCTCCCGACATCACCCTAGAGGGTGCGATGGGGAGAGGGTGGGGCTGGCCGATATTGGGAAACCTAGCTGGGGACAGAGCCGAGCCTGAAGCAGGGAGCTGGGCAGCGGAGAAGCAGGGAGCTGGGCGACGGCGGTCAGGCAGCCAGGGGTGCTGGGGGGCAACGAGATGTGGCTCTTCTCGTGCGAGCCTTCAAGACGAGGTGGGTGGACGGACCTAACGGGCTGGGCGGATATTTACGTGAAGGCCGCTTGATTTTTGCGGCTTGTCCGGTTAGCCGTTTGGGCCTTTTAGGCGGCGCGGACGGAACGGACGGGCGGACAGCCGCGTCCTCCTGCATCCTGAGTTAGTAGGGACACTGTAGGGTGGAGTATAAGAGAGCGCTCAGAGAATCTCCACTGTCTCTGCCAGCGCATCCCGAATGGTACCTGGTAGTCTGTAGCGCCGAAAAAGCGTTATTGGGGGCGTCGCACACGATGGGCTCGTGTTGGGCAAGGGCTGTCCACACCGGCCCTCCCAATACATTCGGGCCCAATAGATATTTTGGCCAAATAGAGTTTGAATTTAAAGTCTCCACCCCAATAGATATCTTGGCCAGTTCAAATTTAAAGTCTCCACGGACCACTCCGGCTGGAGGGCTGACCCCAATAGATATTTTGGCTTATTTCGCAAAAAAAAAACAATAGAGTTCGAATTTAAAGTCTCCACCGACCACTCTGCCCACCACAGTTAACGGCTACTCCGGCCACCAAATAGAAGTTTTTGGCCACTTCGGACATCGCAGAAAAAGTTCGACTACCAAAAACATGAGACAACATTGTCGGGGTCTTGGCAACCGGGGTGCCACGTCCCGACAGTCGACATGTCCATCCTATGCACAGCGGCGCCGTTAGGAGGCTAAAACATCTTCGGAGGTGACGCCAGGGGGTAATCCCTCGCGAGGCCCTAGACTAGGCATGACGCGGCTTCAAGAGGGCATCCTATGAAGAGGATCCTCTGCGTAACACTTAGTTGTGCCTCGGGGCTTTGGATACCTTTGAACGTACTCCAGGGGCACGCCTGTCATCTCACCAAGAAAGCAGCAGGGGCATCGCAACCCGACAAGGGGCATGGCACTCTGATGACCACCCAGTCTGCCTCGGTAAAGAGAATCTGGTCCGGCTCCTTCGATGCTAAAGCAGGATAGACGACCTCAGCACTGGCATCTCTTCCTTTTGCCATTTTGGTGCAAGAGAGGGAGCCGATGGCCCAAGACAGAGACAAGTGACGCTAACAGAGTCGGCTTTACGAAAGGACGGGGAAGCCCCCGACGATCAGGACCAAGTCCACACAAAGTAGCCTTGTAGACCGGGACTTCGAGGGGCGGCAATGTGGCGACCCTTCCCATGCAAGAATTGGGGGAAGAGGCCCGACACCGCTATATAAGGGGGCCTTCTCCTACCTTAGAGGGGGCTAATCTTAGAGATCTCAAACCCTAGACATTGATCCACCATTGTACCCTTGCGAAGCACGTGACCAATATAACAAAGCAGGAGTAGGGGCATGACCTCCTCATGAGGGTCCTGAACCTGGGTAAAAATCCTCTCATGTCCACTCTTTGTCGTGCCACCACACCGTCGTCGCCGCCATTGTAGAGAAGCTCAAAATGCGTGTTCAACCACCTCACGGACTCGGGGCTCGTTGGACCCTTGTTCCTTCACGGGGCACATTCTCCGACATTTGGCGCGCCAGGTAGGGGCTGAGGCGCGCTTGCAAGACCTTCATCAAACTCGTCGACATGTCGGCCCACACATGTCTCGAGCCGAGTGCGTTATCTGCTGTGCAACGAGCAATGCTCAGACGGAGCCTGTTCCCCGACGCACCACCACAGAGCAGACCCCATGGACGGAGGACGAGGAGGGCTGCACCTTCCGCCCGTCGCAGGAGCTCCGGTTCTCCTTGCCCGACACCACGTCACTCTCCCACACCACGTCTTCTCGCAGCCATACCGAGTGCCCCATATCGGAGGTTGCCAAGCACATGGTGCACGAGCTGCAGAACCACCTGCCGGACGAACCTGGCCAGGGGAAATGGTGCGATTGCTTGGCCGAGCTCCTCGACATCGACACCCTCTCCCCGGTAGGACATGGGCTTAGACCGAGGACAGGGCGCAGGGGCCTAGGAGCTCACTGCCGGCCCAACACCCTGATGGCGCCCCAAGCTCGGCGAGATCGTTCCACCACAGGACAACAACTTCTAAATCATCTCGCCCCCTGGAGTCATCACGTCTCCTTGCGGGTGGGAAGAACGCATCGTTGAGGAGATCGTCATGGCGGGTTAGCAGAACCGCGCGCCCCTCGCCAATGGCAAGGAGGTGCAGGGGAACGACTGCCTCACCTTCACTAGGAAGCTCCACCGCGTGGTATGGACACACAAGTTCCTCCCGGAAATACCGTCGCGCTACGACGGAACTACCAACCCGTGCGAGTTCCTGCAGCTCTACACCACGGGCATTGAGGCCGCGGGTGGCGATGATCACGTCATGGCGAACTGGTTCCCCTTGAGCCTGAAAGACACGACCCAAACCTGGCTGATGAACCTTCCTGAGGAATCCATCGACTCATGGTCGACACTCTGTTCCCTCTTCATCGTCAACTTCAAGGGGACCTACGAGTGCCCACTCGCCTACTACGACCTCCGCCAGGTATGCCAACAGCCTTGGGAGACCCTCTTCAAGTTCCTGCAGAGGTTCAGCCAGGTCCATAACCTTATCCACAAGATCTCGGACTCCAACGTCATCACCACCTTCTCCAAGGGAGTCATGGACATCCAGATGAGGTAAAAGATCGACATCTGGGGCGAAAGCCTCACCACGGTCACCAAGATTTTCATCATGGCGGAGAAGTGCAACAAGGCTGAAGAGGGTCGCATGTTCAGCCTTGCCATTGAGGAGAACACTCCCAAGTCCTCTAGTTCCTCCAAGAGCAAGAGCAAGGATACCAAGCAAAAGCCCGCCGCCGTCCTCGCTGCAGAGCCCAAGCGTAAGAGCCCTCGCGAGGGTGATGCTGAGGGGGATTGATTGCAAAGACCGCTTGTACTGCATCTTCCACAAGAAGCATGGGCATCCCACCGACGACTCCTATGAGCTCAATAGGCTCCACGGTCAGCGCAACATCTAGAGGAAGGAAAGACAGGGAGGCGAGCGGAGAAATGGGCGCCGAAGGAACCAAGGAGGGGGGCACTGGAACAACAACCACGGTGGCCAAGACACCCACCAGATGGGCCATCAAGCCAATGTCGTGCAGCAGCATCACCACGCCCTGGAGAAAGGCCGTGCCGAGGAGAACACTAGGGGCTACCAGGAGCCGTAGGGTGCCATATCTCGGATCCCAAGCCCTGGAATCCAACATGCACTTCAAGTAGCTCACCCGCAAAGTCGTCGCTGCCTGGCCCGGGACCCCGTCCCCAAAGCGACCACCTAGCTTCCACCAGGGTTGTGGGTACCCTACCAATGATCTGCACCCTCACCATCAACCACATCGCATTCGCAAAGACTCATCGATGGAGGTGCCGATGTGAACGTGATCTCCATAGAGACATTCGCCAAGCTACAGGTGCCATAAGACCGGATGATGCCAACCATGTTGTTCTCCGGAGTGACCAACAGAACCACCATACCCATTGGGCAGGTGCGCCTCTCCGTCACGTTCAGATCTCATGAAAACTACCGAACCGAGGTCATCGACTTCGACGTGGAGCACATTGGTCTCCCCTACAACGTCATCCTCGGATACCTAGCTTTGGCCAAGTTCATGGCGGCCACCCACCACGCTTACAACATCGTCAAGATGCCAGGGGCAATGGTGAGGTCATCACCGCCTGCTGCGACGAAAGAGAGGCCATGCGCTCCCTCGAGCACGCCTACAAGACCATGACCACTGCCTACCCTGAAAACATGGATACCCTTGATTACATCGGGGGTAACGCAAGGTGGAAGCAAGCGATGGCCCAACAGAACGCCATGGCGAAGAGGGCAGTTGCTGCCCTATTTCCATCTCAGGAGGACCAGGTTGCGCCCGGCTCCCACAATCACTGGAAGGCTTCAGGACCACCCCTTCTCGCCATCATGAGCAATGGAGAAGCTCACAAGGACGACACCCACTCAGGGGCTCCCGACTTCCCGTGGACTGCACCTAGGGCATACAATGACAACCGCTTCCTTGACCGCACCTAAGAGCCATGAGCCTCGGAGTGGAACCAGGCATCGGGAAGGTGGACAAAGCTCTTCGGGCAACGCGTCTGGCTGCCCAACTTTTTGAAGGTGACCCTCAAACTCTCATCCTCTGCAGACTTATCTTTTATAAGACCCCGTGCAGATCATGGCAACATTGTAATAAGCTTGAACCTCTTTGGCAGTTTTTTGGATCTTGCGCCTATTCTTCCATTTGCCTTTCCTTCTGGGAAACATTTTAAAGCAGTGCATGACAGAAGTTCCCTACATATGGCACGCGAGCGGGAGGCTAGGCATGGTGTGCATCATCGGCTCACTCCTCGTCAACATCAGGTCCTAAAGTGTCGAGCTCTGAACTTACGGACTAGCTCCGGTGATAAGTCAGCTCACCCATGGTTTCTGGTGCTTCCGACCCTCGCGCAACATATATACAAAATCTAAGCGATGCACATTTTTCCCTAAGGCCTTCTCCTTGAGAGGCTTATGGGGCGGCTCATGAGGGAAACCCCCTCCATCGGCCCACTTTTCTTGCTAGACCTACGGTCTCCTCCTCGAGGGACCAAACGAAGAAGCATTTTCCCTACGGCCTTCTCCTCAAGAGGCTTACAGGGCGGATCGTGAGGGAAACCCCCTCCAACGGCCCACATTTCTTACTAGACCTATGGTCTCCTCCTCGAGGGACCAACATGAGAAGAATTTGCCCTACAAACTTCTCCTCGAGAGGCTTACGGGGCGACTCGTGAGGGAAACCCCCTCCAGCGGCCCACTTTTCTTGCTAGACCTACGGTATCCTCCTCGAGGGACCAACAGGAGAAGCATTTGCCCTATGGCCTTCTCGAGAGGCTTACGAGGCGGCTCATTAGGGAAACCCCCTCCAGCGGACCACTTTTTTTGCTAGACCTACGGTCTCCTCAAGGGACCAACAGGAGAATCATTTGCCCTACGACCTTCTCCTCGAGAGGCTTACGTGGTGGCTCGTGAGGGAAATCCCCTCCAGTGACCCACTTTTCTTGCTAGACCTACGGTTTCCTCCTCGAGGGACCAACAAGATAAGAATTTGCCCTACGGACTTCTCCTCGAGAGGCTTACAGGGCGGCTCGTGAGGGAAACCCCCTCCAGTGGCCCACTTCTCTTGCTAGACCTACGGTCTCCTCCTAACAACAGAAGAAGCATTTTCCCTACGGCCTTCTCCTCGAGAGGCTTACGGGGCGGCTAGTGAGGGAAACCCCCTCCAACGGCCCACTTTTCTTGCTATACCTATGGTCTCCTCCTCGAGGGACCAACAGGAGAAGCATTTTTCCTATGGCCTTCTCTTCGAGAGGCTTACAGGCGGATTGTGAGCAAAACCCTCCCTATAGCAGCCTAAACCCTAGCCATGTCTGCATATCACCCTCTTTATGGAGCCTATGCAGCAAATGTCTACCTCATTTCTCTTTCCTCGAAAGGAGCCCCACGATCGCTTCTTGCCAGCGAGCAAGGATTCACGCTGGGCTTACAAACCTATCCATGGGAGGGTCCGCTGTATGGTCAGATTACCCCAAGGAGACAGGGGAAAGGGCTCACGAGGGTAGCACCTCTCAATGATCGGGACCCGAGCACGCGCATATGTTGGAGATATGCCCTAGAGGCAATAATTAATGTAGTTATTATTATATCTTTGTGTTTATGATAAATGTTTACATTCATGCTATAATAGTATTAACAAGGAAACATTAATACTGGTGTGATTTGTAAACTTAAGTTGAAGTCCCTAGTAAAGCATCTATACATCACTAGCTTGTTGGTTAATAAATGATTGTGGTTTCCCTATCATGAACATTGAGATGTTATTAACAACAAGGTCATATCGTTAGGAGAATGATATGGTGGACATACTCCTATAGATAAGCATAGCATAAAGATCAAGTCATTTTAATAGTTCAAGTGCTATATGCTTTCTGATACATAGTAACCTAATTCCTTCGACCATGAGATCATGCATATCACCTTTACCGGATGGATGCTTTGATGACATCAAACACCACACCGTAACTGGGTGGCTATAAAGGTGGCATTGAGTGTTCGGAAAGTATTGGTTGAGACACATGGATCAAGAGTGGGATTTGTCCATCCATATGACGAATAGATATACTCTGGGCCCTCTCGGTGAAATGTCATCCAATTAGCTTGCAAGCATGTGACTGGCTCACAAGGTATCACATATCACGGGAACGAGAAAAGAGTACTTATCGGTAACGAGGTTGAACTAGGTATGCAGAGATACCGACGATCATAACCTCGAATAAGTAAACTATCGTGAGACAAAGGGAAATTGGTATCGTATGTAAGTGGTTCATTCGATCGCAAAGTAATCGTAGAAATATGTGGGAGCCATATGAATTTCCAGATTCCTCTATTGGTTATTGTTCGGAGAAGTGTCTCGATCATGTCCGCATAATTCACGAACCGTAGGGAGACACACTTAAGGATTCGACATTGTTTGAGTATTTATGGAATGATGAGAAAGAGTCCGAATGTTGTTCGGAGTCTCGAATGGGATTCGGGATATCACGAGGAGATCCGGAATGGTCCGGAGAATAAGATTCATATAAGGAAAGTCCTGTTTCGGAGTTGGGGAATGGTTCCGGTGTTTTCATCGGGAATGTTCTAGAAGGTTCCGGAATGTCCGGCACTCCGGAGGGGAAGGGTACATGAATGTGTTATATCAAGTTGATATGATTGCATCATGTACTAGGTGTCATCGCTGAACAAAATAAAGGGTTTAATCAAATCCTAGTTTGAAAAAGTCAAACGGCTATTTGAAAGTCAAACGGCTATTTTTGGGAAGTGGAGAGGGAGGTGGAAACCGAGTTGGGGAGGAGTTCCTCCCCTCCACCGCCGGCCCACCTCCAAGCCGAGTTGGGGAGGGACTCCCCTCCCCTTGGCCGGCCCCTCCACCTATAAAAGGAGGGGCAGGGCTCCCCTCCTAGACACCCAACACCTCCACCTCTAAACCCTAGCCGCCGGCGCCGCCACCTCCACTGCCGCCGCCGCCCTAGGGCAAACCGCCGCCGCCGCCTAGCTAACCCTAGCCGCCGGCTTGCCCCCTCCTCGGCGTGTCTAAACCCTAGATCGTCGAGGGACTCTCTCATACTCCACCATACTCGCTCCGGCTTAAGGCGAAGCCCTGCGAGATCTCCCCTCTACTTCCGGTACCACGCCGTTGTGCTGCCGGAATCGTGAGGAGAGTGCTACAACCTCCGCTGCCTGCTGGAACAAGGGAGAGGAAGGTCTTCGTCGAGTACCGAACGTGTGAACGACTGCGGGAAAGAGTACGACTACATCACCCACGAGAATCCGCTCTCGTTAAACACTTTGGAATCTTCGAGGGTGAGTTATTCTATCGACTCGTTGCTACAATCTAGTAGATAGATCTTGGCTTGTTTGTTTGTATGCGGTAGAAAATTTTTGTTTTCCATGCTACGAAACCCTACAGTGGTATCAGAGCCGTGTCTATAAGTAGATCTGTTGCACGAGTAGAACACAATGGTCATTGTGGGCATTGATGCTTTTATTGTCGATTGCTTCTTGTGTACTTTGCATCTTGCGGGATGTTGGGATGAAGCGGCCCGGGCTAACCTTACATGACATCGTTCGTGAGACTTGCTCCACGCTTGACATGCAACTTGTATTGCATAAGTGGCTTTGCGGGTGCCTGTTTCTCCTAGCATAGTTAAGATCCAATTAACAACGGGTGATTAACAATACTAGTATCAATGTTGTGGTTCATGTTCGTAAGTTAGAACGACACTTACTGAAAGCCCCAAGCCACGTAAAACATGCAAAGAAAGTAGAGGCGTCTAACTTTGTTTTGCAGGGGTGTGCAGTGATGTGATATGGCCATGATTGTGATTATATTTGATGTATGCAATGATCCTTATTGTAAGTTGGCAACCGGCAGGAGCCATATGGTTGTCTTTAATTTATGTTAAGACCCGCGTGTCTATTCAAAGTAGTTGTAATAGTTGAAGCCGGTGGACGACAACCATGGAGAAGCGTCATTGACCTTGATGCAATGCCGGTGATGATGGAAATCATGTTCGTGCTTGAAGATGGAGATCGGAAGCACAAAGAAGAAAGGCCATATCATATCACATATTATGAATTGCATGTGATGTTAATCCTTTATGCATCTTGTATTGCTTAGTAGACGACGGTAGCATTATAATATGATCCCTCATGCACATGAATTTCAAGTCATAAAGTGTTCACCCTTAGTTAGCACCGTTGCTAAAGCTTGTTGTTTTGAAGCACCACGTGATGATCGGGTGTGTTAGATTCCGCAAGTGTATACAACATGAGCAAGCCAGATTTGCTCATGCGGAAGCTAAGGTTTGATCTTGACGAGCCTAGCATGTGGACATGGTCTCGAACACGGATCACCGAAAGGTAAAGCATGAATCATATAGTAGATATGATGAACATGTCGATTGTTCGCCATTGAAACTATATCAACTCTCGTGATGATCGGTGTTGATGTGGTGGATTTGGTTCGTGTGATCACTAAAACAATGTGAGGGATATTGTTTTGAGTGGGAGTTCACCTAGATTAATTTTATTATTAATTTGAACTCAATTTGTCATAAACTTAGTCTAAACTATTGCAAATATGTTGTAGATCAATGGCAGCCCGTACCATCAATTTTAATGCGTTCCTAGAGAAAGAAAAGTTGAAAAACAATGGAAGCAACTTCGCGGATTGGTTCCGCAATTTGAGGATTGTCCTCACAGCTGGTAATTTGACCTATGTGCTGGATGCACCGCTGGGTGACCCACCTACAGCTGATGCTGCCGATGAAGTAAAGAATGTTTACCTCACTCGGAAGACTCAGTACTCCACAGTTCAGTGTGCTATCTTGTATGGTTTAGAATCGGAGCTTCAGAAAAGGTTTGAGAATTCAGACCCATATGATATTGTCGAGGATCTCAAATTGATCTTTGAGACTCATGCGGCAATTGAAAGCTATGAGGCTTCTGAAAAGTTCTTTAACTGCAAGATGGAAGAGGGCAGCTCCGTCAGTGAGCATGTGCTTAAGATGTCTGGGCACGCAAACAAACTTCAAAGCTTGGGTATAGTGATTCCTAATGCTTTGGGGATTTACCGCGTCCTCCAATCACTACCACCAAGTTACAAGAACTTTGTGATGAACTACAACATGCAAAACATGAACAAGACGTTGCCAGAACTCTTTGCCATGTTGAAATCTGCAGAAGTGGAGATCAAGAAAGAGCACCAAGTGTTGTTGGTCAATAAGACCACCAAATTCAAGAAAGGCAAGTCTAAGCAGAAGGGACACTTTAAGAAGGGTGGTAAGAAAGTTACCACACCAACGAAGAAGACCAAGGCTGGACCTAAGCCGATCGAGTGCTTTTCGCAAGGAGAAGGTCACTGGAATTGCCCAAAGTACTTGGCAGATTTGAAGAACGGCAACATCAAGAAGAAAGGTATATCCGATATACATGTTATTGATGTGTATCTCACTAGTACTCATAGTAGTGCCTGGGTATTTGATACTGGTTCGGTTGCTCATATTTGTAACTCGAAACAGGTGCTGCAGAATAAACGGAAACTAGCGAAGAACAAGGTGACGATGCGCGTGGGAAATGGATCAAAGGTTGATGTGATCGCGGTCGGCACGCTACCCCTTCATATACCATCGGGATTAGTTTTATACTTAAATAATTGTTATTTGGTGCCTGCGTTAAGCATGAACATTATATCGGGATCTTGTTTATTGCGAGACGGTTACTTGTTTAAGTCCGAGAATAATGGTTGTTCGATTTATATGAGTAATATGTTTTATGCACATGCACCTTTGATAGATGGTCTATTCTTATTGAATCTCGATAGTGGAAATACACATATTAATAACATTGTGGCTAAATGTTTGAAATCGAGCGATAACCCGACCTATATGTGGCACTGTCGTCTTGGTCACATTGGAGTGAAGCGTATGAAGAAACTCCATTCCGATGGACTTCTTGAATCACTTGATTTCGAATCACTTGAAAGATGTGAAACATGTCTGATGGGTAAAATGACTAAGACTCCATTTTCTGGTATGATGGAGCGAGCTACGGACTTATTGGAAATCATACATACCGATGTGTGTGGTCCAATGAGTGTAGCATCGCGCGGTGGTTATCGTTATGTTCTTACCTTCACGGATGACTTGAGTATATATGGGTATATCTATTTCATGAAACATAAGTCCGAAACTTTCGAGAAGTTTAAGGAATTTCAAAGTGAGGTAGAGAATCAACGTAACAAGAAGATTAAATTTCTACGTTCTGATCGTGGAGGTGAATATCTAAGTTACGAGTTTGGCGAGCATTTGAAGAAATGCGGAATACTTTCACAATTGACACCGCCTGGAACACCACAACGTAATGGTGTGTCCGAACATCGTAATCGAACTCTCTTAGATATGGTTCATTCTATGATGTCACTTACAGATTTACCGCTATCATTTTGGGGTTATGCATTAGAAACATCCGCATTCACTTTAAATAGGGCACCATCTAAATCCGTTGAAACGACACCGTATGAGTTATGGTTTGGGAAGAAACCTAGATTGTCGTTCCTTAAAGTTTGGGGGTGCGAAGCCTATGTAAAGAAGTTACAGCCGGACAAGCTTGAACCCAAAGCGGAAAATGCATCTTCATAGGATACCCGAAGGAAACTATTGGGTATACCTTCTATCATAGATCCGAAGGCAAAATCTTTGTTGCCAAGAATGGATCCTTTGTAGAGAAGGAATTTCTCTCGAAAGAAGTGACTGGAAGGAAAGTAGAACTCGACGAGGTTGTCGAACCTTCTCTCGAAATTGCGAGTAGCACAGCACCGGAAGAAGTTCCTGTGGTGCCTGCACCAATAAGAGAGGAAGCTAATGATGATGATCATGAAACTTCGGTTGAAGTTGCTACAGAGCCTCGCAGGTCAACGAGAACTCGTACCACTCCAGATTGGTATGATCCCGTTATGAGTGTCATGTTGGTGGACAACACCGATGACCCTGCGACATATGAGGAAGCGATGATGAGCCCAGATTCCAATAAATGGCAAGAAGCCATGAAATCCGAGATTGGATCCATGTACGAAAACCAAGTATGGACTTTGGTGGACTTACCGGATGGCCGGAAGGCTGTCGAGAACAAATGGATTTTCAAGAAGAAAATAGATGCTGATGGTAATGCTACTGTCTATAAAGCTCGACTTTTCGCAAAAGGGTTTCGGCAAATTCAAGGAGTTGACTACGATGAGACTTTCTCACCAGTAGCGAAGCTAAAATCTGTGAGGATTATGTTAGCAATCGCTGCATATTATGATTATGAGATATGGCAGATGGATGTCAAAACAGCATTCCTCAATGGAGACATTGATGAAGAGTTGTATATGATGCAACCCAAAGGTTTTGTCGATCCTAAAGATGCTAACAAGGTATGCAAACTTCAACGGTCCATCTATGGATTGAAGCAAGCATCCCGAAGTTGGAATCAACGTTTTAATAAGGTGATCAAAAGTTTTGGTTTTATACAAACTTATGGAGAAGCTTGTATTTACAAGAAAGTGAGTGGGAGCTCTGTAGCCTTCTTAATACTATATGTAGATGACATATTGTTGATTGGGAATGATGTAGACCTTCTTAATAGTGTCAAGGAATATTTGAATAATAGTTTTTCAATGAAGGATCTTGGCGAAGCAGCTTACATATTAGGCATAAAGATTTATAGAGATAGATCGAGACGCCTAATATCATTGTCTAAAAGTTCATTTTTGGTCATAGTTCTAAAGATGTTTGGAATGGAAGATAGCTAGTAAGGGTTCTTGCCCATGTTGCCCAATACGACCTTGAGTAAAACTCAAAGTCCGACAACAGCAGAAGATAGAGAAAGGATGAGTAAGACTCCCTATGCCTCAGCCATAGGATCTCTAATGTATTCCATGCTATGTACTAGACCTGACATTGCATATGTTGTTAGTTTAACTAGCAGATATCAAAGTGATCTAGGAGTGGATCATTGGACAGCGGTCAAAAAATATCCTTAAGTACTTGAGAAGAACTAAGGATATGGTTCTTTCTTATGGAGGTGATGAACAACTCGTTGTTAATGGTTACACCGATGCTAGTTGGAACACCGATCCGGATGATTCTAAATCACAATCTGGATACGTATTTATTTTGAATGGTGCAGCAGTTAGCTGGAGGAGTGCAAAGCAAAGCGTTGTGGCGAGATCTTCAACTGAATCGGAATACATGGCTGCTTCGGAGGCTTCACAAGAAGCGATATGGATGAAAGAGTTCATTACAAAGCTGGGTGTGGTTCCTAGTGCGCTGGACCCAATGTCTATCTACTGTGATAACATGGGCGCCATAGCCAATGCGCAAGAACCAAGGTCACACAAGAAGCTGAAGCACATCAAGCTACGTTTTCACGCTATTCGAGAACATGTCCAAGATGGGTACATAAAGATTTGCAAAGTACACACAGATCTGAATGTGGCGGATCCGTCGACTAAACCTCTCCCGAGGGCAAAACATGACCAGCACCAAACTGCCATGGATGTTCGGTATATTACCATGTAATCTAGATTAGATGACTCTAGTGCAAGTGGGAGACTATTGGAGATATGCCCTAGAGGCAATAATTAATGTAGTTATTATTATATCTTTGTGTTTATGATAAATGTTTACATTCATGCTATAATAGTATTAACAAGGAAACATTAATACTTGTGTGATTTGTAAACTTAAATTGAAGTCCCTAGTAAAGCATCTATACATCACTAGCTTGTTGGTTAATAAATGATTGTGGTTTCCCTATCATGAACATTGAGATGTTATTAACAACAAGGTCATATCGTTAGGAGAATGATATGGTGGACATACTCCTATAGATAAGCATAGCATAAAGATCAAGTCATTTTAATAGTTCAATTGCTATATGCTTTCTGATACATAGTAACCTAATTCCTTCGACCATGAGATCATGCATATCACCTTTACCGCATGGATGCTTTGATGACATCAAACACCACACCGTAACTGGGTGGCTATAAAGGTGGCATTGAGTGTTCGGAAAGTATTGGTTGAGACACATGGATCAAGAGTGGGATTTGTCCATCCATATGACGGATAGATATACTCTGGGCCCTCTCGGTGAAATGTCATCCAATTAGCTTGCAAGCATGTGACTGGCTCACAAGGGATCACATATCACGGGAACGAGAAAAGAGTACTTATCAGTAACGAGGTTGAACTAGGTATGCAGAGATACCGACGATCATAACCTCGGATAAGTAAACTATCATGAGACAAAGGGAAATTGGTATCGTATGTAAGTGGTTCATTCGATCACAAAGTAATCATAGAAATATGTGGGAGCCATATGAATTTCCATATTCCTCTATTGGTTATTGTTCGGAGAAGTGTCTCGATCATGTCCGCATAATTCACGAACCGTAGGGAGACACACTTAAGGATTCGACATTGTTTGAGTAGTTATGGAATGATGAGAAAGAGTCCGAATGTTGTTCGGAGTCTCGAATGGGATTCGGGATATCACGAGGAGATCCGGAATGGTCCGGAGAATAAGATTCATATAAGGAAAGTCCTGTTTCGGAGTTGGGGAATGGTTCCGGTGTTTTCATCGGGAATGTTCTAGAAGGTTCCGGAATGTCCGGCACTCCGGAGGGGAAGGGTACATGAATGTGTTATATCAAGTTGATATGATTGCATCATGTACTAGGTGTCATCGCTGAACAAAATAAAGGGTTTAATGAAATCCTAGTTTGAAAAAGTCAAACGGCTATTTGAAAGTCAAACGACTATTTTTGGGAAGTGGAGAGGGAGGTGGAAACCGAGTTGGGGAGGAGTTCCTCCCCTCCACTGCCGGCCCACCTCCAAGCCGAGTTGGGGAGGGACTCCCCTCCCCTTGGCCGGCCCCTCCACCTATAAAAGGAGGGGCAGGGCTCCCCTCCTAGACACCCAACACCTCCACCTCTAAACCCTAGCCGCCGGCGCCGCCACCTCCACTGCCGCCGCCGCCGCCCTAGGGCAAACCGCCGCCGCCGCCTAGCTAACCCTAGCCGCCGGCTTGCCCCCTCCTCGGCGTGTCTAAACCCTAGATCGTCGAGGGACTCTCTCATACTCCACCATACTCGCTCCGGCTTAAGGCGAAGCCCTGCGAGATCTCCCCTCTACTTCCGGTACCACGCCGTTGTGCTCCCGGAATCGCGAGGAGAGTGCTACAACCTCCACTGCCTGCTGGAACAAGGGAGAGCAAGGTCTTCATCGAGTACCGAATGTGTGACCGACTGTGGGAGTGCTGCCAGAACGCAGCGCCGGAAGGATCGTCTACGCGATCTTGAGACCGGGAAGAGTACGACTACATCACCCACGAGAATCCGCTCTCGTTAAACACTTTGGAATCTTCGAGGGTGAGTTATTCCATCGACTCGTTGCTACAATCTAGTAGATAGATCTTGGCTTGTTTGTTTGTATGCGGTAGAAATTTTTTGTTTTCCATGCTACGAAACCCTACAGCATAGGCCTCCCCTCCAGGCTTCAGAGTAAGCGAGTCGGGTCGACCTACCAGGCACCTTAGTCACGGGGGATGATGACATGTCCCCTCGAAAGGGCTCGTTGGGGAGCTACTCGCGCTTGTCCCTGGCGCGCGAGCGGTCTTTGCGCCTATTACCAGGAATCCTCTACAAACCCGAGGAACCCACGACGCGACCATCAAGATTCGTTATGACCTAGAAAGTCTTATTAGCATCACACCTACAGATCCACTCCCTAGGAGCCCAACGGGCCGAGCGCAAGGCCTATGGGCACCCATCTAGAGGACTATAGGAAACATGTGAGTTCTATGGAAAAATGGCGCGGTGCAGCCTGTGAGCGAGTTCACCTTCTTAGGTTGCTCGGGCACAACACGGCTGGCGTGGATGCAGCTGCCTCTGGCAATGAGGTTCGGAGTCATCTTTGCTTCCCCGCGAGGCACCCCCTCTTCCCTCCCAGCAAAGAACGCTCCACGAGTACTTCAGAAAGTGTGACCCATGGAAAGCGGGTATGAAGGAGCCGCGCGAGGCATACCGCCCGAGATAACCCCACAGGAAGCCCCCGAGGGCTTCCCAAATCTGGTGCCTGGACGCAATTTCGCTCGGGGGCTGGCACATCAACAGAACACACAGAAAATTGGACGCCTAGCACATGAGTCTACTTAATGATGTTCATTATAGTCATGCTTACAAGGCAAAAGGCTAACAAGTGCTACAACATCACATCTACATTAGCAAAAGGCCCATGGCCCTGCCGGCGCTATGGTGGCCGCGACAGAGGCCCCGCTTAGATCTACCAGAGATGCCGTGGGTAGTCAACGTAGCACATCTAGGTGTCAAACACCAATACGGAGAAGCCTCCCCTACTGGTGTAGCGAAACCGTAACACGGAGCTGCGCCGGATGCGATGCTCGACGAGGAAGTGATTCCAACTATTAGAGAGATACATCCCGCCCGGCGATAAGGTTTCGATGATCACCCTACCTCTCGTGACCACCGGAGTGGCGCAGTGATACGTCCAAAACGTATCTACTTTTCCAAACACTTTTGCTATGGTTTCTCCTCTAAACTTTTGTGATTTGGATACAACTATAACACGGACTGACGTTGTTTTCAATAGAATTACCTTGGTGTCTAGTTTTTGTGCAGAAAATCAACTATCAGGAAAAATCCCAGAAAATATGCCAAAAATCCTATTTCACCAGAAGACTCACGGAGCCAAAAGACGAGGCAGAGGTGGGCCACAAGGGGCCCACACCCCCTATCGCGCGGGCTAGCCCAGGCCGTGCCTGGGAGGGGTGTGGCCGCCTCGGGCACCCCCTAGGCCTCCCTCTTCGCATATAAGTTTCCTCTTGAACTAAAAACCTTGGCGGCGTTTTCGAAAGAGTTCCGTTGTGCCGCCACCACCAGAAACCGTGATTCGGAACCAGAAACTCCATTCGCCCTGCCGGGACGGGGAATTTGGAGGGGATCATCGCCATCATTATCAACAACGCCTCTCCATCAACCATCCATGTTTCCCCCATCCATGAGTGAGTAATCCCCCGCTGTAGGCTATGGGGATGGTAGGGATTGGATGAGTTCTATCATGTAATCGAATAAGAATGTTAGGTCATGGTGCCTTGTATCTCTATTAGTGCGATTTGAATTTGTTGCAACTTGTTGTGCTTAATGCTTGTCACTAGGGCCCGAGTGCCATGATCTTATGTAACATCCCTAAAATCATGTTTCAAAACTCATGCATATCATCCATGCATCCATGATCATGTAGGATTTCATTTCAAAAATCAATTCAAAAACAGGAGCATGTGAGCTCATTATTTTATGTGATCAGCATTAAATCAAATGCTACTCTCCATTGAGAGATTATTGTTCATGAATCAAACCTTGTTACTCTCAGATTTTTTTTCTTGATTGCTAGAGCATAAACCAAAATTTGCAAAACAAATATGGATTTTTAAACCAAATTCAAAACTTGATCAAACCAAGTGCAATGGCACTGTTTATTTTATTTGATCAAAAGAACCAAGTTTGTACAGAGAGACCACATGTTTTTATGCCAGAATTAGGAATGCTGCACTCTACAAAAAATCCTGAAAAGGTTTGAATTCAAATAGCTTTTGAAATCATTTGAAAATGATTTCTGAAAATGCAAACAGAAAAAGAAAAGGAGAAAAGAAATAGAAAAGGGCCGGCGCAACCTTTCCAGCCCAACAACAGAAACGGCCCAAAAGCCAGCCCACCCGGGGTTTCCCTCTCCTCCTGTTTTTCTCATCGCACCCACGCTACCCAATGAGTCACTGATCGGTGGACCCTCGCCAGCTCACCACCGTCTTCCTCAAATCACGCCCATGACCACGTCGCCGGCTGTTTCCTCCGCCATTCACTGCCACGTTTTAAAACCGAGTTATTGTCGGCGTTTGCTCGCGTGATCCTCGCCCCCGCTCTGGCTATAAGACCCCCTCCCCTCGCCGCTCATTTCCCCTCACACCACTTGCTCGCTTCGCCACCAGGCTGCCCATATTTCGCCGAACTCTGCCGCGGTACCGACGAATTCCGGCAGCAAATTCCGGTGAGCACCTCGTGCCCCTTGACTTCTAACCTTGCCAGTATAATCACTGCAACCTTGCGCATCTCCTAACCCCTCTGGTGCATGCTAGGATCATTCAGAGCCTCGTCAACATCGATGACAACACGAGTCCGACGAAACCATCAACTCCGGCAAGCTTTCCTGGTTAGTTCTGACCGCACCTTTCCCTCTCCTTGACACTCGCATGACCAACACCACTTTGCGCATTTGACGCACTGTTTATTTTGCCCTGGCATGATCTGTACCTTCGCCAACGTCAACAAGCAGCCGTACCCGACGCCTTTGCGAACTCCGGCAAGGAATCCCTGACGACTCCGAGCGCCCCTTCGCCAACCAAGGACACGTCGAGCTTCTCTTCGTCACTGCGGTTCTGGTGAGCATCCTCCCACCTCCTGGCTGACCTAGTTCGCGGCCGCTCACTATCCGCCAGGCTCATTGCTGTCGCCGCCGCCAGCGCCGCCACTTGATGGTTAAGTGCTGAGCGCCGTTAGATTTAGATCTAGTGGTCACGATAGATCTTAAACGAAGCGGTATGTTTCAATCAGAGCCGCGCCATTAAGTTTGATCCAACGGCTTAGAAGCGTGATCCGGCACGAAGCGGTACCAGCCAGTAAGATAGCGCCGCATGGCATGTTCCTCGATTTAAATTTCTGATTTGAATCTATTAGATGTTTAAACTTGTTTTAATCATAACTTTTGATTCCCACGTTCAAATTTGACAAATTTTATATCAATGGAATCAGGAGAGAAAGCCCTTTCCTTATATGCAATGTGTTTAATGTTTTGTTTCTGTTAAAATGGTTTTATTTACAGAAACATGTGTAGGCCTATTTTCTATATTACAAATATTTAGGAAATGTTTTAATGTCCAAATAAAGTTTGTTTGGAGAGTTTTGAACTTGTTTATGAACCAGTACTGTGCACTTGTCTTGTTGAGTTTAGAAAATCATCACATATCATATTGCATGCATCCATATATTTTTGCTTCTATTTATTTTGTATGTGATTTGGTGCTATGATTTTATGTGTAGATTTTGGTGCAAATAGTGATTATGATTGTGAAGGTTGTAACTACTCTCCAAACTACCAAGGCAAGTGGTGCTTCATGATTTTATCCCAATGTTTTTCAACTATGCATTAGAAATATTTTTGCTAGTCTTGCATGGTTATATTTTACTTATATGCTATGCTTGGGAAATCCTAGTAGTTGTAGAATTGCTAGAAATTTCTAAGTTAAGATGCTTATCTATGCCATGCTTAGCCTAGCTAGTAGCAACCAAGGGTGGCTATATGTTCATGCTATGAATAAATATTTCTAAGTCTTTGGACTATGTTTTTGCTTAATAAAAAGTGAATGAATCACCTGGGTGGAATGGTTGTGAATGGGTTATGTTGAGGGGTTACACAAGGCCCATTTCTATGGTTTACCTTGTGTATCTCACTTGTGGAAAGCCACCCAGGAACAAAGGGATTTGAGAGGCCAAATGTTAAGAAGCTTCTAGTGCAGCCACTTGGCAATATGGGCTCTGCCTGGATCATATAGGTTGCAATAACTTAGCCATTTGGACAGTTGGTGGTAGTGGGATGATAGGTTGGAGCACGTCCATTTGGTCTAAGGGAAGGCTTCTGAAAGGTCCTGTCTTGGTGAAAATCAAGTCTTGTGGGGAAAGTGCACAACCTCTATAGATGGAAGAATCTAAGTACTTAGCCATGTCCCTGGTATTGGACAATTTGAGCATCAAGACATGGAAGCTATCAAGAATCTCCTCATCCCAATTTCTAAGTAAAACTTGTGGTTGAACAAGGGTGAAGGACCCCAATGTCTATTGGTGGTTCCTTGGGAAGAGTTTTGACAAAGAAAAACTTAGTGTTTTTAACTGATAGGCAAAACCTATTTTGATCAAAGCAAGCCTAAGCTACACTTAGCCAAAATGCATATAGTATTTAGTCCACCAATATTATACTAAGGTATCACTTGCCAATACTATTCCAATGTATTGACCCACTATGGCTGTAAGTTGTGATGTTGCAGGTTATTCTGATGATGATTAGGAGTCATGAGTCTACACTCAACATGCTTGCCTGTGGCACATGAAGATGAAGACTTGTTTATCTTATTAGTTATTTAAACTCTTGTACTAGGCCTGTGGCCATGGAGTTGTAAAAGACTATGTTTGTCTCTGGAATGTCTGTAATAATGACCTTTGTTTCTGTGTACTTCATCTTAAACTGTGGATGCTAGCATTGATCCAGAGACTAGCATTGCAATCACAAGGATCCTTTTCCTTTATAAAGGAGGGATCTTACAGATGGTATCAGAGCACTGTGTTGCCTGTAGGATTATGACCCTAGGATTGGAAACCACTAAGGAAAATTTTTGACAACTTCCACACTTGTCTTTTCTTCTCGTAAACTTTTCTAATCTTCTTTCTCATCTCTATTTGTAGATGAACTCCATCAACGAAGCCGTAAGGAAGGGACCACTCATGACTATGACTTTGGAATGTGAGACAGAATTCCCCAAGGCTCTCAAGGACCTCATGGTTGCAATGGGAATACATGGTGCAGCTATGTACAAAGGTTTTCCTGTGATGGATGAAGGAGTTGAGTACTGGTGGGTGCAACTTCACTTGTATAAAAACAAGGAAGACAACCACAAGGACTCAGGATTCTGCATGGTCACCAACACAATGATGCACACCACATTCTTTGATTCAGCAAGGGATGCAGCTTGGAGGGCCATCAAAGAACTTGGTGATAGAATCAAGTGCAGAATGCTTAACACCCAGAATGACCTTAGGGAAGAAAAGAAACATACCCAAGAGTTGGAGGCTACCAACCAAACCTTAAGAGGAGACATTATAGACTTAGTAATGGAGTCATGTGTTCTAGATAGACAGATTGCCTCTAGAAATATCATGTTAACCAACTTGGCAAGTGAGTTGGGATTGTAACGTACTTCGTTAGTTGGACCACCACTTAACCATTTATTTTCCAAAATGTTGCTTGAAATAAGTTGAACCTTGGAATGTTTGTAATGGTTTCATGTATGCTATGACTTGTGTGTTTTGATTTCCAAAATTATGCATGTGATGCTTTGTCTTGAGACTTGTCTTAAATTGTGTTGATTCTAACTTTTTCTATCTTAAAAAATAGATGCCTAATGTTACCATCAGCACTGTTGAAGAGTTCCAGGGAACTCGTTTTGGTCCTCGTATTATTGAGCTCACTAGTTTGCTCAATCTCCCTCTTCCTACCATCATGGTGCTTCCCCTCACCAAGTTTGAGAGGAAAGACCTTTGGGGCTACAAGGTCAATCAGCCCGGACGCCAGACTGAGCCTACCACGGAGGCTATCATCTTCAAGCTCATGCACGATGACAAGGAGAGAGGCCTAGAGGTAGTCATGCAGGACTTGATTGGACGTTTGTTAGGGAGACACTCTCGATAGGTTAGAGGTACTCACTTCCACGCCTTCGGTAGACGTGATGAGGATGGTGAGGCCATTGACTTCGAGGATACTTCGAGGGAGACAGCAGAGCCGATTCGCCTATATCTCCGGGACTTAGAGGTTCTTCTTAGGCACGTGGACACTGATAGGACCAACGTCATGCTCAGCAATGACGAACTCCAGGTGCAGCTTCGTGAGAAGGACAAGCTCTTCGCGAAGCAAGATGAGATAGTCAAGGAGATGGAGGCCAAGTTTGAGAGTCAAGATAAAAAGTTCAAGAGTCAAGAGAAGCGAGTCCAGGATAGGAACAAGAGGATTCGAGACATGACTGCAGAACTAGAGAACAAGGACTTAGAGCTCGAGCATCAGCAGACTGTGATTGAGAGGCTTCGTTCTCAGAAGAGGGATCTCAAAGCCAAAGTAGAGACCTTGACCACGAACGTCGAGGAATACAAGACCGCTATGGAGAATGCAGGTCTTACCTTTGTTGAGGAGGAGGTTGATGCCGAGGAGTAGTGATGACTACTCATTTATCATTTATTTATCATGCTTTTCATTGAGTCTCAATGACCATCCAACATGTGGATGGCTTGCTATTAGTGTGTTTACTTTGCAAACTTGTCGTTTATGTTGTTGAACTATTATTATTATGATGCCTGTTTGGTGATTGTTTATTTGATGTATTGTGCATGTTAGCATCTATGGGTATCTCATTCTTATCTCTATTGAACAAACCACAGATGCCTCCCCGTCGTGCCAATCCCAACCCCAACAACAACAACATCACCCCCGAGATGTAGCAAATGATGACAACCCAGACTCAGCTGATGCAAATGATGACTACGTTCATCCAGAATCACAACAACAACAATAACAACAACACCACCAACAATAACAACAACAACAACAACAATCAGAACAACCTACCGGGTTTTGACATGCTTACTAGGTTCTTGAGATTGAGGCCAGCAAAGTTCTCAGGAACAACTGATCCTATGGTGGCCAATGATTGGCTACGCTCTGTGAACAAGGACTTGGTAACAGCTATTGCATCGATGAGGAGAAAGTCAGATTTGCAGCTCATTTGTTGGAAGGACCAGCAGCTACTTGGTGGGATAACTTCTAGATCACCACTCCCATTGCAGATGTGACATGGGCTATCTTTGAAGATGGTTTCCGTACTGCTCACATCTCATCCGGAGTGATGAATGTGAAGAAGAAAGAGTTTCATAACCTGAAGCAGCGCCATCGCAGCGTGGCTGAATATACTGAAGAGTTCAACAATCTGGCGCGTTATGCACCGGATGAAGTTGACACGGATGCTAAGAGGAAGGAAAAATTCCTTGAAGGGTTGAATGATGAACTGAACCTGCAGTTTGATGTGGCATATGTTCCCACATACCAGTCTCTTTGTGACAAGGCTGCTATTTTGGAGAACAAGATGAAGCAAGTTGAGAGTAGGAAGAGAAAGCACTCTGACAAGCACAGCTCAGGATCGTCTCACAAGCGTTCCCATTATGATGATAGTGGGAGTTCAGGATCCCACAAGCATGGGAAATTCAACAAGCACCACAACCACAACCATCATCATGACAACAAGCATCACTGTAGTCATGACAATGACAAGTACAAGAATCACAAGGGTGGATACAAGAGCCACCATAGTGGTAGTGGAAGTGGCAATGGAAGCCAGCCTGTCAAGAAGGATCTTAGTCAGGTTGAGTGTTTCAAGTGCAAGAAGATGGGGCATTATGCAAATGAATGCCCAGAAAAGAAAGTTGAAGGACCCAACAAGCCCAACCCTTTTCAGAAGGGACAAGTGAACCACATCAATGTGGAGGAAATCTATGAGGGGCCAGATGCTGTTGCTGGTAAGTTCAAACTCAATTCTATTCCAGCACTTGTTCTTTTTGATACTGGAGCATCGCATTCATTCATATCAAAATCATTTGTTGATAGAAATGGGTTTCCAACTGAAAACATTGGGTGTCCAATAAAAGTTAGTTCTCCAGGTGGAGATATGATAGTAAGTCTTGGATGCCGGGATCTAGTGATAGAGTTTGGAAAGCATAAGTTTCCAGTGAGTCTGATAATCCTAGATTCTCAAGGATTGGATGTAATATTGGGAATGGATTGGATGGCTAAGTATGAAGGAGTACTAGATTGTGCTAATCGTACTGTTGCACTCACAACCCCGGAAAAGAAACGGATTAGATTCAAGTCTAACTTTGAATCAAAAGGAAGTAAGTTAAATTCTCTTAAGGGGGTTAGCATAGACAGTGTGCCTATTGTGAGTGAATATCCGGATGTGTTTCTAGAAGAATTGCCGGGAATGCCACCAGATAGATACGTGGAGTTTCTTATTGATTTGCTACCAGGATCAGGACCAATAGCAAAAATACCATACAAGATGTCAGTTGATGAGTTGAAAGAACTCAAGAAGAAGCTTGGAGAATGTTGTAAAGGTTTTATCCAACCAAGTTCCTCATCTTGGGGAGCACCAGTTTTGTTTGTGGAAAAGAAAGATAGAAGTCAAAGGTTATGCATAGATTACCGTTCACTCAATGAGGTGACTATCAAGAACAAATACCCTTTGCCTAGAATCAATGACTTGTTTGATCAGTTAGAAGGAGCTTGTGTGTTCTCAAAGATTGATCTCCGGTCAGGTTATTTTCAGCTGAAAATAAGGGAACAAGACATACCCAAGACAGCTTTCACCACAAGGTATGGATTGTATGAGTATACCGTGATGCCATTTGGTTTGACCAATGCACCAGCATACTTCATGAATATGATGAACAAGGTGTTCATGGAATTTCTTGATAAGTTTGTTGTTGTTTTCATCAATGACATTTTGATCTACTCAAAGAGCAAGGAAGAGCATGAAGGACATCTACGCTTGATACTTGAAAAACTTAGAGAGCATAAATTATATGCCAAATTCAGCAAGTGTGAATTTTGGTTAAATGAAGTTGGATTTCTTGGACACGTTGTGTCAGGAGATGGGGTAGCAGTTGATCCGGCTAAAGTTTCAGCTGTAACTGAATGGGAATCTCCCAAGTCAGTGAAAGAAGTTCGTAGTTTCCTTGGCTTAGCAGGTTACTACAGAAGGTTCATCGAAAATTTCTCCAAGGTAGCTAAGCCTATGACAGAATTGCTAAAGAAAGACAAGAAATTTGCTTGGTTAGAAGGTTGTGAACTCAGCTTTCAAGAATTGAAGAAGAGACTAGTGACATCACCAGTCTTGTGTTTGCCAGATTTGGAGAAAGATTTCCAAGTGTATTGTGATGCATCTCATCATGGATTAGGTGCAGTACTTATGCAAGAAGGAAAAGTTGTGGCATATGCCTCGAGACAAATCAAAACCCATGAAGTAAATTATCCTACTCATGATTTAGAGTTAGCCTCTGTTGTCCATGCACTCAAAACATGGAGACATTATCTTTTGGGAAAGCGATGTGAAGTGTTCACAGATCACAAGAGTTTGAAGTATATTTTCACCCAGAAGGAAATTAACATGAGACAAAGAAGATGGCTAGAACTCATCAAGGACTATGACTTAAGTTTGCAATACCACCCCGGTAAAGCAAATGTTGTAGCGGATGCTCTAAGCCGTAAGGTTTTTGTGAATGGCCTTACTAAGGGAGAATTGCGGATGATCTGTGCCAAATTTAGAGATCTCAGATTGGAGATTGTGCCTGAAGGACATCTCATGTCTTTGGATGTTCAACCTACTTTGTTGGACAAGATCAAAGAAGCCCAGAAGACTGATAAGGAAATTGAAGAGATTAAGGAAAAGATTGGCAAAGGAAAAGCCAAAGGATTCCATGAAGACGAACAAGGTACTTTATGGCATGGAAAACGTATCTGTGTTCCACAAGATCCGGAGCTTTGGAAACTGATTTTACAAGAAGCACACAACTCACCGTATTCCATTCATCCGGGTAACACCAAAATGTACATGGATATGAAGGAAAGATTTTGGTGGAATAATCTCAAGAAGGACATCGCCGAACATATTGCTTTGTGTGATGTATGTAGTAGAGTGAAGGCGGAACACCAGAAACTAGCAGGATTGCTTCAACCACTACCTATTCCTGATTGGAAGTGGGACAAGATTGGTATGGATTTCATTACCGGATTACCAAGGACTAGGTCAGGATATGATTCTATTTGGGTAGTAGTGGATCGCCTAACTAAAGTGTCTCGTTTCATACCCGTGAAGACAGCCTACACAAGTGCTAAGTTAGCCAAGATTTATATGAGTAGAATTGTGTGTCTACATGGAGTACCCAAGAGTATTGTGTCTGATAGGGGAACACAATTCACTTCTCATTTTTGGAGACAGCTACATGAGTCATTGGGAACGAGGTTGGAATTCAGCACTGCTTTTCATCCTCAAACTGATGGACAAACAGAAAAGGACTAATCAGATTTTGAAGATATGCTGAGAGCATGTGCTCTAGACTATGGAGCCAGTTGGGATGAAAGTCTGCCTTACGCAGAATTCTCTTATAATAACAGCTATCAAGCCAGTATTGAGATGACACCATTTGAGTTTCTCTATGGGAGAAAGTGTACCACCCCATTGCCATGGAATGGTGTGGGAGAAAGAAGTTTGTTCAGACCAGAACTTATCAAAGAGGCTGAAGAGAAAGTCAAGCTAGTTAAGGACAGATTGAAGATAGCATAGTCTCGACAGAAAAGCTATGCAGATCCTAAGCATAGAGAAGTCACCTATGAAGTTGGTGATAGAGCCTATCTTAGAGTGTCACCACTTCGTGGAGTGAAGAGGTTTGGTGTCAAAGGTAAATTGGCCCCAAGATATGTTGGGCCATTCAAGATTCTGAGTCGTAAAGGAGAAGTTTCTTATGAGATTGAATTGCCAGAGTCTTTGTCAGCAGTTCATAATGTGTTTCATGTGAGTCAGCTTAAGAAATGTCATCCGGAAATGGAAGAGACTTCTTTGAAGGATACTATACCTTTGGAAGAGGTCCAATTGGAAAGTGATCTCACTTATGAAGAGAAACCTATCAAGATTCTTGAGACTGCAGAAAGAGTTACTCGGACTAAGACTATCAAATTCTGCAAAGTTCAATGGAACCACCATTCCGAAGAAGAAGCAACATGGGAAAGAGAAGATGATCTTCGGAAAGACCACCCTCACCTATTTGCTAGCCAATCCGAATCTCGAGGGCAAGATTCACCTTAAGGGGGTTAAATTTGTAACATAGCAAAAATCATTGTTTCAAAACTCATGCATATCATCTATGCATCCATGATCATGTAGGATTTCATTTCAAAAATCAATTCAAAAACAGGAGCATGTGAGCTCATTATTTTATGTGATCAGCATTAAATCAAATGCTACTCTCCATTGAGAGATTATTGTTCATGAATCAAAACTTGTTACTCTCAGATTGTTTTGCTTGATCGTTAGAGCATAAACCAAAATTTGCAAAACAAATATGGATTTTTAAACCAAATTCAAAACTTGATCAAACCAAGTGCAATGGCACTGTTTATTTTATTTGATCAAAAGAACCAAGTTTGTATAGAGAGACCACATGTTTTTATGCACAGAATTAGGAATGCTGCACTCTACAAAAAATCCTGAAAAGGTTTGAATTCAAATAGCTTTTGAAATCATTTGAAAATGATTTCTGAAAATGCAAACAGAAAAAGAAAAGGAGAAAATAAATAGAAAAGGGCTGGCGCCACCTTTCCAGCCCAACAACAGAAACGGCCCAAAAGCCAGCCCACCCGGGGTTTCCCTCTCCTCCTGTTTTTCTCACCACACTCGTGCTACCCAATAAGTCACTGACCGGTGGACCCTCGCCAGCTCACCACCGTCTTCCCCAAATCACGCCCATGACCACGTCGCCGGCTGTTTCCTCCGCCATTCACTGCCGCGTTTTAAAACCGAGTTATTGCCGGTGTTTCGTCGCGTGATCCTCGCCCCCGCTCTGGCTATAAGCCCCCTCCCTCGCCATTTCATTTCCCCTCACTTGCTCGCTCCGCCACCAGTGCTGCCATATTCGCGAACTCGCGCGGTACCGATTTAACTCCGGCAGCAAATTCCGGTGAGCACCCCGCGCCCCTTGACTTCTAACCTTGCCAGTACAAATCACTGCAACCTTGCGCATCTCCTAACCCCTCTGGTGCAATGCTAGGATCATTCAGAGCCTCGTCAACATCGACGACAGCACGAGTCCGACGAAACCATCAACTCCGGCAAGCTTTCCTGGTTAGTTCTGACCGCACCTTGCCCTCTCCTTGACACTCGCATGACCAGCACCACTTTGCGCATCTGACGCACTGTTTATTTTACCCTGGCATGATCTGTACCTTCGCCAACGTTAACGAGCAGCCATACCCGATGCCTTCGCAAACTCCGGCGAGGAATCCCTGACGACTCCGAGCGCCCCTTCGCCAACCAAGGACACGTCGAGCTTCTCCTCGTCACTGCGGTTCTGGTGAGCATCCTCCCACCTCCCCGCGCGACCTAGTTCGTCGGCTCCGCCACTGTCAGAGCGCGCCGTCGCCTGTCGCCGCCGCCAGCGCCGCCACTTGATGGTCAAGTGCTGAGCGCCGTTAGATTTAGATCTTGTGGTCACGATAGATCTTAAACGAAGCGGTATGTTTCAATCAGAGCCGCGCGATTAAGTTTGATCCAACGGCTTAGAAGCGTGATCTGGCGCGAAGCGGTACCAGCCAGTAAGATAGCGACGCGTGGCATGTTCCTCGATTTAAATTTCTGATTTGAATCTATTAGATGTTTAAACTTGCTTTAATCATAACTTTTGATTTCCACGTTCAAATTTGACAAATTTTATATCAATGGAATCAGGAGAGAAAGCCCTTTCCATATATGCAATGTGTTTAATGTTTCGTTTCTGTTAAAATGGTTTTATTTACAAAAACATGTGTAGGCCTATTTTATATATTACAAATATTTAGGAAATGTTTTAATGTCCAAATAAAGTTTGTTTGGCAAGTTTTGAACTTGTTTATGAACTAGTACTATGCACTTGTCTTGTTGAGTTTAGAAAATCATCACATATCATATTGCATGCATCCATATATTTTTGCTTGTATTTATTTTGTATGTGATTTGGTGCTATGATTTTATGTGTATATTTTGGTGCAAATAGTGATTGTGATTGTGAAGGTTGTAACTACTCTCCAAACTACCAAGGAAAGTGGTGCTTCATGATTTTATCCCTATGTTTTTCAACTATGCATTAGAAATATTTTTGCTAGTCTTGCATGGTTATATTTTACTTATATGCTATGCTTGGGAAGTCCTAGTAGTTGTAGAATTGCTAGAAATTTCTAAGTTAAGATGCTTATCTATGCCATGCTTAGCCTAGCTAGTAGCAACCAAGGGTGGCTATATGTTCATGCTATGAATAAATATTTCTAAGTCTTTGGACTATGTTTTTGCTTAATAAAAAGTGAATGAATCACCTGGGTGGAATGGTTGTGAATGGGTTATGTTGAGTGGTTACACAAGGCCCATTTATATGGTTTACCTTGTGTATCTCACTTGTGGAAAGCCACCCAGGAACAAAGGGATTTGAGAGGCCAAATGTTAAGAAGCTTCTAGTGCAGCCACTTGGCAATATGGGCTCTGCCTGGATCATATAGGTTGCAATAACTTAGCCATTTGGACAGTTGGTGGTAGTGGGATGATAGGTTGGAGCGCGTCCATTTGGTCTAAGGGAAGGCTTCTGAAAGGTCCTGTCTTGGTGAAAATCAAGTCTTGTGGGGAAAGTGCACAACCTCTGTAGATGGAAGAATCTAAGTACTTAGCCATGTCCCTGGTATTGGAAAATTTGAGCATCAAGACATGGAAGCTATCAAGAATCTCCTCATCCCAATTTCTAAGTAAAACTTGTGGTTGAACAAGGGTGAAGGACCCCAATGTCTATTGGTGGTTCCTTGGGAAAAGTTTTGACAAAGAAAAACTTAGTGTTTTCAACTGATAGGAAAAACCTATTTTGAGCAAAGCAAGCCTAAGCTACACTTAGCCAAAATGCATATAGTATTTAGTCCACCAAAATTATACTAAGGTATCACTTGCCAATACTATTCCGATGTATTGACCCACTGTGGCTGTAACTTGTGATGTTGCAGGTTATTCTGATGATGATTAGGAGTCATGAGTCTACACTCAACATGCTTTCCTGTGGCACATGAAGATGAAGACTTGTTTATCTTATTACTTATTTAAACTCTTGTACTAGGCCTGTGGCCATGGAGTTGTAAAAGACTATGTTTGTCTCTGGAATGTCTGTAATAATGACCTTTGTTTCTGTGTACTTCATCTTAAACTGTGGATGCTAGCATTGATCCAGGGACTAGCATTGCAATCACAGGGATCCTTTTCCTTTATAAAGGAGGGATCTTACATCTTAGATCTGAACTTATTATTGATTCATGATGATAGTATTGTTTGTGATCTTATCTGCAAGTTGTGTACACATATCATTGTCCTGATCCAAAGGCCCCGAAGTGACATAAATTGGGATTGCAGGAGGGGATGGCTATGTTTAGACTTGTCCATGCAGCGCCCGTTCATCCATTACTATGCCTATCGCACTCATATCCTACTGTTTGCTACTATTGTTACTACTGTCTTTGTTTTGCTGCTGCTGTTACTTTGCTATTGCTACTACAAAACTGTTGCTACTAATAAACTACTATGAGCAAGACTATTTTCAGGTGCAGCTGAATTGACAAGTCAGTTGTTAAGGCTTATAAGTATTCTTTGGATCCCCTTGTGTTGAATCAATAAATTGGGTAATACTACCCTCGAAGACTGTTGCGATCCCCTATACTTGTGGGTCATCAAGACTATTTTCTGGCGCTGTTGCCGGGGAGCATAGCTTTATTTGTAAGTTCACTTGGATATATTATTGTTCATTCCTATTCCTTTCATCACGGGGAAGTCTCGTGATGGAAAGTTTCCTATTTTACAATCCACTACAAGAAGAGGTATAGTCGTAAACACCTCTGCTGCTCTTGATTCATCGTCTGTTACAAGTAAGCTTGTTACACCACCCCCACATACACATGCTACACACACTGCTACTACTGCTGAATCTGAAATTGATTCTGATACTCATGATGTTACTTCTACTGTGCTTGATGCGAGTGGTTCATTAGGTCCTTTCCTAGATGCTACTATTGCTAGAACTATTTTGGGAAATACTGAAACTCCTAGTGAAGACACTATTATACCCGTTAGCTCACCTAAGTCTAGAGAGATATGATATTAATGATGGTTACATTGAAATGACTGATGAATTTATTGAAGAGTACCAAAACACATGTGGTGCTAGTTCTATTAGGAGTCTCCTTGAGAGATGTACCATTATACCTAAATTGTCTCCTGATGCTAAGTTTGCTACTTCCCCCATATACATTAAAGATAAAGATTATGATTTCTCTCTTGATTTATCCTATATAAACATTGTTGAGAAAGAACCTTTTTGTGCGACTGAAAATGAAAGTGTTGTAGCTCATATGAATGAGCTTTCCACTATGAGTGCCTTATTCTCTGATGATTTTAAGATGCGCAAGTACTTTGTTACAAAGATCTTCCCTTTTTCACTAAAAGGAGAAGCTAAAGCTTGGTTTAATAGATTACCTCCTGGATCCATTGATAGCCCTGATTGCTTGATTGCTTCTTTCTTTCAGAAATATTTTCCTCCCAGTGCTAGACATGCTGCTTTGCAGAAACTTTTTGATTTTAAACAGGGAGAAGGCTCATGGACAAGGTTTTGTGCCTTGATTCATGCACATCCTGGATGTCCATTACCTAAAAATGAGCTTCTTGATATTTATTATAATTGACTAACTAATGATTCTAGGACATACCTAGATAGTTTTGCTAATTGTGTTTTCAGGAAAAGAACTCCTGCAGAAGCTGAAGAATTAATGGCTAAAATAAGAAAGAATTATGATGATTGGACTTCAAGTAAGCTAAATACACCTGAGACCATTACTCCTGAACCAGTTGTGCCTAAACCAACTCCAACGCCAACACCAAAGAAAATGGGAGTGGTTGAATTAAATTATGAAGTGATGAAATAAGCTAAAAATGTCTTAAGGAGAAAGGTATTAGATCCGAAGATGTGAAGAATCTACCTACTATAGAAGAATTATGTAAGCCAATTCCCCACTCATCCACTATTGAGGTACACTCTCTCCAACACTTTAATGAAGGTGATATTCCCTATGGTAAACCTCCTGATCAATGCTTAGAGAAACTTGATATTTTTATTGTTAAACAAGGTAATTTTAATAAACAAGTTCAGAATCATTTATTGGAAAACTCTAGAGCTATTAATGAGTTGAAAGATATTGTGGAAAGAACTGCTAATGATGTTAAAATTCATTGTAAACACTTCCAAATGGTTCAAACCCAAATTGATCAACTTGCTAAGGTACAAAAAGATATGCTAGTTAATGTTTCTGGAGATAAACATGCTTATGGAATTAGAACTAGGAGTGGTACAGCCATTCAAGATCCTTTATATTCTGAAGGACACCCTAAAAGAATTGAGCAGGATTATGAACAAGTTGAAAGTAGTGGTAGCCCTCATAAGAGAAAGAAAAAGAAACATAAAACTGTTGAGACACCTGCTGAACCTGCTGTAGATCCCAATAGTATATCTGTCTCTGATGCTGAAACTGAAAGTGGTAATGATAAAAATGATGCTCTTGATAAGTAAGAAGTTGAGGAAGAACCTGAGAAGCACACTAAGAACACTAGGTACACAAAGGAAGATTTTATTGCTAATAAACATGGTAGTGAAAGAGAACCTTGGGTGCAGAAACCTATGCCTTTTCCTAATAAGAAACACAAGTCAAAGGAGGAAGAACACTATAACAAGTTTTGTGAGTGGATGAAACATTTATTTTTGCAAATTCCTTTGACTGATGCTATTAAGTTTCCTCCTTATTCAAAGTATATGAATGATATTGTCTCTAATAAAAGGAAGATTTCTAATGAGGAAATTTCTACTTTGCTTGCTAATTATTTCTTCAATGGTAAGGTTCCTAAGAAACTTGGTGATCCAGTATACCAACTATTTCTTGCTCTATTAAAAATAATTATGTTAGAACTACTTTATGTGATTTGGGAGCTGGAGTTAGTGTTATGTCTTTTTCTCTCTGCAAGAGACTTCAACTAGAAAAGTTGATACCAACTAATATATCTTTGCAAATGGCTGATAAGTCTACTACTATTCCTGTTGGTATATGTGAGGATGTTCCTATTCAAGTGGCTCATAATTGCTTGGTTTTAACTGATTTTGTTGTGCTTGAGATGCCTGAAGATGATAATATGTCTATTATTCTTGGGATACCTTTTTTTAATACTGCAGGTGCTGTCATCAATTGTAATCAAGGAAAAGTAACTTTTAATATTATTGACAAAGAGCATACTGTTTATTTCCCCAAGAAGATTGATAAGAGCTATTGCCTGAATTCCATTGAAAATATTGAGAGCATCAAAGTTGGAGAAATATATTGTCCCATTCCACAAGAAAGTTTTGAAACTATTATGATTGGGACTATTTCTATCAAGTTTGAGGTAACATAATCACTTTGTGGAATGCAAAGTTTTGCTTCATATAAGATTGTTTTGGTAACAAGACTTGATCAACCTTGTTAACAAAGGGATTTTAATGAACAAAACAATGCTTTCATAGTGGTTATACTTGCTCACTTTTATTTTTCTCCTTCCTAGTCTTTGCTCTTCCTCTTATTAGCTTTAGTTTTGCTAGTTGTTTGCTTGTTAGAGTGTCTTAGAACTTCTGTAGTTTTGGTTTTTGTTTTGCTTCTTGTGTCTTTCAAAAATCTTTTTCTGTGAGAAAATCAATTTTCATAGCCTGAAAATTGGCCAAAAATAAAGTTTCTCGAAAAATCCCAAAAAATCCATATTAAATTTTTCCTCGCAAAAAGGGGCAGAGGGACACCTGGAGTGGCCCAGAGGGACCCACCAGGCCAGCACACCCCCTGGTGGCGCGGCAAGCCCCAGGGCGCGCCTGGCCTGGGTGGGGCCCACCAGTGGCCCTCCAAGTCGTCTCCCCCCAGCCACTTATTTTTCTCTCTCGAAAAACATTAAAAAACTTTCTCAAGCTCGAGTTCCTACTGTTCTTGCTCCCGATTTTCGATCTCTTTGCTCAACCCATCTTTGCTGCTGATTTTTGGAGGGATTGCTCCGCTTTTCCAATTAGAGTTTTGATTGGTAGATTGTATCTTGAGTATTTTGCTACTATAGGTGTCAGGTTGTGTGAGCTTGCATGCTTGTTCTATGCTTAGATATTTCATTTTGATGCATGTTTATCCCTCTAGCAAGTTCCTATAGTAGTTCCTCATTGTTTATCAACTTGGAATTCACTTGGTTTGATGTTTGTCTAAATTTTTTTCAGAAAATAAGATGAGTGCATACCAACTGAATCAACATGATTTTATGGTACTTGAGCCAATGAAAGTCCATCATGAGGAAGAAGTCTTTCCTTCCATATATCCATGCCATGAATTTATGAGAGCTGCGAGGATCCTTCAGGATTTCCAAACTATGATTTCTAATGCAGGGTTGGAACATTTTGTTGAAGAGGAACCATATCAATATGTTAAGCTAACCATGGTTGTGGTGCAGGACTCCCGGTTTATTTCGTCCTTGTCTAACCCCATGGTCCATTATAAAATTTACAATATAGCTGTCGACCTGCCTTTTGCTGATTTTTGTGCAGCTATTAGAGTGCCAGGGTGGGGTGCTTGTGAGAATATTATAGAGAGGCCTAAGTCACTCATGGATTTATATGCTAAATTTGCCAAGGTTGCGAGTTCTCAAAGGAAAGTGGTAAAATTCGGAACATTCAGCTCGCATCCATTAGATATTTTGCCTACTTCATTACCAAGTGTGTTCTTGCTAGAAAAACTGCTAGAAAATTATCTTCATTTGATCTAGATTTTATCTCAGTTGCTTTGAATAGGGATAGATCTTATAACCTGGGTGCTTTGATAGCTTACCGTCTTACCACCAACCGCGAGAAGGGTGGAATTTGTGGAGGTCTCATTGCATCTCGTCTATTATCTTTTCATGGTTTAGAGCCTCACCATTCAGATTATCGGTTCCCCATAGAGAGACTCGATCTCGATTCCATGGTTCAGCATAATTTTGTTTCTTCTTAGGCTTCTTTGAGAGATTTACCCTATGAAATATCCTTTGTCAAGCGTGGTTGGAGAGGAGGTAGGACTGAGAAAGTAGTCTCTTTGCCTGCACCTGCTTTGTTTAATTTTGATAATAGGCAAGGATGGTCAATCACGGAGGAAGAACTTGACACATACGTGGCGGAGCTCTCCCAGCAAGAGGATAATGTTGGGGAGGATGCCGAAGATGATTTGGTTCAGCCCTCCAACATGGGGGAGTCTTCATACCAGCAGCCCTCCTTTGATTAGAGAGCGGCTTCTTCTTCATCGCGAGGGCCTGATTATGACCATTCCTACGATGACCCACCAACTTGGAGTTACTACCCGCGCTATTGAGCCCCACTTAGGCCAAAAGCCTAAGCTTGGGGGGAGGTATACCGACATCACACTCATCTATATATCATGTTTTGTTGGTTCTTTGTATATCCATGTTTCTCTTTCTTTTTGGTTTTTGTTTCTGTTTTCCCAAAACGCAAAAATACCAAAAATATTTTCGTTGTTTCTCTTGGTTTGTTTATTTGCTTTTTAGCTTTGGTTTGCCTTAAGAAAATCCAAAAAGATTTTTGCTTTGTTTGTTTTTTGCTTTGTGTGCTTGCTTTAAAAAATCAAAAACACCAAAAATATGTGTTCTTCTTCTTTGGATTTGTGAAGTTCTTTGCAGGGTTCAGGAGTCCTCAGTGGAGTTTGGTTTCATGTTATTATTCAAGCCACACAAGTGAAGGGCAATAATGAAGATTAATGATAACTTGAGGTGTGGTAAGAGGCTGGTAATGAACTCTATTTGTTTTCATTTTTGTACATATACTCATCATTGTGGGCATGCTTAGTCTATTCATGTAAGGTGTATGTTATTTATGAATGCTTAGTAGTTCTTGCTTTCTTATGATTAGCTCCAGCTTGTTAATAGTTTATAGCATGTCATATGAATGTTTGCTTGCATTGTTCTATTCATAACTTGGTATGAAATTATGGTATCCTCCTCTAAATGTTTCATTTGAATCGACTTGGCACATGCTCACGCATGCATATGACTAAACAAAAGTCAGTAAGCCTCGATGATTTATTTTGCCTTAGAGTTCTTGTATCACTTTTATGCCATAATTAGTCTTGTTTTATTGCAAGCATGATTATGACAGTAATTGCTTTCTCGTTTGTCACTCCCTATCTATTGCTAGCCTTCACTTATTAGCTCTACGTGTGCATCCAACTCCCCAAAACCAATATTGCCAAAAGTGTCCACCATATCTACCTATTAGCATCATTTGCTATATCGTGCATATTCATTATGCCTTGTTTTCTTCCAAATAAAATGTTTGCTTGTTATGAGAAAGTTAGTTAGTAAAGCTCTCACGAACTTGATGGCACACTTTATTTCTTGCATTAATAAACCTGAACCATTGTGACTGTCCATGAAAGTTATATGCTTGCAAATTATAGGCTGGGAGTTACCAGAACCATTGTACCCAGTTGATATCATGCTCTTTTGTTTACGGATGTCGTCGGTGTGAAATAAAAGGGGAGCTTGTAAGTTCATGGAGTTATATATATGTGTTAGAGAAACGCTTGGGCCGCTAGCCTAAGCCATGCCTAATCATGGTGGAAACTTGCAGCATAACCATAATGAGCAATATGTGAAGCATCCTCAATAAAAACCTATGCAAATAGCAAATAAAAAGATCGCTGAGATGCTCATTGTCTTCTTGCCTTGTCATTTTGATTATGGGATAGCTCCTGTATCATGTGCAAGGGGTACCCCGTTGGTGGTTCTCTATGATACACATGTATTTACTATGACAAGAACTTACCGATAACTAAAGTTGAGTAGCATAAGGAGCGGCCCTCGTACTCAAGGGACATGAGATTTTCAGTTTATGGTCTGTCAAGCATATAACTCATATTGGACCTCACTTTCACCATTAACCATCTAAAGATGCCTATGATAGGGGCAATGAGAGCTCAAAGCTAATGAGTACCATACTTTCAGCATTTGGAAGCCTTTCAAACTTTTCAAAACCGTTTCAATTCCTTATTGAGTCACCACTTATTCTATGAGCACCTTCTTGAGAGCATAGTTGTCATTCTTAGTGTAATGTGCTTGTCTCAAAACTTGGTTAATTATGTCATGACTTTGATGCTTGTATCTCTGATATCTTTACTTCTAGTTGTAACATCCCAAAAATACTAAGCTTGGATCATCAAACACTAATCCTCAAAATTAGGGTTAACAAAAACTTTTCTAAATAAAATTATGGAAGCATGCATGTGAGTATGCATTTCATTTTGAATTCTTTTGAACCACCTTGTTTGTGTGTTCCATTGCTTGTAAATGGATGCTTAGGTGAAATAAACATCATCTAAACATTTCCCACACTTTTCCTAAAGACAAGTAAATCAAAACAAATAAAATAAGGGAATGGTCATTTTGACCAATTTAACTCCCATGCCTACTTTGGCTATCTCAAACTTTCAGAACCGAACAGAAACTTTTCTGGATCTTTGCACCCCTTGATTGTACTCATAACAAAGTATCAAGGCCCACCTTGTGATCATCCAGAAACTTTCAAATGCATGGTTTAAATGACAATTCAAAATTGAACCTATATCATATGGGAAGATCCCACTTTTTCAAAAACCAATCAAACAAGCTCAACTTTCAAAACCCAAGCATCTGCAGAGTCACCAGCACCAACCTAGCACACCCACCAAAAATCTTTTCAAAATTCAAAACTTGACTTCTTGCGGCCATTTCATCAAACACTTGGAGGCAACAAATCAATTTGGCCAAACTTCACTGTTTTGAGCAATAAATTGACTAAGCAATGTTCACCATTGATCACCCTTGTCTCCCTCAGTGCCAACCAGTGCTTGGACCAACTCTAGCCCCTACCATTTGCCCCATGCCATGCCAACCCGAGCACCCCCTTGCCAGCCGACCATGGCTAGCTAGCCAGAGCAAGCACCAAGCCGAAACAGCATGTCTAGGACACAGACCACCGTCCATCGCCACCCCCTGTCCAGCGCTCGAACCCTTCCAGCCACTGGACCACACGCACGGACCGCGCCCAGCTCGCCAGCAACCATGCCGAGCATGCGCTAGAGCGCCACCCTCGACCGAAGCCCACAGACCACGCGCCGCCCTTGCCGCTTTCATACTCGATAACCACCGACCCAGGAGACCGCCAGACATCCCCGATTCGCCGCCCCATGCCGCACAGCCGCCGCTCGCCGTCGAAGACGCCGCCTCTGCCGCGCAGAGCATCGCCCGTTCCAGACCAAACCGCACCGCCCCTACGCGCGCATTAAAGCCGTAGAGCATCGCCAGGAGACCACCAAGCGATCGCCACCGCCGGCCATGCCTCTAGCAGCCCGTAGCCATGTCGCCACCGTCGCCTGCCCATCCCGTTCGGTCTCGCCGTAGAGCCTATAAAAGGAGGACTCCCCCGCTCGAATTCTTCACACCATTCCACTCCTCTCTCACCCAGAACCACCCCACCTCAGTCCCGGAGCAAGGCGAGCAGCGCATCACCGGAATTGTGCCGGAGCAGGCCACCTCTGGAGGAGAAGGGCGCCATCGATTTTGTCCACCCCAAGAGCTGCCGTGACCACCCCTGAGTTCGCCGTCGTTGACTTCGTCGTTCGCCCGCCTCGCCGACCCTCGCCCGCACCCCGGTGGGCCCCCAACGACCCCCACTGGCCGCGCTAGGTTTTTGTCTCGCCGGCGTTGCCCAACGTCGACGATGACTCTCAGCTGTTGGATTAGAACCAGATCGAACATACCACATCGTCCCATACCGCTTTGCACCCCCTCGTCTCACTGACGCGTGGGGACAGCCACTTAAACAGCCCGCGGGAGCGCTGCGCTTAGCAGGCCGGCCCGTTAACTTTTCCTGCGTAGCCCAGTTATTTGAATTAAACCTTTTCCATTTTATTTCAAACACACTTCTGTACCTATTTTCAAATATCAACCCAGGTCGATTCAGTGCACCAAATTGAATGAAACCAATTTTTTTAGAAAGGTCTGGGAATGCTGAATCCATGCCCGTTGGATTAAAGTCATTTGGATCTGTAGATCATCCTTGGAAAAAATAACAAGGCAGAAGCTTTTCTGCCTTCAAACATATTTCAAAGTTAAACCACAATAGCTTTTGAGTTGATTCCAACTCTCAAAAGTCACATTTAACTATACCTTTTAGAATATATAAAAATATATAGGTTTACTTACAGAAATAATGTTCAAGTAATAAAAGAATGCCACATAGGCATTTCTAGACACATTATTTAATTAAAATAAAAGGGTAAAACCTTATTAAATTGTGACACCAATTTAACTCACATTCCCATGGACTAAAATATGTGGTGATGACATGTGTCAACATGATCCCATGTTTGTTTTGGAGAATATTAAATCTGAAGTAGTTTTTCAATGAGTAGAAATTACTTTTCTAAAAATAAAAGGGATTTAAACCAAACCCAAATCTTGTAATGTTAGTGATGATGCTAGATCATCTATAGGACCTTTTTGTGTGATGATTGCAAGTAGTTAAGTATTGCTTGGTGATTGTGTACATCGTATTTATTTATAGACGCTAGTACCGACCAAGGATACGAGGAGGAAGGAGGATTCTACGAAGAACAATCTGAGGAGAACTTCAACCACTGCTCTGCACAAGGCAAGCCTAATACTACTAGTGAATGTGCAAGCTAACACTTGCAAGATACTTTATCTTTGCAAGCAAATACTTGCTTGCTACCATGCCAACTATATGCCTTAAGCATATGTGATCATACCCACTTGATACCCCAATCCTAGTTTTACTTGCAAGATTCTACTTTATTTCTTTATCAAAGCCTTAGCTTAGAGTTGACTTAAGTGACTTTTAGATTTTAGAAAAATATATTTGAAGGTTGCATAAAGAGCATAAAATTTGGCCTAAGTTAGAAACCTTGATATCATCATAAGATATAAGGTTGTACTTAGTTGAAACTCCACTAGTTTACCACCCCTCATTAGTGTTACCCCCACTTGTAGATGCTAGTGCTAAGCATAAAACTTGATCAACTTTAGATGGGAATACTTGGTGAAATTGGTTATGAAAACCTTAGATGATGGATCATTCTACTGAGATGTTTTGACATATGTTTCCGAACACCAGATGATTTTGGTGACGAAAATGTTGAGGCATGAGCCTTAGCCCTTTATAAAACTGATGGTTGTCTGGATGCGATACCATTCCAATTTTATCGTACAACCACAATACCCGAAGACTGGGTAGGGCTTGACTGGAAGCTTATATACCTTAGTATTAGTTCCCTCACGGACAAGGTCTGAGCTGAGGCTACCTTGTGAAGATTGTCCACCTGTGCAGTACCCAAGATGACAGTTGGTCATGGTTGGGAGGCCAAACTCACAGGAGAGGTGCTTATACTAGGGCGTGTAATTGAAAGGTTAGGATTGATTATCCGCATACTGAGTATGGTGAATTCAGGATTTGTTCCTGACGGATGTATCGAATGTTGTGGTGAAAGTGTACAATCTCATGAGTGTCAAACTATTCGAATAGCGTCATGATTATACGGGACGATGGCCATCTTTGTTCCCCCGTCATTTATTTTCAGTGGCCATATCGTCCCGTGCCCTTATTTTCAAATGACTTATGAAATGAGTTGAGATTTTGACTTGACCATAATAGAGTTGTGATACGAAATACAAGTTCCCCCTTAGGAGTTATAAAAGTGTGACTAGCTTCTCTGTTTCTGAACTAGTAGAGATAAATCTGGCTTTTTGCAAAACAACCTTAGAGCCTAGTGTCCTATTATCAAAAACCCCCTTCACTTGTTAGTATTAGTTTGCGAGTACTTAAAGAGTACTCATGGCTTTGTCCCTGGCTATTCCCGTGGCCAGACTATGAAGAGGAGTACCTGGAGGATGGACCCCAGGAAGGTTACGACAACTAGGATCATCTCCCATCGTCAGCATTGCCTATGACCCCGAAGATGGAGCTTCGCCACGCTATTATTACGTATTCCGCTGCTTGAAGTTGTATTAAGAACTGGATCATGAGATCCCTATTTGTGTAAGACCTTATATATGGTTTGTAATGGATGATGTACTATGGTATCCAATTCTGTTATGTCTCGCAAAAATGGTAATCCTGGGATTGCGATGTATGGCATAACAGGCATCTGGGATTAAAAATCCGGGTGTTGACACTAGTCTTCACTTGAACTTCAGAGGTGCCTTGGCATTCATGTTGTGTTCCAACATCAAAGGCAAGCGAGATACCACTCTATCATACCATCTTATGAGCATTGCAATGTTGCTTATGTTTATGTTTCATGCTACATATTATTATTGTGTTGGAATCTCTTCATAGCTTGCAATGACTATTAAGTAGATTTAGTTGCACACTCCTCATTATGAAGCAAATGTGTTCGTGAAAGTTCTTTTATCGCACTCAGTTTTCAACTGAATTGCCTGAGGACAAGCAATAAGCTAAGCTTGGGGGGAGTTGATACTTCCAAAACGTATCTACTTTCCCGAACACTTTTGCTATTGTTTCTCCTCTAAACTTGTGTTATTTGGATACAACTAACACGGACTGATGCTATTTTCAGCAGAATTACCTTGTTGTCTAGTTTTTGTGCAGAAAATCAACTATCAGGAAAAATACCGGAAAATATTCCAAAATCCTATTTCACCAGAAGACTCACGAAGCCAGAAGGCAGAGGCAAGTGGCAAAGGCCCACACCGCCACGGGCCAGCCCAGGCCACTTTGGGAGGGTGTAACGCCTCGGCACCCTCGGCCTCCCTCTTCGCCTATAAGTTGCCTCTTGACCAAAAAACTCAGGGGGTTCGACATTTTTCCAGAAAGAGTTCCGCTGCACCGCCACCACCAGAAACCACGATTCGGAACCAGAAACTTCGTTCTGGCACCCTGCCGAGACGGGGAATTTGAAGGGGATCATCGCATCATCATCAACAACGCCTCTCCATAAACCATCCATGTTTTCCCCATCCATGAGTGAGTAATCCCCGGCTGTAGGCTATGGGGATGGTAGGGATTGGATGAGTTCTATCATGTAATCGAATAAGACTGTTAGGCCGTGGTGCCTAGTATCTCTATTAGTGCTATTTGACTTTGTTGCAACTTGTTGTGCTTAATGCTTGTCACTAGGGCCCGAGTTTCATGATCTCAGATCTGAACTTATTATTAATTAATGATGATAGTATTTTTTGTGATCTTATCTGCAAGTTGTGTACACATATCATTGTCCTGATCCAAAGGCCCCGAAGTGACAGAAATTGGGACAGCCGGAGGGGATGGCTGTGATGTGAGGATCACATGTGTTCACAAATTTTAATGCTTTGCTCCGGTGCTCTATTAAAAGGAGTGCCTTAATTGCCAGTAGATTCCCTTGAGGCCCCGCTGCAACGGGCTGGCAGGACAAAAGGTGTTGTGCAAGTTCTCATTGCGAGCATGTATGACTATATATGAAACACATGCCTATGATTATTTAGTACTTGGATGCTTTATCTTATTTATCTGCAATTTCCCTAGATCTTGAAGTTACATGTTTAGACTTGTCCATGCAACGCCCGTTCATGTAACATCCCAGCATTTAGGACTAAACGAAGGGTAGATTTAGGATTTTGTGCATCTACATGCATGCATCTGAAAATCCGGGTAAATTTTTCGACAAATTAAAAGACTAGAGTGATCAGAATTCTCACCCCGATGAATGAGGTTTAGTGTTATTTGAAGGGGAGTGAGATGAATTTTGACATGACCTCTATTGTTTTCTGGAGTTATGAGGGGAGAAATTTGACTTATAAATAATTATTCACAATAATACCAATGCAAGTATTATAAGTAAAAGTATAAAAATTCTTAAAATCCACCATTACAATGTTCTTTCAAAATAAAATAATAAAGAAAATATTATAATAAAATACTTAATTGAATAAAGAAAATGGAAAATGAATTCCAACAATGAAACAAATAAAAGAGTTCCTTATTAAAAGAATATATGTATGTTACATTATCCTTTTATAATAAAGGAATAAAAAGAAATGATTACAACAAGGATATAATAGAATTATTTATAATAAAAGAATACATGAAGTATTACATTATTCTTTTACAATAAAAGAATAATAATAAGGTACAATACATTAAATAAAAAGGTAGAAATCATACAGATTAATGGAAGTCAAAGAAATACAAATAAGAAGAAATCTTTGTTTAATAAAAACAAAGATTTAATCAATACAAGTAATTAGAAGTCATTACATAGATGAATAGTTACAAATAAAGAAAAAGAAAATCTTCAGTAAGATATAAAAGAATTACATTGTTATTACAATTAAATAAAAGATTTACAGAAGTTATAAATCTAAGCTAAAATCTCTATCTACTTTGATGTTCCTAGATATTCTTTTAATTCCTGCAAAACAAACAAATAAAAGACAAAAAGATAGGGGTTAGTGTTAATTAGTTTTCTCTCAGTAATGCAATGTGATGCATTGCTTGTCACATCATTGAGCATAAAAAATGGGGGGGCAAGTTTCACCAAAGGAGTATCTGATCTCATCAGTATCTTATTTGCCTCAGTACAACCTCACAGGAGGAGGGGCAAGTTTCACCAATTCAGTAAAAAGTAAAAGCCAAACAGCATACCCAGCAAAAGATCCAGTTTTTACATGATTTGATCCATTTGAGTGAGGCAAACACACAGGCAGCTCACACATAGTTGCATGTGGATGTGGTGTCAACACAGGAGTTACTATGGGAAAGAGATAAGTACACAGCCGTAGCAGAGGGAGTGCTATGCTAAACCTTCTTCACCATAGCAAGAAACAACCAATACAACCAACACAGATCAACCATCCAGGCCATTTCTACACTTCCAAGGCTTATAGTTTAGCACCAACATTCCATAGTGCACTATGACCACAACACCAGTGCCCTGGTTACTTAAGGAAGCCATCCAAGAGCACCAGGAGGAGGTCAGAAGCATAAGGAGCAGGCCAAAATCACAAGAAGCCCGCCAATCAAACAAGAAGGAGCATATCAAGCAGCAACCAGGAACAAGGTCCACCAAGAACCACAAGTCATAGCATAGCTTCCACAACAAAAAAATGTTGCACCATTATCAACCATACATAATATTTGTTCATACCAGTTCCAAGCATGATTAGGTGTAAAATAATCATCTCCTCAGACTTATACTCAAATGGAGTATAAAATCATCATAGGAGCAAAACATAGTTCTACAGCCAGATATACTTATGTTATCACTTCTACCTCAGACTTTGCATCATAGGCCAAATCAAGATTTCCAACAGTCCATAGATCATACACAAACAACAGGTGGTACCAGATCTATGTAGTATCAGTCCTTATCAACTCAAGGGAGCTAATCATATAGGGAGAGGAGCTCTCAGTTAGCATAGAATTGCTATTCTAGATCATCCTAGAGCTAAGGAGAATCCATCCATACAAATCCATAATTAATCTATCAAACCAGCCTCAGCCTTTGCATCCTTGGCAATTTCCCAAGATTTAATTTTGCCAACCAAGCTTTATAGAAATCTGTAGAAGGATCTATTTTATTGTCCATCCTCTAGGGAGGTACCACAACAGCATAGCCTAGCTACAGTAGCCACAAAGTTTGTACACAAAGACTAGCCAAATCTGTTGCAAGGCAACAATTATATATGATCATGTGCAACACAAGTAAAGCTTCAGCCTTTTGCATCATGAGCTAAATCTTTATTTTTTTTTCAACATCAACTACATCATGGTAGTGAATCCCAACAGCAATTCATGCTACCTGGGCTACCACTGTGCACACTCCAAGATTGGAGGCACCACAGCAGCAGCCCAGGACAGCAGAAGCCATAGAGGATAGTTTCCACTTTAGCTAGTCATCAAGATTGTTCCAAACAAGACATTTTTATCATTCCCCTAGTATAAATAACTAGGAGTCATCAAGTACATCACTGAAGCAAAGCTTCAGTTAAGCCAAAATCCATCTCTTATGTTAATCAAAGCTATAACCACCAATAATAATCATTTCCCCAAGTCAACAACTTAGGAATCATTTTGATCCCAATATCACCATATCCCTTTTTCATTCAAAATCATAAGTAAAGAAGCAAGCCACTAGACTATTGCTAGTCAAATTCAACACAATATGAAACCATCCACTAATATATGCTAGGGATGAATGTTCATCCAAACTGAAGCATGGCACTTATAAGCATCTCACTTATTTTAGGAAAATCTTGAGAATATCATTAACAACATCTCTGAACCATCACCACTACATGTCTGCACCCCACAGATCACCAAGCGGTTCATCGGCTCGAAGGCCAGTCACAATAAAACTCACCGGGGGTGCGCAACACCAGGAGCGGAGGCGTGACGACGCCTGGACGCAGCGCATCAGCGAGGTTTCAGTGACGACGTCACTGCCGTCCCGTCGGCAGCAACACTAGCAGACCATCACCGCAACATCAACCATAGAAATCAAACCATAGAAATGAGTCGTAGACATTGGGGTTGCAATGAACTTGCCATCCTGCCAGCATCAAGAAATTGGTCAAGTCTAGAAGGAGGAAGGAGAACACCAAAAGAACCAGGAGGGGCCGAGAGCGGCGGGCTCGAGCAGAAGCTCGAAGGGGCTGACAGGATAGAGCGGTCCTAGTAGAGGAACTCGTAGCCGTCATGGAAGAACAGCCGGGGGTGCTGGTACCGCGCCGGCCGACCCAAATCGCGTAGCTAGGGTTTCACAGAGGCATGCGCATGGGGAGATATAGCAACCTCAAGGCGCAGAGAAATGGAAGGGGAAGATCGAGGGGAGGTCGGATGGCGAGCGGCGGAGCTAGATATGGCCGGCGAGGGCCATGGGAAGCAGGCGACGGCGCCGGCGGTGGTGGAGTCGAATGGAAGAAGATGGGGAGTGCCTCTGTATGCTCGCGAGCGAGATGGAGTGGGTATGGGTCATGTTGACCCCGAGCCAGGCCTGGCTGGGCCAGGCCGGGCCGTTCTTGTTACCAACCAAACAGACAAAAATAAAAAAAGGGGCACAAGAAAAAGCTAGAATAAAGTAATGACCAAAACACCCCTGAACACTATTTTTATTTCTAGAAAAATGTAGAAAAATCATAAAAATATATTTAATACATCTAAATGTTTATCAAAATAATCTCCACCTAAGCAAAATATAATCATATTTATTTAAGTTTAATAAAATACAGATAAACATTAACAACCTTAAATAACTAAATGAAATTTAATAAATTCAGAACAATTCCTAAAGATAAATAAAAATCATTTTTATGCATAAAAATAAATCTCTTATCTAATAAAAATACTAACTTAAAATTTTACAAATAAAACTTAAAACAAATATTTAAAGACATTCAAAAATTGAGAAATTTTATAAAAAAATACCTAAAGATAAATAAAATTCATTTTTGAGATTTTAAGTAAGAATACTTACTAGTATAATACTAAATATATTATTCCAAAAACATTTTAAAATTCTTAGATCATATATCTTCAATTATTAAAATGAGATAATTGTTTTATTAAATATTTAACATTATTTCCTAAGTAAGAAATAATCATGTTCAAAACACAATCTTTTAACTCTAAAATAGTCTAACCTATAATTATAATTTAGGATACTATCCAAATTTAAATAAACAATTTATACTATTCTTTTAAAATATTTAATCAACTATAAGTCCAAGATTTAAAAGGTAGTCTTGCAAACATTAACTTAAATTAGAAGTAAGTGATCTTAATTCATATATAATCATATTAACAAACTTAGTATTCACTAATTATATTATAAAATAAATTCATCTCTTTTCTTTATATAGCAAAATCTTATAGTATAATCTATGGATATTAAATATACTATCTTTAAGTCTTTAAGACTAATCTTCATTATGCTTAGGAAAAAACCCTAATTGTGGTTAATACCATAAATATCTCAAGTCCAATTATGTCTTTATAGTTAAATTTGGTCTGATATATCATAAGCTAGGTATATAATGTCTCAAGATCATTTAAACCTCATCAGAAACCATAAATTTAATCTTATTAATCTCTAGAGTTGAATAACTTAACATAAAGAATATTTTCTTCAAATGTTATTCTTTTTGCCACTTCAAAAGAAACACTATACCATTTTTTCTAAGTCACAACAACTTAAAACATAAACCTTGTAATAATTACATAATATCATTGAACCTTAGAATGGTATTGTAATTGTACCTTACTTTTCATATTTTATATGTTTATCATAGAGTCCTAGCAACTATACCTTTTTATGAAGTAAACATAAAATAAAGCAAATCTTAAGGAAATAATCTAAATATATCTCACTTGTAATAATTAAAGAATTACTAAGGACTTTGCATTATGCATCTCATTACTTATGCATAACAGCATATTGCTTCTTTAAACATTGTCCTTACCAGGCAATGATGGTACTTTTGTAGAACCCGAGGTCCAGGGTCAAGTCGAGACATTCAAATACAATACTTCGCTATATCAAGGCAAGTTCACACTTGATCACGTCCTTAGATTATTTTCTATAAAGTAGTTTGCAAATCCAGTGTTTTCATCACCTGCATTTCAAAAAGGTCAGAAAACACTATTTTCATAATAATATGATTATAGGTTATTTACCATAAGGTAATAACCTTCTATGAAAGTTCCGGTGGTAAAGGAACATATTATCTAGGACTTAACAACTAATGTCGGCAGTGATTCTTGCATCGTATATTACGCGTTAACCATGAGATTTAGAATGGGACGGAGAAGTCAGCTGGACCGGCTCCCTTTCGCATGCATTAGACACTATTCTGGGCATTTGTAAGTTGCAGATCGTGGGTATAGCCATTTTATACGGTGAAAAGTCTACCGTGGATCTGGGCTTACAAAAGACAGCTTTCTAGTGTTAATGGTTGTTGTGTGTATCCAACTAAGGTATAGCCGTTTTATACGGGGAAAATTCTACCTTGAGTTTGGGCATACAACAATTGTGGTGCATGCGGGGTCACGGAGAAGGACAATGATTGGCTTGGATCTTAGTCTGGGCCTCATACCAAGGAAGTGTGAACGGGAATGCGCGCCCGGATGTGCAACAAAGCTAAGATCTCTCATGGGTAAAGTGACACGCCTCTGTAGAGTGTAAGAACTGTAACTTGTTACTCCCTGTTCCGGGAAGGAGATGCGAACGCGGCGGGAAAGGAACTCCATGAAAGTTCTGGTAAACCCGTGAAGGCTGACAGACATAGCTTTTTAGAATAAAAGCAACCTTTGAAGAAATGTTTACAAAAACTTGCATTGCCTACGACCTATAGTCTGTGGCTGTAGATATAGTGCATCAAACACTCCTTTTTAGTGAACTTGTTGAGTACGCTCGTACTCAACGTATCTTATTAACCCTTGCTAGATTTTGAAGACATTAATGGTCAGGAAGAGGAAATACAATATCCAATTGAAGACCAAGAAGAATTCGCTATGATGAACCAGAAGTATCCGGAAGCGTCGAAGGAAACAATTACGTAAACTTCTATGGAATGGAGACCGAGTATCTGAAGTGTAGATGTAGCATATATAATGATCTAGTCCAATGGCATAGATTTCTATCCTCTATCTATATTAAATCTCGCATAAACCTTAGTTGCTTATTTATTCTGTTCTTGAGTTATTATAGTTTAGCCCTGAGTCATTGGGATACCTCTATGGACCTAGGAGGATCTCCAAGTCGTCATGTAATTCTGGTTGTAATAATGATAATGTATGATGTGGACCCGCTTTGTTTCTGTTGTACCACTGAGGATGTAATATTTGTGGAATAGTACTCCGTGAGTGTTATGTCCACGATTATAGTATACTACAACATGCAGTGGTATGCTGGGTCACCATAGTTCATCCATCCCTATGCCTCCCGCACTCATATCCTACTGTTTGCAACTATTGTTACTACTGCCTTCGTTTTGCTGCTGCTGTTACTTTGCTATTGCTACTACAATACTGTTGCTACTGATAAACTACTGTGAGTAAGACTATTTCCAGGTGCAGCTGAATTGAAAACTCAGTTGTTAAGGCTTATAAGTATTCTTTGGCTCCCCTCGTGTCGAATCAATAAATTGGGTAATACTACCCTTGAAGACTGTTGCGATCCCCTATACTTGTGGGTCATCACGCAGCTGCACCTCCCTGGGAAGGTCGTCCGCAACCCCGAGAGCAAAATGCTCAGGATGCTTCACCCTCGCGAACCAGTCCAGGTCATTAAGGATAATGATGAAGTCGATGACCCGGGCAGGCTCAGGATCGAGGGGAGTAGTGCGGGCTCCGGGTCGCCACCTGGCCCTCCGCCACGCTCCCCACCATGCCCTCGGAAGCTTTCGTGAGGGCGACCTCGACCGCGCTTGGCCGACACCTCCCCTTTACCCGCCACGACGGCCCCGGAAGAAGAGGACGGAGCCGGGGCAATGTCGTGGCCTCCGTGCCTCTCGCGACCACTCCCATGCGGTCGCCCACCTCCACCATCAGGGTCTCCTCCACCTCCACCATCGCGGGCTTGCCCTTCTCGTCGGTGGAGAAACGATTGTGCTCCATTGGGAAGAACGGGGCCCTGTGTAACATCCCAGCATTTAGGAACCAACGAAGGGTAGAAATAGGAATTAATGCATATGCATGCATTCATCTGTAAAATGCGGGTAAATTTTTCGCCAAATAAAAACCTAAAGTGATCAGAGTTTTTCTCCACTCTCTAGGTGTAGGAATAGCTCTGGAGAGTGATCGTTATAAATGTTTACATGATCTTTATGAATTAGTGTGTTTTGGGGAAAAGAATTTGAATTCAAATTTGGAATTTGAACTTATATTTAAAAGTTAGGATTTGGTATTTTGGAATGAATTCCAAAATGATTTAGTAATATTATTTGTTTTAATAAAGAGATAATAAATAGTAATAAGAATTCAATAAAAAGAAATTCAAATTAGAAATGAATCTTTATTTCTTATCTTTATTCCATAAACAATTTACAAAGATGGACTCATTCAAGCAATTGAGAGATTCATTACAGTAAAAAAATTACAAGAAGGGAAATTCAAATATGAATAAACTATTACAATATTCTTACAAAAGAATAAAACAAAGATTACAAAAAGAATATATCTATCTAGGTAATCCTATACTAAATCTTGAGTATCTAGATCGTGTACCTGCAAAATACAAAACAAACAAAATGAAAGTAAAAGCTTAATTGTTAGATTTACTCTCAGTGGAGAGCAGTGAAGTGCACTCCTCAAGATTACATCATTGAGTAATTATTATCGGGGCATGTTTCACCAATATGAAAGAATTTGTTCTTTCATAATAAATAAGCCACAAGTTAGATATTCACAGCAAGTAAGAGGGGCAAGTTTCACCGGGGGAGTTAAAAGTTAAAAGATCAAAAGGTGAGACACCTCACTGATCTGATCCAAACTATGTACCAATCACACAGGCAGCACAATCACCTAAATGCATGGTGTGTGTTGTCAACACAGCAGCAGCAGCTCACACAAGCAAAAGGAGTAGCACAGCCGTGGACAACTTCCAGCAGCTCATTCTTTCATCTCAAACAGCACACCAGGAACACACCAAGTTTGTCAAAGCCTAGACAAACCACACACACAAGATCATCCTAGTATCACCTGATGGTGACAAAAGGAGGAGGTGGATCAGGTGGATAGCAAGGCCAAGTTGCGGGAGCTAGGAGTTAAAGGGCAAATCAAGTCCAAGCTTACAGGAACCAGAAGTAGTAGGAGCAGCACCAGGAGGTGAAGAACAAGATCGGGCCATCAACACAACCAGCAACATCAAGCCACCAGATCAACCAGTTACAACACCAACAACTCAACTATTGTGGTGAGTAGTATAAAACCTTCACATGATCTGTCTATCTAATTTAGATAAGGATTCATGTGGTGTCTTATATTAAATCTCTCAGAAATCACCCAAGTGGGGTGAATCCATGTAACATCCCAGCATTTAGGAACCAACGAAGGGTAGATTTAGTAATATATGCAATTGCATGCATTCATCTGTAAAAATATGGGTAAATTATTCGCCAAATAAAAACTTAAAGTGATCAAAGTTTCTTTCACTCTTTAAGTTTAGGAATAGCCTTGGAGAATGATCGTTATAAACTTTGACATGATCTTTATGAATTAGTGTGTTTTGGGGAAAGGAATTTGAATTCAAACTTGAGATTTGGATTTATATTTTTAAAAGATTAAGATTATGTTTGAGTAATATTATTTAATTAAGAAATAATATTTAATAACTCAAACTTTAAATAACATAACACAATCAAGTAAATGCATATTTATTCCATATATTTATTCAATGAATAAGTTACAAAATGTAACTTATGAAGTTGATAAAGAACCATTACAATAGTAAATTATAAAAGGAGGAATATTTACATATTGAGAAATATTACAATCTTTCCTACATAGGAATAAAATAAAGATTACAACAGAATAAAATAAAGATTACAAGGGAACTATTCTATAAAGAAAAAGGAAACCTATTCTAATCTTGAATCTTCAAGTCTTGTACCTGCAAAACAAAGAACAAACAAAAAGAAAGGAAATAAAGGTTAAGTTATTATTACTCTTAGTAGTGAACAGTGAGATGCACTGTTCCACTTATCATCATTGAGTAAATCCTTAGGGGCAAGTTTCACCAATATGAAAGAACTACATCTTTCATAATTAATAAGCCCTAAATCAAATGATTCTAATCAGTAAGAGGGGAAAATTTCACCAGGCTGATAAATGTAATCAGATAAAAAGGTAGATCATCCCCTGAGCATATCCATAAGGATGCAGCAGGCACACATGCAGCTTACACACCTAAATGCATGGTGTGTGCTGTCAAACACAGCCACAGCTGCCCACACAATCAAAACAGCTCAACACAGCCATGGGCAAGCACCACAGCACCATTTCCTTGCACATACACATCAAGCATCAGCAGCCTAGCCACAGCCAAACCAAACCAAACGAACCACACACCAGATCATCCCAGTACTCACCAAGATGGTGACATAAGGAGGGGGTGGATCAGGTGGATAGCAAGGAAAAGGCCAAGCTAACAGGAACCAGAAGGTGGATAGCAGGATCAAGGACAATCTTCCAGGAGGTGGAAGTAGCAGGAGCAGCATCAGGAGAAGAACAAGACCAAGCCAGCAGCATAAGACAGCAAGATCAAGTCACCTGATCAACCAGCAACCACAACAATAACCAACTGTTGTGGTAAGTTATATAAAATCCACACAAGATCTGTTTATCATATCTATATAGGGATCCATGTGTTGATCTATATTTAACTTCTCAGTATTCACCCAAGTGGTGTGAATACATCATAGAAGATTGCAAACACAAAAAAAGCCATAAGTAAAATATACAGATCCAACCAGGATCTTAGAACAACCTCATTGATCCTGTCTAAAGCCATATCTTATACTTCAAGAATAAATATAGCCAAGAATTGGAATTCTAGGCACATCTCTTAAAAAGGAGTAGCACCTTAGAATTCCTAGATCTTATGGATCCATATAACTGAAGAAGCATACCAATCATTTTCCCAACTTTGACTCAAGAATTAGTAGCTGACATCACTACCAGAACAAATCTATGAGGAACAACAAGATAGGAACCTAGTCCCTAAGCCTCAGATCAACATCATAGGCATTGGTGTTTAAAGAAAGAAGTTTCCAACTTATCTTTGGCATTAATCCAATCTTAAGAATTAATAAAATCATTTCCAAGTTTATGTATACAGAACATCACTGTACGAAACTAATTAACCTCAATCTGCATATGAATCCTGTAACATCCCAAAAATCATAATTTCAAAGTTTGCATATCATTCATGCATGCATATAGATTTGAGATCAAATTTCAAACTCATTTCAGAAAAAACAGAAGCACATAGTGCTATGATTTTATGTGAACAGATTTAAATCAAATAGGCTATCCCCATTTGAAGGTTTGATTGTTTATGAACCAAGTTTGTTGCCTTCTATGAAGATAGGTTTGATTGTGGAATTTAAAGCAAGTTTTTCAAATTGGAAATGGGTTCAAAAACCATTTTTCAAATTTTGCAAACCAAGTGCCAAGTCTCTGTTATTTTGATCTCCAAGCTTGACCAAGCCTTTGCAAAGAAACCACTTGCTTTTATGCCTATATTAGAGACTATTGTACCCTGCAAAAACCCCAGAAAGATTTGAATTCAAAAAGAGTTTGAATTCATTTCAAAACCATTCCTGAAAATCGAAATAGAAAAAGAAAAGGAGTAAACAAAAGAAAAGGGCCGAGCGCCAGGAATCTAGCCCAGATGGAACAGGGCCTTAGCCCACCGGGCCATTTCTTTCCTTCGCACGCGAGCACACCCACTCGGCCAGCCGGACCCCACCCCTTCGCTTATTTCACGCCAAGCTGCCCCGGCCCACGCCAACCGTCTTCCCCGATTCCGCAAGACGACTCGCCACGCCTGCCGTTCTTTGCACTGATTTCGCGAGCTTAATTGGCATTGATGCAACAAGCGTTTCTTGTCGAGCCTCGGGCTATAAGATCCCCCCCTCCTCGCGACCATTTCCCCCCAAACAATTTCGCCTCCACGCCACCAGGCTTCCCACAACTCGCACGACGCCGCCGCTGTTCCGACGGCTGCGCCGGCGAATTCCGGTGAGTTCTGTGCTCCCCTCTGTCTCTCATTCATGCCATCAAGATCAGCGAGTCCTTGCGCACCTACTGACACTTTCCTTTTGACCTCGCATTACCTGTATCTCCAGCAACGTTGACGACCGGCCGCCACCATTCTCTGCACGAACTCTGGCGACTTCCCTCCGTAAGTAGCCACCGCCCCTTGCCCTCTGACTTGTACACCTAGAATCTACGTCGATGTGCGCATCTAACGGTACCCTTATCTTGGCTTAGCGCGACGAGGAACCTCGCCAACGACGACGACTGACCGTGCCTGACGTCTGCCTCTACTCCGACGAGAAATCCTTGCCGTATCCGCGCGCCCCTCGACGAACCAAAGCCACCTCGAGCTTCAGCACGCCACTGCGGTCCTGGTAAGCGCCTCCTTGCTTCCCCGGGCGACCTAGATCACTAGCACCGCCGCAGTCAGACGCTCCGCCGCCTGTCGCCGGCGCTAGCGCCCTCGTTTCTGGTTAGGAGATTTTTAGCCGTCAGATCTGGATCCTACGCGTAGAAATAGTTCACTTAACAAAGGGGTATGGACAGATCTGAGCCGTGCAGCTTTAGTTAGATCCAACGGCACAGAAGGGTGATCCGGTGCGAACCGGTACGCGCCAGTAATATCGCGATGCGTGGCTAGGGTTAGATTTAAAAACAGAATTCAAACCAGATTTTGATCCAAATTTCAAATGGCTATAACTTGAGATTCCCACGTTAGATTTTTGCAATTTTCATACCGTTGGAATCAGTGAATCAAGGCCTTTCTGAATCTGCAATGTGTTTAACAAATAGTATCTGTTAAAATGACCTTCTATGCAGAAACATGTTTAGGTCCAATTTGAGTATAGATTTTGTTTAGCAAATTGTTTTAGGGCTAAATAAATTTAGTTAGCAAACTTTTTGACTTAGTTATGTTTCTGTATCTTGTACTTGCTTGATGGGTTTTCACAAATCATCATTTAGCACTTTCTTGCATGCATGCATACATAATTTTGTTTGTATATAAATTGTGTGTAATTGTGTGCTACAAATTTTATGTGTAGATTTTGCTAGTGACTGTGATTGTGAAGAGTGCTACTCTCCCCATTACCAAGGCAAGTGATGCTTCATGATATTTCCACCCTTTATTTTGAATAAGCATTAGAATTATTTTTGCTAAGTCTTGCATGCTACTTTTGCCAAATGCTATGTTGGAAAATCCTATGTAGTGTAGAATTGTAGAATTGCTAGGGAATTTTCCTAAGTTAAGTTACTATGCCATGCTTAGCCTAGCTAGTAGAAAACAAGGGTTGGTAAAGTATATTCATGCTATGTTGAAAATAATTCTAAGTCTTTTAGACTTATGCTTTTCTTAATAAAACAACTAAGTCAATGAACCTCCTGGGTGGAATGGGACTTGAATGGTGGTTTTTGGTTGAGTGGTTACACAAGGCCATGGATTTGGCTTGTGTATCTCACTTGTGGTATGCCACCCAGGCACAAAGGGATTTGGAGGCCAAGTGTTGAGAAAGCTTACAGTGCAACCACTTGGCAATATGGGCTCTGCCATGATCATATAGGTTGCTAGAACTTAGTCACTTGGACAGTTGGTGGTAGTGGGAATGATAGATTGGAACGCGTCCATTTGACTAAGGAAAGGCTTCTGAAAGGTCCTGTCTTGGGAAACCAAGTCTGGTGGGGAAAGTGCACAACCTCTGCAGATGGAAAATCTAAGTACTTAGCCAAGTCCATGGCAATGGACAATTTGAGCATCAAGACATGGAAGCTACAAGAATCTCTTCACTCCAACTTCTAAGTAAAACTTGTGGGAGAACAAGGGCAAAGGACCCCAATGTCTATTGGTGGTTTCTTGGGAAGTTTTTGACAAAAAAAAACTTCGTGATTTCAACTAATAGGAAAAACCTATTTTGAGCAAAGCAAGCCAAGCTACACTTAGCCAAAATGCATATAGTAGTATAGTCCACTTAAAATAAACTAAGGTATCACTTGCCAATACTATTCCAAAGTATTGACCCTCTATGGCTGTAACTTGTGATGTTGCAGGATACTCCGATGATGAGTAGGAGTCATGAGTCTACACTCAACATGCTTGCCTGTGGCACATGAAGATGAAGACTTATGTTTATTTACTTATTCCATAAACTCTTGTATTAGGCCATTGGCCCTGAGTTGTAAAAGACTATGTTTTATCTCTGGAATGAATGTAATAAACAACCTTTGTATCTGTGTACTTCATCTTAAACTGTGGATGCTAGCATTGATCCAGGGACTAGCATTGCAATCACAGGGATCCTTTTTCCTTTACAAAGGAGGGATCTTACAGATGGTATCAGAGCACTGTGTTGCCTGTAGGATTATGACCCTAGGATTGGAAACCACTAAGGAAAAATTTTAACTACTTCTACACTTGTCTATTCTTCTCGTAAACTTTTCTAATCTTCTCATTCTCCTCTCTATTTGTAGATGAACTCCATCAACGAAGCCGTGAAGAAAGGACCACTCATGACCATGACCTTGGAGTGTGAAACCGAGTTTCCCAAAATTCTCAAGGACCTCATGGTGGCAATGGAAGCACATGGTGCAGCTGTTTACAAAGGCTTTCCAGTGATGGATGAAGGAGTGGAGTACTGGTGGGTGCAACTTCACTTGTACAAAAACAAGGAAGACAACCACAAAGAAAGAGGTTTCTGCATGTACACCAACACTGTAATGCACACCACATTCTTTGAGTCAGCCAGAGAAGCAGCTTGGAGGACTATCAAAGAACTTATTGCTAGAGTCAAGTGCAGAATGCTCAACCTCCAAAAAGACTTAGAGAAAGAGAAGGAACTTACCCAAGAGTTGGAAGCCACCAACCAAACCTTAAGGGGAGATATTATAGACTTAGTGATGGAATCATGTGAACAAGATAGGTGGATTGCCTCTAGGAACATTGTGTTAGCCAACAGATCCAGTGAGATAGGATTGTGAACGCACTTCGTTAGTTGGACCACCACCTATCACCTTATTTTCCAAAATGATACCTTAAATAAGTTTGGACCTTGATTGATGTAATGGAATTATGTATGCATGACTTGTGTGATTTTTGTGTTCCATGGATATGTATGAGATGTTTGTCTTGTTTTATCTTAAATTGTGTTGTCCTAACTTTTCTATCGTATAAATAGATGCCTATTACCATCCGCACTGTTGGGGAGTTCCAGGTTACCCGTTTTGGTCCTCGTATCGTTGAGCTTACCACTTTGCTCAATCTCCCTCTTCCCACCATCATGGTGCACCCACTCACCAAGTTCGAGAGGAAGGACCTCTGGGGCTTCACGGTGAACCAGCCGGACGGGCATTTGAGCCTACTACGGAGGCCATTGTCTTCAAGCTTATGCACGATGACAGGGAGAGAGGCATGGAGGTTGTCATGCAGGACCTGATAGGACGTCTGTTAGGCCGTCACTCCCGTCAGGTTAGGGGCACCCACTTCCACGTCTTCGGAAGACGTGATGATGATGGAGAGTCCATCGACTTTGAGGACGACTCGAGGGGCCTTGAGTCGATACGTCTCTATCTCCGGACTTAGAGTCTCTTATTAGGCACGCGTGGACACGGACAGACCAACGTCATGCTCAGCAATGAGGAGCTCCAGTGCAGCCGCGAGAAGGACAAGCTTTTCGCAGCGGGCGAGATAGTCAAGGAAATGGAGGCAAAGTTCGAGACCCAGGACCGCAAGTTCAAGAGTCAGAAGAAACGCGTCCAGGATAGGAACAAGAAGATCCGGGACATGACTGAAGAACTGAAGTCCAAGGATTTCGAGCTAGAGTAGCAGCAGATGGTGATTGAGAGGCTTCGCTCCCAGAAGAGGGCTCTCAAGACCAAGATCGAGTCCTTGACCACTACTATTGAGGAGAACAAGACCGCGATGGAGAACGCAGGTCTTACTTTTGTCGAGGAGGAGATTGATGCTGATGAGTAGACTTGACTACTCGGCTATCTTTTATTATCATACTTGTTATTTGTGAACTTATTATTGGACCATCCGACATGTGGATGGTTTGCCACTTGTGTGTTTTACTTTGAGAACTTGTTATCTTGTTGTTGAACTTTTATCCTTGTGTTGCATGCTATGTGTTTGCTTATGTGATGTAATGTGCATGAATCATGTATGGGTATCTCATTCTTATCTCTATTTGAACAAACCACAGATGCCTCCCCGTCGCACAAACCCCAACCCCAACAACATCACCCCGGAAATGCAACAAATGATGAATGCGCAAACACAGCTTATGCAAATGATGACAACATTCATCCAAAACCAGAACAACAACAACAACAACCCCAATAACAACAACAACAACCCTCCGGGTTTTGATATGCTCACCAGATTTCTGCGTTTGAGGCCAGCTAAGTTCTCGGGGACGACTGATCCCATGGTGGCCAATGATTGGCTACGTTCTGTGAACAAGGACTTGGTGACCGTGGGCTGCACGGATGCTGAAAAGGTCAGGTTCGCAGCGCATCTGTTGGAAGGGCCAGCCGCCACATGGTGGGACAACTTCCAAATCACCACTCCTATTGATGAGGTGACTTGGGCTATCTTTGAAGATGGCTTTCGCACTGCTCATATCTCATCAGGAATGATGAGCCTGAAAAAGGAGGAGTTTCACAACCTGAAGCAGCGCCACCGCAGCGTGGCTGAATATATAGAAGAGTTCAACAATCTGGCGCGCTATGCACCGGATGAGGTTGACACAGATGCGAAAAGAAAGGAAAAGTTTCTGGAAGGCTTGAATGATGAGCTAAACTTGCAGTTGTCTGTGGCATATGTTCCAACTTATGAGTCTCTGTGTGACAAGGCTGCTATTTTGGAGAATAAGATGAAGCAAGTCAAGAGTAGGAAGAGTAAACACTCCGACAAGCACAGCTCGGGATCGTCTCACAAACGATCTCACTATGATGACAGTGGAAGCTCAGGATCCCATAAGCATGGGAAATTCAACAAGCACCACAACCACAACCGTCGTGACAACAAGCATCACCGCAGTCATGACAATGACAAGTATAAGAACCACAAGAGTGGACATAAGAGCCACCACAGTGGAAATGGTAGTGGAAGTGGAAGTCAGCCTGCAAAAAGGGACATCAGTCAGGTTGAATGCTTCAAATGCAAGAAGCTGGGGCATTATGCTAATGAGTGCCCTGAGAAGAAAGTTGAAGGACCTAACAAGCCAAATCCTTTTCGGAAAGGACAGGTTAACCACATCAATGTGGAGGAGGTCTATGAGGAGCACGATCTTCTTTGGTAAGTTCAGACTCAATTCCATTCCAGCATTTGTACTCTTTGATACTGGTGCATCTCATTCATTCATATCAAGAGCATTTGTTGAAATAAATGAACTACCGGTAGAAACTATTGGGTGTCCTATAAAAGTAAGTTCTCCTGGTGGAGAAATGATAGTGAATTCAGGATGCCATGACCTAGTCATAGAATTCGGGAAGTATAAGTTTCCCGTTAACCTGATAATATTAAACTCCCAAGGTTTGGATGTCATTCTGGGAATGGACTGGATGACTAAGTACAAAGGAGTGATAGATTGTGCCAGCCATACTGTCTCACTCACAACTCCGGATAATAAAAGGATCAGATTCAAGACCAGCTTTGGAGCAAAGAAGAGTATGCTAAATTCTCTTAAGGGGGTTAGCATGGACAGTGTGCCAATTGTGTGTGAGTATCTAGATGTATTTCCGGAAGAATTGCCAGGAATGCCACCAGATAGAGATGTGGAGTTTCTGATAGATTTGATACCAGGTTCTGGACCGATAGCAAAGAGACCATACAAAATGTCGGTTGATGAACTGAAAGAGCTCAAGAAGCAACTAGGAGAACAGTTGCAGAAAGGATTTATCCAACCAAGTTCTTCATCTTGGGGAGCCCCAGTATTGTTCGTGGAGAAGAAAGATAGAAGCCAAAGGTTATGCATAGATTACCGTTCACTCAACGAGGTAACTATCAAGAACAAATATCCTTTGCCTAGAATCAACGACTTATTTGATCAGCTTGAAGGAGCGTGTGTATTCTCAAAGATTGATCTCCGGTCAGGCTATTTTCAACTCAAGATAAGAGAGCAAGACATACCTAAAACAGCGTTCACCACAAGGTATGGATTGTATGAGTATACCGTAATGCCTTTCGGCTTAACCAATGCTCCAGCATACTTCATGAATATGATGAACAAGGTGTTCATGGAATTTCTTGACAAGTTCGTTGTCGTTTTCATCGATGACATCTTAGTCTACTCTAAGAGCAAAGAAGAACATGAGGGACACTTGCGTTTGATACTTGAGAAGTTGAGAGAGCATAAACTTTATGCCAAATTCAACAAGTGTGAGTTCTGGTTAGAGGAAGTTGGTTTTCTTGGTCATGTTATGACAAAGGATGGCGTAGCAGTTGATCCTGCTAAAGTTTCAGCTGTAAAGGAATGGAATCTCCCAAGAATGTGAAAGAAGTTCGCAGTTTCCTTGGCTTAGCAGGTTACTACAGAAGATTCATTGAGAATTTCTCAAAGGTTGCTAAGCCCATGACTGAATTGTTAAAGAAAGATAAGAAGTTTGCTTGGTCTGAAGGTTGTGAAGACAACTTTCAAGAGTTAAAGAAGAGACTTGTGACAGCATCGGTTCTATGTCTGCCAGATTTGGAAAAGGATTTCCAAGTATATTGTGATGCGTCTCATCAAGGTTTGGGTGTCGTACTTATGCAAGACGGTAAAGTTGTGGCCTATGCCTCGAGACAACTCAAAACTCATGAAGTAAACTATCCTACTCATGATTTAGAGTTAGCCTCTGTCGTCCATGCACTCAAAACATGGAGACATTACCTTTTGGGAAAGCGTTGTGAAGTGTTCACCGATCACAAGAGCTTAAAGTATATCTTCACCCAGAAGGAAATCAATATGAGACAAAGAATATGGTTAGAGCTTATCAAAGATTACGACTTAAGTTTGCAATATCACCCCGGTAAAGCAAATGTTGTAGCAGATGCTCTAAGTCGTAAGGTATTTGTGAATGGCCTTACCAAAGGTGAATTGCCAGATGATTTGTGTAAGCAATTCAAAGAACTCAGATTGGAGATTGTGCCTGAAGGACATCTCATGTCTTTAGATGTCCAACCCACTTTGTTGGACAAGATTCGAGAAGCTCAAAAGACTGATAAAGAAATTGAAGAGATTAAGGTAAATATTAGCCAAGGGAAAGCTAAAAGTTTCCATGTAGACGAACAGGGTACTTTATGGCATGGGAAACGTATCTGTGTTCCACAAGATCCGGAAATGCGGAAACTGATTCTGCAAGAAGCCCACAACTCTCCGTACTCTATTCATCCGGGTAACTCCAAAATGTACATGGACATGAAGGAAAGATTTTGGTGGAACAATCTCAAGAGAGACATCGCCGAACATATTGCTTTGTGTGATGTGTGTAGTAGAGTAAAAGCGGAGCATCAAAAACCAGCAGGTTTGCTTCAACCACTACCTATTCCTGATTGGAAATGGGACAAAATTGGTATGGATTTCATCACCGGATTACCAAGGACCAGATCAGGATATGATTCCATATGGGTAGTCGTGGATCGCTTAACTAAAGTGGCACATTTCATACTCGTGAAGACAACTTATACCATTGCCAAGTTAGCCAAAATCTACATGAGTAGAATTGTATGCCTTCACGGTGTGCCTAAGAGTATTGTGTCCGATAGGGGAGATAGGGGAACCCAATTGACATCCCATTTTTGGAGACAGCTACATGAGTCATTGGGAACGAGGTTGGAATTCAGTACTGCTTTTCACCCTCAAACCGATGGACAAACAGAAAGGACTAATCAAATTCTGGAAGACATGTTGAGGGCATGTGCCCTAGATTATGGAGCAAGTTGGGATGAAAGTCTGCCTTACGCAGAATTTTCTTACAACAACAGCTATCAAGTCAGCATTGAGATGGCACCGTTTGAGTTTCTCTACGGAAGAAAATGTACCACCTCATTGTTATGGAATGGTGTGGGAGAAAGAAGTTTATTTGGGCCAGATCTTATCAAAGAAGCCGAAGAGAAGGTCAAATTGGTTAAGGACAGGTTGAAGATAGCACAGTCCCGACAGAAAAGCTACGCAGATCCTAAGCGTAGAGAAGTCACCTACGAAGTTGGTGATAAAGCCTATCTTAGAGCATCACCACTCCGTGGAGTGAAAAGATTCGGAGTCAAAGGAAAATTGGCACCAAGATATGTTGGGCCATTCAAGATTCTGAGTCGCAAAGGCGAAGTTGCTTATGAAATTGAACTGCCAGCATCTCTATGAAATTGAACTCCGTAATGTATTTCATGTGAGTCAGCTTAAGAAATGTCACCCAGAAATGGAAGAATCTTCTTTGAAGGATACCATACCTTTGGAAGAAGTTCAACTAGAAAGTGATCTCACTTATGAAGAAAAGCCTATCAAGATTCTTGAGACTGCAGAAAGAGTCACGAGAACAAAGACTATCAAGTTTTGCAAAGTGCAATGGAACCATCATACCGAAGAGGAAGCAACATGGGAAAGAGAAGATGATCTTCGGAAAGACCACCCTCACCTATTTGCTAGCCAATCCGAATCTCGAGGGCGAGATTCACCTTAAGGGGGTTAGATTTGTAACATCCCAAAAATCATAATTTCAAAGTTTGCATATCATTCATGCATGCATATAGATTTGAGATCAAATTTCAAACTCATTTCAGAAAAAACAGAAGCACATAGTGCTATGATTTTATGTGAACAGATTTAAATCGAATAGGCTATCCCCATTTGAAGGTTTGATTGTTTATGAACCAAGTTTGTTGCCTTCTATGAAGATAGGTTTGAGTGTGGAATTTAAACCAAGTTTTTCAAATTGGAAATGGGTTCAAAAACCATTTTTCAAATTTTGCAAACCAAGTGCCAAGTCTCTGTTATTTTGATCTCCAAGCTTGACCAAGCCTTTGCAAAGCAACCACTTGATTTTATGCCTATATTAGAGACTAATGTACCCTGCAAAAACCCCAGAAAGATTTGAATTCAAAAAGAGTTTGAATTCATTTCAAAACCATTCCTGAAAATCGAAATAGAAAAAGAAAAGGAGTAAACAAAAGAAAAGGGCCGAGCGCCAGGAATCTAGCCCAGCATCGGAAAAGGCCCAGTTAGCCCACCCGGGCCATTTCTTTTCATACGCATGTGAGCACACCCACTCAGCCGTGACAGCGGACCCCACACCCTACGCTTATTTCGCCCAAGCGGGCAAATCCCACGTCGACCGTCTTCCCCTGATTCCGCGCATGACCTCCGCCGCTGCCCGTTGCTGCACTGATTTCGCGAGCTTAATTGGCATTGATGCAGCAAGCGTTTCTTGTCGAGCCTCGGGCTATAATATCCCCCCTCCTCGCGACCATTTCCCCCCAAACAATTTCGCCTCCACGCCACGAGGCTGCCCACAACTTCGACACACCGCTGTTCCGACGATCGCGGCCGGAATTCCGTGAGTTCCGTGCTCCCTCATCTCGTTCATCATGCTATCAAGATCAGCGAGTCCTTGTGCACCTACTGACACTTTCCTTTTGACCTCGCATGACCCGTAGCTCCAGCAACGTTGATGACCGGCCGCCACCGTTCTCTGCACGAACTCCGGCGACTTCCCTCCGTAAGTAGCCACTGCCCCTTGCCCTCTGACTTGTACACCTAGAATCTACGTCGATGTGCGCATCTAACGGTACCCTTATCTTGGCTTAGCGCGACGAGGAACCTCGCCAACGACGACGACTGACCGTGCCCGACGTCTGCCTCTACTCTGACGAGAAATCCTCGCCGTATCCGTGCGCCCCTCGACGAACCAAAGCCACCTCGAGCTTCAGCACGCCACTGCGGTCCTGGTAAGCGCCTCCTTGCTTCCCCGGGCGACCTAGAGCACTAGCACCACCATGATCAGCCAGACGCCTTTAGCGCCGCTTCGTTTACGGTTAGGAGATTTTTAGCCGTCGGATCTGGATCCTGGCGAGAAATAGTTCACTTAACGAGGGTATGGACAGATCTGAGCCGTGCAGCGTTAGTTAGATCCAACGGCACGAAGGGTGATCTGGTGTGCGAACGAATATCGCGACGCGTGGCTAGGGTTAGATTTAAAAACAGAATTCAAACCAGATTTTGATCCAAATTTCAAATGGCTATAACTTGAGATTCCCACGTTAGATTTTTGCAAATTTCATACCGTTGGAATCAGTGAATCAAGGCCTTTCTGAATCTGCAATGTGTTTAACAAATAGTATCTATTAAAATGACCTTCTATGCAGAAACATGTTTAGGTCCAATTTGAGTATAGATTTTGTTTAGCAAATTGTTTTAGGGCTAAATAAATTTGGTTAGCAAACTTTTTGACTTAGTTATGTTTCTGTATCTTGTACTTGCTTGATGGGTTTTCACAAATCATCATTTAGCACTTTCTTGCATGCATGCATACATAATTTTGTTTGTATATAAATTGTGTGTAATTGTGTGCTACAAATTTTATGTGTAGATTTTGCTAGTGACTGTGATTGTGAAGAGTGCTACTCTCCCCATTACCAAGGCAAGTGATGCTTCATGATATTTCCACCCTTTATTTTGAATAAGCATTAGAATTATTTTTGCTAAGTCTTGCATGCTACTTTTGCCAAATGCTATGTTGGAAAATCCTATGTAGTGTAGAATTGTAGAATTGCTAGGGAATTTTCCTAAGTTAAGTTACTATGCCATGCTTAGCCTTGCATATAATGAACTTGCATCAAACTTCCCACCTTGCATATAATGAACTTGCTGGGTAACGCTGTTACTCACCCTTTCCTTTGATCCCTTGCTTAGACTCTGAAGATTCCGAAGACACACCAATGTATGCAGCCGAATGCACAGAAGATGTGTTCTACGAGGATCCTGACCTGTCAGGAGGTGTTGAAGGAGTGGATTACGAAATCCTCTATGGATTAGATGGCAATGAGTCGAACTAGTGCTCTAGTTAGTGGTAACCGACGGAGCCGAGCAGCATAAACCATATAGAATAAGCTGCTAAGCTCAACTCTTAGTTGGAGTTGTTACTTTTAAAATTCCGCTGAAACACTTTATATTTTGGTTTGTAATTTGAATCTTTTCGAAGTCTTGAACTTCTGGTATTGTAATAATATTAATGTGTGTATGTTTGTAATATGGACCCGCAATGTTTCTGTTGTACCACTCCGAGGGATGTGATATTTATGGAACGGTGTTCTATGGATGTGACTATAGTGTACTTCATATGCAGTGGTATGCTGGGTCACTGCAGTTGGTATCAGAGCAAATTGCTTTGACCTTAGGTTGGAAACCCAGTAAAGGGTATTACCTGTAGGAGTGTGTAGCAACGATAAAGAATTCTCTAAAAGAAATATAATGGGTATTTGAATGAGAATATTCCGTTATATGTTTTAGTGCGATAATTCTTTGTTATGATGCAATATATTATTGTTTACTAATAAAAATATTTTTTACATACAGAGTTATGGCACCAAAGTTTCCAAAACAGACTTTGGTAAGGAAAGAGGAGACTCTCGATGATTACCAAGGATCATTCACGGACCAACTTCGTCAACTATTAAAGATTTTTAGTTGTCCAACTAGAATACCAGTGAATACCATAACCGATTATGATCGTCGGATGTTATCCAAGTATCGTGTGAGTATCCAACTCCGAGAGGAGCTTGGATTATCTACCTATAGGTGAAGGTAGGAGTCACTTAGCAGCATATCATGTTGCTGTTGTGGAGGCGATAGCTAATATCCAGGAGCATAAAGACAAGGAGTTGGAAGGTAGCACATTTTCTGTGATTCCTCATGATTCTATAGACTCGGAGCCTATACCGGATCATCTTACATTGGTTAAGAAGTGTCACATCCCAAGATTTTCCAAATCTTGTAATGTGAAAATAAATGAATAAAATAAAACTTTGTTTGATTTTCAGAGCCAGAAGAAACTTTTTGAATTTAAATGGAACTTCAAACCTATTTGGGTTAAATAAAATCCTAAAGGGATTTAAAAGGTTAAACATTTATAAAAGGAAAATAAAATATTTGGAATTGCTATTTTTGAATCTTTCAAATAAAAGGTTTTGGTTTCCAAAGGAAAAGGAAGGATTTTAAAATAAGAAATTATTTTATAGAGCCAAATTAAACCTTGGCCAAGCTTTTGAAATAAAAACATTTTGTTTTGATAAAAATAGTAAAGGCTTATTTAAAATAAAATTAATAAGGGTTTAATATGCAAGTTTTATTAATAAAGGTTTTACTATTTTCCAAAACCTCAAAACTTGTTTTATTTAAAATAGGTTTTCCAAGTAATTTATATTCCTAAATAAAACCTACTGTTTTGGTTTTGAAAATAATTAAATTCCAAAAGGAGTATTTAAATAAAACGAGTCCTATTTGATTTAATAACAATGGTCCAATTTATTTAATTAATAATGGACCCTAAAATAAAATTGATATTTTTTTGGATTTGGAATATTGGATTATGTTACCAAAACAGAACCAAATTCATAGTTGCAAAGTTTAGTGATTGTTTGAATCAATTTGAGTGTAGTTTGATTGTTTGAATTTCAAAACAGAAAATGGAAATAGAAAAAGAAAAGGTTTCAGGAAGAAAAAAATTGGATTTGGACCTAGCCTAGCCGGCCAAGCCCACAACCCAGCAAACCAACCCAGCTTCCCTCCCGAAGAAAAACGCTTGGCACCAACTTACCGACCCGAACAGACGCTGACCGGTGGACCCTCCTTCCCTCTCTCACTCCGCTGACCAACCGACCCCACGCAGCTAGCTCACCCTTCTTCCTCCTCGCGCTAACGACGCCTACCGTTGCTGCCTTTGAAAGCCGCGATCAATTCGCAATAACGCCGCGCCTTAAACCTCGCCGTGACTGCACGCTATTAAGTGCTTGCGTCTTCTCCTCCTTTCCCCTCTGTCACCACACCTCGACTCGCCCTTAGGCTGCTAAATTTTGCTAGAGATCACCCTCTGCTCCGACGAGGTTCGGTGTCGATTCCGGCCAAGTATCACCTCCCCTTGCCTCCCTGACCACGCACCCAGACTCACCACTTCTCGGCGCATCTCCCAGTACCTTTCGTTCGACCACGGGCGCCCTAGAGCGTCGGCTACGACATGCTCTGAACAACGCCGCCGTCCGCTCCAACTCCGACGAGCCCCACAGGTAGTTTCCGACCACCCCGTGCCATCTAGTTCACGCACGCGTCTTCTCCGTGACCTTCCGCACCTAACCATGCCCCTGTCTTGCCTTAGGGCGATCTACAACATCGCCTTCGACCGTGGACAGAGCCGTCTGACGCCGTTGCAAACTCCGGTGAGCGATTCCACCTGACCCCGTGCGCCCCTTGCCACGTCGATCACACGTCGAGCACCACCTCATCCTCGCGAACACGGTAAGCACCCCCTCCGCCTTCCTTGCTTCCTAGAACCACCGCTAGCATCTCGCCGCTAGCCACCGCCAGCGCCGCCAAACTTTGGCAAGCATGCTAGTAACCGTAGGATCTAGATCTGACGGATACGATAAAACGTTAGCGAAGGGGTAAGTAGTGATCCTGTGCCGCACGATTTGGTTAGATCCAACGCACCACAGCACCGATCCGGCCGAACCGGTACCGCCCAATGAATTAGTGCCGCGTGTCACGAGTTCAGTTTAAAAACAGATTTAAAATCTGATTGAGAGATGAATTTCAAACCCTTGTAACTTTGGATCCACACGTCCAAAAATTACAAATTTTATGTCGTTGGATTCAGGAGAGCAAGACCTAGCCAACCATGCCTTTGGTTTAGTAAATAGTATCTGTTTTTTTGCTTGTTTTTGCAGATTCATTTGTGTGCTTGTTTAGATTAGAGAAATTGTTTAAAAATGATTTTTGAGTTAAAACTTTTGCAAAATGGTTTGTGAAGAACCTACTGACCCTAGGAACCAACCCATGGTTTGGAAAATGGATTTGGAAAAGTTTAGAATGGATTAATTGGTTTGGCCCATTTTTAGCTAAATAAAACCATGGTTTGTTTATGAAAATGGTTTTGAGTAAAAACTTTGGAGAAAATGTTTTGGACCAAACCTACTGACCATAAACACCAAGTTTTGAGAAACAACAACTTATTTGGTGAAACCACTTAAGGTTGTGGCATTGAGAAAAATGTTTTTCACCACATAAAATGATGAAAGGATTTGAAAATGGTTTATGGATAAAACCCATTTGCAAATGACTTTGCCATTTTGGTAAATGACCAATTTGGACCTTACAAAGTTTAGAAGCCTAGTGGAGACCATCCTTGCAATAGAACCATCCTTTGCATACTCCCATGCATAACTTATATTCCTTTGCTTTGTGTGTGTGAAATTATTTGTTTGACTTTGGTTTGGAATGTGAGTTGAATTTGTGTTTGCTTGATTGACTTGTAGTGAAGTTAGAGAAGTGTGAGACTAGCAAGATCAAGGAGTGAACCACCATTCCCTACCAAAAAGGCAAGTTACACTATCATCAAAAAGTCCTACTATTTTCATTATACTTAGTGGATTTTGAAACATGCATGAAAATGATTTATACTTATGCTATGCCAAAACCCAATAGGATGCCCTTACATTCCTTAGTGAAAACATTGTAGTTGTACATGCTTAGCCATGATTTATTGTGAAAAGAGATACATGTTGAGATTTTACAAAGTTGAGAAAAGGACTTGTGTTTTATATAATAAAACAAAGACTCAATGAACCACCTAGGTGGAGGATACTTTAAGTTTTGGAGAAGGTGGCAACAAAAGGAACCATATCTATGGTGATCTCTTTGTGTTGTGCTCCAAAAGAAAACCCACCTAGGAAACTTAGAGATTGAACATGTTTCTCCAATTGTGGCTTTCGTGTGCAACCACATGCTATTATGGCTCTGGCTTAGTCAACTACATTGGGAAGACCCATGCATTGTCTTCGCCATCGGACATGGGGATCTGGAATGATTCATGGGTGATGTAGTAAAGCTAGAAATGGTGTATGGGATGTAGCTTTGGTAATACTTCGTGACTGTCTCTATCTGCCAGTACTCCATCTTGGTGAGCACTAATCCAGTAGGCCACTGGTGGCAAAAGGATGGGATTGTGACATGTGGGTAAAGTGTACTCCTTCTGCAGAAGATAAGAAAATCTAAGTACTTAGCCGTGTCCCCGGTTATGGACAATACTGAGCAACTAAAGTTTGAACCATGGGAGATCTCGACATTCTAACTTCTAAAATAAAAACTTGATGCACTTGAGTGTCTACCAAGGAATTCAAAGAGATTTTGTTAAGCTTGATGCACTTGGGGTTACCAAGGAGCTCAAGAGATTTTGATGAAAACATGAACACTTGGGGTTACCAAGGAACTCATGAGAATTTATAAAACTTGATGCACTTGGGGTTACCAAGGAGCTCAAGGGATTTTGACAAGAACTTGAACACTTGAGTGTCTACCAAGGAGTTCAAGGGATTCTTGGAAAAGAGATTTGACAAAGGACCAAAACCATTTTGAAAAGATAGGATAAAATATTGCTTTGTGCAAATAAGCCTTAAACTCTACTTAGCCAAAATTGCATGTAATGATAGGATCTACCTATAATCTACATAGTAGTGAAACTTGCCAATACAATTCAAATGTATTGACCCTTGTGGCTGTAACTTGTAACGTTGCAGGTTTGATTGATTTTAGTGAAGATTGATTGATTAGGATTACAAAGTCTACAACCAACATTTGCCTGTGGCACTTTGAAGATGAAGGACCCCATGACTATAGTTATTCCGCTGCAATGTAATGTAATAGCCAAATGAGCTATGTATGATGTAATAAAATTATGTTATTCCTGGTTATAAAGTTATATTATGACCCTTGTTTCTTGATATTACATCTAAACTGTGGATGCTAGCTATTGATCCAGGGACTAGCATTGTAAACACAGGGGACACCACCTTATGTTATATAAAGGCTGGGCCACTCCCTCTACAAGAAGCATCCTAAGTTAGCTTCCAAGTTTATGGATAGATACTGAACACTTGTTGCGTCTTTTTATAAGACACATCAAGTTATTGTCGAATATAAAAATGACATGTTAGAGGATCTAACTGATACGGAAAGGAGGAAGAAGTTAGCATTCCAGTTGGATAAGGAAGCCAGCAGTAGTACAAAACCCATCTTTAAGGATATACCTATAGATCCTGAATCTTTTACACCATATCCTTATTTACCGAGGCCTGAACCTATATATGATCCTGCTTTAGATATGAGGTATGCAGTACCATGGGGTTCGGAGGACGGTTCTAATTCAGAACTTCCTATTGAGAATTTTGATGGTTGGAGAATGGGATCATCCGAAGGATCCCAGGAACACCAGATGTCCATAGATAGTTCTGACAGAAATGTTGGACAATCTAGCTGGATGGGTGCAAGAATTAACCTTAGTAACAGGAGTGGACGTACCATATTCATAGATAATCGGGAGGAAGAAGAAGATCCTGAGGAGAGAGTGTTTGAATCATCAACACCTTCTCAAAACCCAGGGAATAGACATTATCCGGTGTTTAACTATCTTGCCCAACAGAGCACCTGGGGAGCAGCAGGATCTGCGTATTCTGTTGATGACTCAAGGAATGAAGCTTAGGAGATGCAAGCGGGTGATAATGTTGAATATGTTTCTAAAGACTTTTCAGCTGAGCTAGAGGGAGTCAATGCGCTCAGGTTGAGTAATGACTCAAGTACTGACACTTCAGATACTGAGTATGTTCCTTCTGGAAGGCCATTTGTTCTACAAACTGTGCGACGGACGTCACGTCAGCACGGTTGGTTATCAGGCATGTATGATGAACGTAGTAGTTACTAGAAGCAGGCGACTATTTAGTAAGTATCGGGTACCGTGTACTGTAATCCGAGAAAATAAGGTAGTTAGATAAATAAGGTAGTGTTATGGTTATGCCTATATGGTATATGTTGTTAGGACTTTGTATTATTAAGATGTTGTAATGTATAATATGTGAAATGCATATTTGGATTATATTTGGATTTTCATTGTGTGACTAGTTCTGTGCGTAAAGTCAAGCTCAGAACACATGTGCATGATGTAATTATGAGTATTCGCTTTATGTTGCAGGACTAGGTGGTCATGGACACGGGTGTAGAAACCGAATCTGAACAGCATCAAATGGAACTTGAGGCCAAGGAGAAGGCCGATGCAGATGCAGGAAATCAGGGAACATTACCACCACCACCAATGAGGCCGGTAATGGATCAGAACTTTATACATTGTATGCAAATGATGCAAGAAAACCAAAACAAGTTCATGGAAGAGCTGCTAGGACGAGCTGGGAATCAGAGAGCACCTGAAGGTGGAGGAGTGAGTCTTTCTGACTTCTAGAATGCAAGGCTGTTACCTTTTGTATCAGCCCCTGAACCAATGGATACAGAAGATTGGCTAGCAGATACAGAAAGGAAGTTGAAGACTGTAGGTTGTAATGATGAGGAGAAACTGAGGTATGCAACTCATCTTCTGACCGGACCTGCAGCATCATGGTGGGAAAATTAGTTAGCCATGCAACAGCCAGGAAGGGAGTATACTTGGGAAGAGTTAAAAAAGAGATTCTATGAATATCATGTTTCAGAAAGTGTTATGAAGTTGAAGCGAAGAGAATTTGAGGAGCTTCAGTAGGGATATAATAGTGTCATCAAGTATATTAGGGAGTTTAGCCAACTGTCTCGTTATGCTGAGGAAGAAGTTAATAGGGAAGAAAAGAGGAAGAAGCGTTTTCTGCGTGGGTTAAATCCATTTGTGAGGATGCAGTTAAGGCTGGCTAATAAGCAAACCTATCAGCAGTTGCTGGATGCAGCTATCACTTTTGAAGATGACTACAAGAATGTCCAAGAGGATAGGAGGAAGAGAGCCAAGAAGGAAACTAAGAGGATTCAGGCAAGTAAACCTAAACCCAATCTGGAGTTCAAACCTCGGAACAAAGCCTATAGCAACAATTACAATAACAAGGGCAGTGGTGGAAATCAGTCCAATCCTAGGAGGAATGTTATCTGTAACAATTGTGGAATTCCAGGGCATTTCCAGAGAGAATGCAAAAAGGCAGTAGTTATCTGTTACGGTTGTGGCCAGAAGGGTCATATCAAGCCCGATTGTCCGAGCAAACCACCAGGTGGTTGGCCTACCAAGGGTGGAGGACAAGCCAGTGGAGGAAATAGACAACCCAATCGAGGAGGAAATAATATCAAGAACAACAGTGATAAGAGGAACAGACCTACCGGGAAGCTGAATTGCGCAACCCTAGAGGAGGTGGATAACTCGGACCATGAAGTGATAGGTACGCTCATATCCTTACCAATCCCGACAAAGTTCTATTTGATACTAGTGCAAATACTTCATTCATTTCTGAAGAATTCTGTGGTAAATTCGGGATTAGAAGGGCAACGTTAGAAAACCCTATGTCCGTAGTTACGGCAGGGGAAATGTGATTATACGCCACATTAAGCAAGATCAGGTTATCTCGATCTATGGTTGTACATACTTTGCGGACCTTTACATGATTCCTTTGAAGGGAATTGCAGTAGTGCTAGGGATGGACTGGATGACTGAACATGGGGCTCAGATAAATTGTGAGGAGAAAACTGTCTCAATCAGAACTCCAAGTGGAGAAAGAATAGTTTATCAAGCACATAGGCACATATCATGGTGGATCTTCAGTTGAACTCAATGAAGGAGGTCAAGTTGGAAGATATTCCTGTAGTAAATGAGTTTCAAGATGTTTTTCCCACAAAGTTACCTGGAATGCCACCCGATCGGGAAATAGAGTTCACTATTGATCTAATTCCAGGTACAACACCAATAGATCAAGCACCATACAAGATGGGACCAAAAGAATTAAAAGAACTCAAAGAGCAAATTGATGAGTTAGCCAGAAAAGGATTTATTCAAGAAAGTGTATCCCCATGGGGAACACCGGTAATCTTTGTGGATAAAAGGGATGGTGGAAGAAGGATGTGTGGGGACTACAGAAATCTGAACAATGTTACCATAAAGAATAAGTATCCCTTACCGAGAATTCAAGATCTGTTTGATCAAGTGAAGGGAGCTGGAGTATTCTCTAAGATCGATCTACGATCTGGATACCATCAGATAAAAATCAAACCAAAGGATGTTCCAAAGACAGCATTTGTCTCAAGATATGGCACCATGAGTATCTTGTAGTACCATTTGGATTGACCAATGCACCAGCAATATTCATGAACCTGATGAACAAAATCTTCATGCCATATTTGGATAAGTTCATCATAGTCTTCATTGATGATATTCTGATATATTCCAAGGATAAGGAAGAGCATACTGATCATTTGAGAATAGCATTGCAGACTCTAAGAGAACATAAATTTATGCTAAGTTCAGTAAGTGTGAATTCTGGTTAGATGAGGTAGAATTCCTCGGTCATGTGATCAGTAAAGATGGAATTGCTGTAAATCCATCCAAAGTTCAATCAGTACTATAATGGACTGCACCAACCAATGTGAAACAAATTCGAGGTTTCTTCGGGATGGCTGGTTATTATCGGAGATTCATTGAAGGTTTCTCCAAAATAGCTGGACCAATGACAAAATTGTTAAGGAAGAATGCACCATTCAATTGGGATGAGAAGTGTGAAACAAGTTTTCAGGAGTTAAAGACCATGTTAACTACCGCTCCAATTCTAGCAGTTCCAGAAATAGGGAAAGACTTTACAGTATAATGTGATGCATCTAAAGAAGGTTTGGGTTGTGTGTTAATGCAAGATCAGAATGTGATTGCTTATGGATCAAGACAACTGAAACCACATGAATTCAACTATCCAACTCATGATTTAGAGTTAGCAACAATAGTCGTTGCTCTAAAGGGATGGAGGCATTTTCTTTATGGAGCCAGATGTGAGTTATACACTGACCATAAAAGTCTCAAATATTTCTTTACCCAAAAGGAATTGAATATGAGACAAAAGCGTTGGTTGGAACTAATCAAAGATTATGATTTAACAATCAATTATAACCCGGGAAAAGAAAATGTTGTAGCAGATGCTTTAAGTCGTAAAGTGCAGATATTTAGCCTAGCAATCGGGAGCTACCAAAAGAGTTACAGATGGACTTGGAAAGATTAGAGCTTCAATTTATTAGAACAAATATTCTTGGAGGATTAGCTACTATGCAGGTAGTTGCAGAACAGGATCAGTGATCTTAAGCACAAAAATTTTAGACATCAAGCAGAAGATCCTTTCATTGCTAAAGAAATTCGGAGGATTTCTCAAGGGCAAACATCAGTTTTTCGCCTAGGAGATTATGAGTCTTTGTGGTTCCAAGACCGTCTTTGTGTTCCAGATGTGACTGAGATTCATGATGTCATACTCAGAGAAGCACATGAAACACCATATTCTATACATCCAGGAAGTACTAATATGTACATGGATCTGAAAGAATTATTCTGGTGGAATAACTTGAAAAGAGACATTGCAAAATATGTATCAGAATGCTATACTTGCTAAAGGGTGAAGGCTAAACATCAAAGTCCAGCAGGAACATTGCAACCTTTGGAAATTCCCGAATGGAAATGGGAGGAAATTGGTATGGACTTCATCACAGGATTGCCCATGACACCTAAACAGAAGGATATGATATGGGTAATTGTTGATAGACTCACTAAAAGTGCACATTTTATTCCGTTAAATCAGAAGGATAATGCCGAGAAGTTAGTGGAAGTTTACATCAAAGAGATAGTAAGTAAGCATGGAGTGCCCGGGAAGGTCGTAACTGATAGGGGATCAGTGTTCACTTCGGCATTTTGGAAACAATTACATGAAGCACTTGGTTCAAAGTTAGATTTTAGCACAGCTTATCATCCAGAGACAGGGGGTCAAACGGAAAGAAACAATCAAATACTGGAAGACATGTTAAGGGCTTGTGCATTAGATTTTGGAGGTTCGTGGGAAGATCATCTACTGTTGGCAGAATTTTCTTACAATAATAGCTATCAGAGTAGTCTGAAGGCAGCTCCATATCAAGTATTGTATGGAAGGAAGTGTAGATCACCAATATGTTGGTATGAGCCTGGATATAGCAAAGAGTTTGCGCTAGACTATATCAAGGAAAGACAAGATATCATTGATAAATCAAGGATAGATTGAAAATAGCTCAAAGTAGGCAGAAAAGTTATGCTGATCAAAATCGAAGATCATGGCATCCGGAAGTGGGAGACATGGTATATTTGAAGGTAAGCCCAATGAAAGGAGTTAAAAGGTTTGGAGTTAAAGGAAAATTGAGTCCAAGATATATTGGACCATTCAAAATACTGAGTCAGAAAAGGACTATAGCTTATGCTTTAGAGTTACCCACAAGATTGGCTCAAGTTCATAATATTTTCCATGTGTCACAACTCCAGAAATGTCTGAAAATTCCTGATGATGCAATCACACATCAAGAGATATAATTACAAGCAGACCTAACTTATGTTGAAAAACCCTGTAAAATGTTGGAAGAAAACTGGAAAAGGTTGAGAAACAGAGCAATCAAGTATTGCAAGGTACAGTGGGAACATCATCCCCAAAGAGAAGCCACCTGGGAGAAAGAATATGATTTATGAAAAGCCTATCCAGAACTGTTCAGGTACACTTCAACAAACTTCGGGATGAAGTTTAATTTAAGGGGGAAAGTCTGTAACATCCCAGCATTTAGGAACCAACAAAGGGTAGATTTAGGAATCTATGCAATTGCATGCATTCATCTGTAAAAATGTGGGTAAATTTTTCGCCAAATAAAAACTTATAGTGATCAAAGTTTCTTTCACTCTTTAAGTTTAGGAATAGCCTTGGAGAATGATCGTTATAAACTTTGACATGATCTTTATGGATTAGTGTGTTTTGGGGAAATGAATTTGAATTCAAACTTGAGATTTGGATTTATATTTTTAAAAGATTAAGATTATGTTTGAGTAATATTATTTAATTAAGAAATAATATTTAATAAATCAAACTTTAAATAACATAAGACAATCAAGTAAATGAATATTTATTCCATATATTTATTCAATGAATAAGTTACAAAATGTCACTTATGAAGTTGATAAAGAATCATTACAATAGTAAATTATAAAAGGAGGAATATTTACATATTGAGAAATATTACAATCTTTCTTACATAGGAATAAAATAAAGATTACAAGGGAACTATTCTATAAAGAAAACGCAAACCTATTCTAATCTTGAATCTTCAAGTCTTGTACCTGCAAAACAAAGAATAAACAAAAAGAAAGAAAATAAAGTTTAAGGTATTATTACTCTCAGTAGTGAACAGTGAGATGCACTGTTCCACATATCATCATTGAGTAAATCCTTAGGGGCAAGTTTCACCAATATGAAAGAACTACATCTTTCATAATTAATAAGCCCTAAATCAAATGATTCCAGTCAGTAAGAGGGGCAAGTTTCACCAGGCAGATAAATGTAATCAGATAAAAAGGTAGATCATCCCCTGAGCATGTCCATAAGGATGCAGCAGGCACACATGCAGCTTACACACCTAAATGCATGGTGTGTGTTGTCAAACACAGCCACAGCTGCCCACACAATCAAAACAGCTCAACATAGCCGTGGGCAAGCACCACAGCACCATTTCCTTGCACATACACATCAAGCATCAGCAGCCTAGCCACAGCCAAACCAAACCAAACGAACCACACACCAGATCATCCCAGTACTCACCAAGATGGTGACATAAGGAGGGGGTGGATCAGGTGGATAGCAAGGAAAAGGCCAAGCTAACAGGAACCAGAAGGTGGATAGCAAGATCAAGGACAAGCTTCCAGGAGGTGGAAGTAGCAGGAGCAGCATCAGGAGAAGAACAAGATCAAGCCAGCAGCATAAGACAGCAAGATCAAGTCACCTGATCAACCAGCAACCACAACAACAACCAACTGTTGTGGTAAGTTATATAAAATCCACACAAGATCTGTTTATCATATCTATATAGGGATCCATGTGTTGATCTATATTTAACTTCTCAGTATTCACCCAAGTGGTGTGAATACATCATAGAAGATTGCAAACACAAAAAAAGCCATAAGTAAAATATACAGATCCAACCAGGATCTCAGAACAACCTCATTGATCCTGTCTATAAAGCCATATCTTATACTTCAAGAATAAATACAGCCAAGAATTGGAATTCTAGGCACATCTCTTAAAAAGGAGTAGCACCTTAGAATTCCTAGATCTTATGGATCCATATAACTGAAGAAGCATACCAATCATTTTCCCAACTTTGACTCAAGAACTAGTAGTTGCATCACTACCAGAACAAACCTATGAGGAACAGCAAGATAGGAACCTAGTCCCTAAGCCTCAGACCAACATCATAGGCATTGGTGTTTAAAGAAAGAAGTTTCCAATTTATCTTTGGCATTAATCCAATCTTAAACATTAACAAAATCATTTCCAAGTTTATGTATACAGAACATCACTGTACGAAACTAATTAACCTCAATCTGCATATGAATCCATAAGTCAACAATTACAGATACAATGAATAAATCACTCACAACATCATTGTCCATAACCAAATCATGACAGTAGTGAACTTCCAAATCACTAGGATTCACAAGTAATGATTCCACAGAAGCACTACCATTTGAATCATACCAAATTACCACTGGAATTAGTCTGGTAAGCCGCTAGCATCAACAAATCCCAATTATAAACCATAATCGACATCAAACAACCATTCACCATCCTCAATGACCATTACTACTTATATCTATTCATCATATATAACCACAATGGAGGGATGAAACCTAATCAGGACATGAACCCTAATCAGGGGTAGCCACTAGAAACACACAGGACGGGGTGGCATAGTACGGAGAGCATGAGAGGTAAGAAAGAACAACATACTGGAGGTTGTAGCTGCGGCCGAGAAGAGGAATTAGAGGGGTCGACGAACACGACGGCATGGGGAGCACCCCAAGGGGCGCTGCAACCCGCACCGAGCCGAGGCGGCGACCAAAGCAACACTTGAGGGCGAGCAACACCACCCCAGCAACATCAAAACACCCACAGCACCACGGGCGCGACGGCGGCGGTAGCACCAGCACCACCCCAAACCCTAGGGTTCGGGACGGAGCCGACCTGGCCACAGGAGAGCCCCAAATCCATATCTAAATGGACTGGAGGAAGGAGCGGGGTCAGCAACCATGCAATGCACCACGGCGGCAGCCAGAGAGGACCACGGCGGCGTGAATCGCCCCGGCGGTGGTATCGGCGACCACGGGGTCGAGGAAGAAGGAGAGAGGGGAACGAGAGAGAAGGACAAGGAGAGTGGGCTGAGGGGGCCAACCCTTCGGGGGAGCCTTTTGGTCTTGATCACTTGGGCCAAAACAACCCAATAAGCCCAACAAAGCCAACACAACATCCTAAAGAAAGTTTTAATAATTAAGAAAAGACCAAAATACCCCTGAACTTAAATAAATTCTAGAAAAAAAATCTAAAAATTATAAATAATTTTTTTTTGGATTCATAATAATCCAATATATCTAAATAAATTAAGAACTAAATTTTTATGCATATAATTTTTATCAAGAATTTTATAATATTTATATTCCTTATGGAATTTAATAAAATTAAAGAAAGAAGATAAAAATAAATAAAAATCACTTTTATTATATATTAATATTTTAGTATTTTAGAAAAATACTGAATAAATATCTAATATCATTCTTGTATTTGAATGATAATTCTTAAAGTAATTATTAAATAAATAAAATTCAAATAAAATAAAATAAAAAACACAATATTCAATAAATAGTAATAATTAATATTTATAAATCCTTAACTACTTAAAAGAATTTTTGTAATTTAAATAATGGGGAGAACACACAAAAATAAATAATGCATTACATTACTTTGCATAATCATTTTGCTTCTTTAAATATTGTCCTTACCGGGCAATAATGATGTTTTGTAGACATAGAAGCTCAAGGTCCAGTGCAAGCATCCGACTTCACTACCTTGCAATCACAAGGCAAGTTCATCACTTGCTCATGTCCTTTGTAGAGTCTTTATCAAAGTATTTGCAAATTGTGTGTTATCATCTATACTCCAAAGAAATAAAATATTATTTTCTCAAATAAATAAATCTTAGGTATCATCCTAAGGGATGATATAATGTAGTAATAGAACTTAGGTTTCTATTTGCAACAATGATGATTAATTAGGGACCTAATAACCCATGACATCAGTGATTCTAGCGTCGTATATTACGCGTTAACCATGAGATTTGGAATGGGACAGAGAAGTCAATTGTATCTTCTTCCTCTCGCATGTAGCCGGATGTGCAGGTCGTGGCTGTTTTCACTCGTAGTGTGCATATTAATTGGTAATTCATAGAGGTTATGCATCATATGGGTGGGAACCCTCAATGTCCCACGATAATTCTGGCATCTAACGGTCTGTACAAACCATTGCCGTAATTCAATGTGTGGGCATGGTGTACACGAAGGAGGCATGCGAGGTCGCGAAGGCGGAAGTGATTGGCTTGGATCACCTACTAGGCCCCACATCAAGGAATTGTGGATGGGAAAGTACGCTCGGTTGTGCAACAAGGAGTTGATCTCTCATGGGTAAAGTAACGCACCTCTGTAGAGTGTAAGAAAAGTAACTTGTTACTCCCAGTTGCGGGAAGGAGCTACAAACGCGACAGGAGAAGGACATCCATGAAAGTTCTGGTCAACCTATGAAGGCTGATGGTTATAGATTTTCATAATAAAATCAATCTTTGAAGAAAGATTTACAAAAACGGCATAGTGCCAAGGACTTATAGTCCGAGGTGGTAGATAGAGCATCAAACTTCCCACCTTGCATATAATGAACTTGCTGGGTAACGTTGTTACTCACCCTTTCCTTTGATCCCTTGCTTAGACTCTGACGATTCTGAAGACACGCCAATGTATGCAGCCGAATGCCAAGAAGATGTGTTCTACGAGGAGTCTGACCTATCAGGAGGTGTTGAAGGAGTGGATTACGAAATCCGCTATGGAGTATATGGCAATGACTCGAACTAGTGCTCTAGTTAGCCGTAACCGACGGAGCCGAGCAGCATGAACCATATAGAATAAGCTGCTAAGCTCAACTCTTAGTTGGAGTTGTTACTTTTAAAATTCTGTTGAAACACTTTACATTTTGGTTTTTAAGTTGAATCTTTTCGAAGTCTTGAACTTCTGGTATTGTAATAATATTAATGTTTGTATGTTTGTAATATGGACCCGCAATGTTTCTGTTGTACCACTCTGAGGGATGTGATATTAACGGAACGGTGTTCTGTGAATGTCATATCGACGACTATAGTGTACTACACATGCAGTGGTATGCTGGGTCACCGCAATCCATCATAGAGGATTTTTGAATGCTAAAGTCATAGTCATAAGAAAACCATACAAGTAAAACCAGGATCTCAGACCAACATCATTGATCCTGGATATTAAGGCCAAATCCTATATTCCAATATGACCATAGCCAAGATTATGAATTTTGGGCACATCTCTTAAAAGAGTAGCATCCTAGAATCCATAAATCTTATGGATCCATACAAAACCATGAGCACACCAATCATTTTATGAAAGGGATTTCATAATAAGTAACTGGTATCACTACCAGAACATATCTATGAGGGACAGCAAGATAGGAACCTAGTTCCTAAGCCTCATACCAACATCATAAGCACTAATGTATAAAGAAAGAAGCTTTCAACTTATTTTTGGCATTAATCCAATCTTATGCACTAATAGAATCAAGCCTAGTTGTAGAACCTAGATGTGTGTACCATTTTAAGATGGTGTCACAAGAACAGATTCTAAACCAAGCATATTAAGTACCTAGCTTTCATAAATAAACTGACAAGAAACTAATCATCATTTTCCTGGAATAGATCACCAGGAATCATTTCCAAAGTTATGTATACAGAGCATCACTGTAAGAAACTGATTAACCTCAATCTGCATATGAATACATAAGCCAACATTAAAGATGCAGTGAATAAATCACTGACAAAACCACTATCAATAACAAGATCATGACAGTAGTGAACTTCCAAATCACTAGGATCCACAAGTAATAATTCCACAGTAGCACTATCATTTAAACCATATCCAATTACCAATTGGAATTAGTCTGATAATCCACTAGCATCACCAAAAAACCAATTGTAGACAGTAATCGACATCAAGTAACCATTCACCTCCTCAATTACCATTACAACTAATTTCAATCCATCATATATAACCAAAAACAGAGGGATGAACCCTAATCAAGTCATGAACCATAATTAGGGATGGCCACTACAGGCACACCGATGAAATCAAAGGAGACAGAGGACAAAAGGCACCGGAGGTGATCAAGACCAAACTCACTAGTGGTCCTTGCTGTAGATCAGAAGAGGAAGCAGAAGGGCCGACGAGCGCACGTCGGCATGGAGAGCACCCCAAAGGGCGCTGCAACCCGCACCGAGCCGAGGCGGCGGCCACCGCAGCGCATGAGGATGCACAACACCACCACAGCAACGCACGAGCACCTCACAGCACCACGGGGGCAACATCGAAGGCATCACCGACAGCACCCCAAACCCTAGGGTTCGGGATGGAGCCAGCCTGGCCGAAGGAGAGCCCTAGAGCCAAATCGAAATGGAACAAACAAAGGGGCGGGGTCAGCAACCTCGCCATACACCACGACAGTGTCCAGGGAGACCCAAGGTGGCGTGAATTGCACGACATCGGTGTCAGCAGCACCACAGGGTCGAGGAAGAAGGAGAGAGAGAGAGAGAGAGTGTGTGTGTGTGTGAAGTGTACTAGGCCGATAGGGCCAGTACCACTTTGGGGAGTTGTTTTGACCTGGCCAATTGGGCCAAGTTTGGCCAAAAAAAATTAATAATTTAGCTAAAGACCAAAATACCCCTAGGATTTAATAAATTCTAGTAAATAAAAGAAACACCCTAAAAATACAAGTAATATATTTTTAGGTTTATAATAATTCAAGCTACTTTATTAAATTAATAAGTCTATTTTTAATAGCCTAAAATTAGGTTAAAGATTTTTGTAATATATGTTCCTTATGGAATTTTATAAAAATCAATAAAATACCTAAAAATAAATAAAATAACTTTTATCATCCTTAATTATTATAGTATTTTAGAAAAATACAAAAGGGATATTTAAGTTATCAAAATAAAATCTTCTAAAGTAAAATACTTATTCTTAAAAAGAATATTAATAAAATAATTATAGGAGTTAAAATAAACTAAAAATTAGTTTTAAACTCTATTAATAATATATTACATTATAAAAATAGTAAATGTAATATTTATAAAATATTAAAGGTTATTCATGAAAATGAATTCCTTTATTATTTAAAGAAATTCCAGAAACTAAAATATTGGGTAAAACACACAAAGAAGATAAATAATAAATAATGCATTACATTACTATGCATATTCATTTTGCTTCTTTAAATATTGTCCTTACCGGGCAATACTAATGTTTTGTAGACATAGAAGAACAAGGTCCAGTGCAAGCATCCGACTTCACTACCTTGCAATCACAAGGCAAGTTCATCAGTTGCTCATGTCCTTTGAAGAGTCTTTACCAATGTATATTATAAATTGTTTGTTATCATCTATGTTTCAAGGAAAGAAAATATTATTTTCTCAAATAAATTGATGATATCATCCTAAGTGATGTTTTAGTAGGGCAATAGTAGTTAGGTTTCTATTTGCAACAATCATAATCATCTAGGAATTTAACAACCCATGACATCAGTGATTCTAGCACCGTATATCACGTGTTAACCATGAGATTTGGAATGGGACGGAGAAGTCGGCTGTATCTTCTTCCTATCGCATGTAGCCAGATGTGCAGGTCGTGTCTGTTATCCTCATAGCGTGCTTTAATTGCTAATTCATAGAGGATATGCATCATATGGGTGGGAACCCTCAACGTCCCATGATAGTTATGGCATCTAACGGTCTGTACTAACCATTGCTGTAATTCAATGGGTGGGCATGGTGTACACCAAGGAGACATGCGGGTCGCAAAGGGGGTAGTGATTGTCTTGGATCACCTACTGGGCCCCAAATCATGGAATTGTGGACGGGAAAGTACGCCCGGTTGTGCAACAAGGAGTTGATCTCTCATGGGTAAAGTGACGCACATTTGTAGAGTGTAAGAATTGTAACTTGTTACTCCCTGTTCTGGGAAGGAGCTACGAACGCGGTAGGAAAGGAACTCCATGAAAGTTCTGGTAAACCTGTGAAGGCTGATGGGCATAGTTTTTAACAATAAAATCAATCTTTGAAGAAAGATTTACGAAAACTGCATAATGCCAAGGACTTATAGTCTGAGCTGGTAGATAGAGCATCAAACTTACCACTTTGCATATAATAAACTTTCTGGGTAACGTTGTTACTCACCCTTTCCTTTGATCCCCTGCTTAGACTCTGAGGATCCAGAAGATACTCCAATGTATGCAGCAGAATGTCAAGAAGATGTCTTCTATGATGAGCTTGACCTGCCGGGCGGTGTGGAAGGGGTGGACTACGAGATCAAATATAGTGTGGGAGGCAACGAGTCAGATTAGTTGCCTTAGTAGTAGTAGCGAATTGAGCCGAGCAACATGAACAATAAATAATAATAAGTTGTTGATCTCAATTTGGAGTTGAAGTTGTCACTCTAAACCTTCCGCTGAAACACTTTATATTTGGTTTGTAATTTTGAATCTTATGAAGTCTTGAACTTCTGGTATTGTAATAATAATGTGTGTATGTTTGTAATATGGACCCGCAATGTTTCTGTTGTACCACTCTGAGGGATGTGATATTTATGGAACGGTGTTCTGTGAATGTCATATCAACGACTATAGTGTACTACACATGCAGTGGTATGCTGGGTCACCGCACCCTGGCTTTGCGAAACAAGATGGATGGGGAAGGAGTGGGGGAAGTGGCATCAAAATAGAGGGCAGCACGCTCGTCCCCTGACTTGACAAGACAGGTGAAGAGACGCGTTCCTTGTAGGGTTTGTTGCATGGAGAAAACAATTCTATCACAAGAATATACAAAACCAATATCTAATCTATGGCAAAGCCAAGATCTAATCTACTATATCGGTGCAACGAGATTGTAGAGAACTAACCCTCGTAGATCCAAAGTGTTAACAAGATTAGATTTTGTGGTTGATTTAGTCGATCACTTGTCGATCTCAAGATCGCGTAGACGATCCTTCCGGCGTAGCGTTCCGGCGGCGCTTCCGCACTCTGTCACACGTACGGAGTCGATGAAGACCTTCCTCTCCCTGTTCCAGCGGGCAACAGAGGTAGTAGATCTCCTCGTAATTCCAGCAGCACGTCGGCGTGGTGGTGGTGGAGGAGGAGAAGATTTATGCAGGGCTTCGCCTAAGCCGGAGAAGTATGGTGGAGGAGAGAGGGGTGCGACGGCTAGGATTGTAGGCGCCAGGGGACAAGGGGCCAAGGGGGTGCGCCACCACCCCTTATTATATTGTAGAAGGGTGGAGGCCAAGGGGGTTCCTAGCCCTAGCCGAGTCCCCCCCCCCCAAGTAGGCCACAAGGGGAAGAGTTGGGGACTTGGCCCCCAAGTCTCCCCTCTTTCCAAAACTAGGGTTTGACTATTCAAATTGGGTTTTGACCCTTTTTTCCTAGTGTTGGTCGGATAGCCCTTTGGGCTTGGTGCGGCTGGCCCCTAGGGCCTCCACGGCATGCCACAATTCAAGTGACCCCTCCCGGGGTGGTTTACCCACTGGTGGACCTTCTAGAACATTCTAGAAGTTCCGGTCAAAATACCGGAAATTTTTCCGAACCCTGGAAAACCACTTTCCTTCTGAATCTAATTCTCCGGACCATTCCGGATATCCTCGTGATGTCCTGGAGACAATCCGAGAATCTGAACAACATTCGGTCTCCAACTCATATTTGACATCTACTTAAACAACATTGATTCCTTAAGTGTGTCACCCTATGGTTCGTGAACTATACAGACATGATCGAGACACCTCTCCGATCAATAACCAATAGCAGGACCTGGAGATCCATAGTGGCTCCCACATGTTCAATGATGACTTCGTGATCGAATGAACCATTCATATATGATACCGATTCCCTTTGTCGCGCGATAATTTACTTATCCGAGGTTTGATCGTCAGTATCTCTATACCTAGTTCAACCTTGTTACCGATAAGTAATTTTTACTCATTCCGTGATATGACATCCCTTGTGACCTAGTCACATTCTTGTAAGCCAATTGGATGACATTCAACCGAGAGGTCCCATAGTATATCTATCCATCATATGGATGGACAAATCCCACTATTGATCCATGTGCTTCAACACATACTTTCAGAATACCCAATGCCACCTTTATAACCACCCAGTTACGGAAGTGGTGTTTGATGTCATCAAAGTACTCATTTGGTGACGGTGATTAACATGATCTCATGGTCGAAGGATTAGGTTAGTATGTATCTAAAATCTTGTAGCAAAACAAACTTAATGACTTGATCTTATGATATGCTTACTATGGGTGTGTGTCCATCACATCATTCTCCTAATGATATGATCTTGTTATTAATAACATCCAATGTCCATGATCAGGAAACTATCACCATCTATAAATCAACAAGCTAGTTTAACAAGAGGCTTACTAGGGACTCTTTTATGTTTACAAAACACACAAGTATTAATGTTTCCGGTTAATACAATTATAGCATGGGATGAAAATATTTATCATAAACACAAAGATATAATAATAACCACTTTATTATTGCCTCTTGGGCATATCTCCAACAGTCTTTCACTTGCACTAGAGTCAATAATCTAGATTACATTGTAATGTACCTAACACCCATGGCGTTCTAGCATTGTTCATGTTTTGCTCTAGGGATAGGTTTAGTCAATGGATCTGCCACATTCATATATGTGTGTACTTTGCAAATATTTATGTCACCATCTTGGACATGCTCGCGAATAGCATGAAAGCGTAGCTTGATATGCTTCAGCTTCTTGTGTGATCCTGGCTCCTGCGCATTGGCTATGGCACCCATGTTGTCACAATAGATAGCCATTGGGTCCAACGCACTAGGAATCACACCAAGTTCTGTAATGAACTCCTTCATCCATATCGCTTCTTGTGTAGCCTCCGAAGTAGCTATTCCGATTCAGTTGAAGATATCGCAACAACACTTTGCTTAGCACTCCTCCAGCTCACCATTGCACCATTCAAAGTGAATACATATCCAGACTATGACTTAGAGTCATCCGGATCATTGTTCCAACTAGCATCGGTGTAACTGTTTACAACGAGCTCTTCATCACCTCCATAATAAAGAACCATATTCTTAGTCCTTTTCAAGTACTTCAGGATATTTTTGATCGCTGTCCATGTAAGATCCCTCCTTTATAAAGGAAAATATCCCTGTGATTGCAATGCTAGTCCCTGGATCAATGCTAGCATCCACAGTTTAAGATGAAGTACACAGAAACAAAGGTCTTTATTACAAGTCATTCCAGAGACAAACATAGTCTTTTACAAACTCCATGGCCACAGGCCTAGTACAAGAGTTTAAATATGTAATAAGATAAATAAGTCTTCATCTGCATGTGCCACAGGCAAGCATGTTGAGTATAGACTCATAACCCCTAATCACCATCAGAATAACCTGCAACATCACAAGTTACAGCCACAGTGGGTTCATACATTGGAATAGTATTGGCAAGTAATACCTTAGTATAATATTGGCAACTAGATACTATATGCATTTGGCTAAGTGTAGCTTAGGCTTGCTTTGCTCAAAATAGGTTTTTCCTATTAGTTGAAAGCACTAAGTTTTTCTTTGACAAAAACTTTCCCAAGGAACCACTAATAGAAATTGGGGAACCTTCACCCTTGTTCAACCACAAGTTTTACTTAGAAATTGGGATGAGGAGATTCTTGATAGCTTCCATGTCTTGATGCTCAAATTGTCCTTTACCAGGGACATGGCTAAGTACTTAGATTCTTCCATCTGCAGTGGTTGTGCACTTTCCCCACAAGACTTGATTTTCACCAAGACAGGACCTTTCAGAAGCCTTCCCTTAGACCAAATGGACGCGCTCCAACCTATCATCCCACTACCACCAACTGTCCAAATGGCTAAGTTATTGCAACCTATGTGATCCAGGCAGATCCCATATTGCCAAGTGGCTGCACTAGAAGCTTCTTAACATATGGCATCTCAAATCCCTTTGTTCCTGGGTGGCTTTCCACAAGTGAGATACACAAGGTAAACCATAGAAATGGGCCTCGTGTAACCACTCAACACAAACCATTCCTTCCATTCCACCCAGGTGTTTCATTTACTTAGTTGTTTTATTAACAAAACATAAGTCCAAAGACTTAGAAATATTTTCTCATATCATGAATATATAACCACCCTTGGTTGCTACTAGTTAGGCTAAGTATGGTATTGACAAGAATCTTAACTTAGAAATTTCTAGCAATTCTACAACTACTAGGATTTCCCAAGCATAGCATATAGATCAAAATTTCTAGCAAAATATTTCTAATGCATAGTTGAAAAACATAGGAATAAAATCATGAAGTACCACTTGCCTTGGTAGTTTGGGGAGTAGCAACAATCCTCACAATCACAATCACTATTTGCACCAAAATCTAGACATAAAATAATGGTATAAAATCACATACACAATATATACAAGCAAAAATACATGAATGTATGCAAAATGCCATGTGATGATTTTCTACACCAAACAAGACAAGCGCACAGCACTGAATCATAAACAAGTACAAAACAAGCCAAATAAACTTTATTTGAATAACAAAACATTTTCCAAATAATTACTATACTCAAATTATCCTTACAAATGTTTCTGCAAAAACAATCATTTTAACAGAGGCAAAACATTAAACACATTGCATAAACAGAAAGGTTTTTCTCTCCTGATTCCAATGATATAAATTTTTTCAAATTTGAACGTGGGAATCAAAATTTATGAATTAAACAAGTTTAAACATCTAATAGATCTAAATTCAGATTTTAAATTAAAGAACTGGCCACGCGGCGCTCCCTGATCGGTTGATACCGATTCGCACCGGATCACACTTGCGGGCCGTTGGATTTAACTTAACATGCTCGGCCCAGATCTGTTCGTACCGCTTCGCTACAGATCTATTCCTAATCGCTAGATCTAAATCCTACGGTCACGGTTCAATCGACCACAGACGGGCGGCGCTAGCGGCGGCGAGTGGCGGCGGCGGCTCTGTCAGAGATAGTGCCGACGATTTAGGTCACGCAGGGGAGGGGGAAGTGGCTTACTGAGTTGAAAGAGCATTTTCCTGTCCCTCTGATTTTGATGTTTGATAACAACACACTTATCGGTTTAACTGTGTGTTAAGTTTATCACAGGTTTGATAAGTGGTGGCACAAATAATGGCATATCAATTCCCCTTGCAAAAAACCTCTGTGTCAACCAGTAGTACCGGAACTATGACCGGTACTACCGCTTGACACCAGTACTACCGGTTCTAGTACCGGTTGGCACTAACCAAAGCTGATGAAGGTGTGTACTAGTCAGTACCCCCCGGTACCACGGAGCGGCACTACCGGTCCAACCGGTAGTACCGCTTGGTACAAGCGGTACTACCGCTTGAGACGTTTGTACCGCTCGGCAGTACTGGGGCATACTGACCAGCACACACTCCTCTCCGTTTTGGTTAGTACCAAGTGGTACTTGGAACCGGTACTACCGCCCTAACCGGTAGTACCGCTTCCTACGACCAGTACTACCGCTTGGGGGTAGTACCGCAAGGGCGATACCGCCCAAAACTGTAAGAATACTGAAGATCTGGAGCACCTCCGGTACATGGTTCGGTACTTGACCGGTAGTACCGCTTGCAAGCGGTACTATCATGGCTGAGTACCGTACTACTACTGATAAATGCTCCAACGGCCATATTTCTTGGAGGGGTATAAATACCCCTCCACCTACCTTGGGACAGATCGCCCAGTGCATTAAAGTCAAACAACACCATTGGAGTCCATTGGAGCCACCCAAATCCTCAAGATCTCCTCATCCCACCACCCAAAGTCCTTGATCTTTGGGGAATCGAAGGAGGAGGCCGCGATCTACTACTTCACCAAAAGAGATCTTCATTTCCCACTCATTTAATTGAGGGCACCTTTGCTCTAGAGTTTTCTTGGAAACCCTAATTCTTTTTTTGGTTCTTACAAGCTTGTCTTTGATTGCTTTGACAGCTTGCTTGTATTTGGGAGCCTCCGATTAAGTTGTGGATGTGTGCCCCAAACTTGTAACGGTGCCGGCTTCCACCTTGAAGGTTGCCGATATAGTGGAAGGTGAATCGATCCCGTTGGGGTGAGATTCATCGGAGAACAAGGGAGGCCTTTCGTGGTGTTGGTGGTTTGAAACCACCCCCTCTCCAAACGTAGACGTACTTCCCCTCAAAAGGAAGGAACTACGGGAAACAAATCCTTGTGTCTCCGCGTCCACTTTTCGGTTACTTCTATCCTTTTACCGCACCTTACTTACTCATTACTACTTTGTGTTGTGGTAGCTCTTGCATAATTGTCATATAGGTAAATTCACCATAGTTGCATTATCTAGAGAATTTACCTTATTGTCAAACCTTAATTTGAAAAAGAAGAAAATTTGAAGTAGCACCTATTCACCCCCCTCTAGGTGCCCATACGATCCTTTCAATTGGTATCAGAGCCTCGGCTCTTTATTTGGGCTTTACCACCTAAGAGAATATGGGTAGCCGCGAAGGGTATGGTGATGGTGAGCCGACCACGGTGACCATGGAAGATCTCAAAAACTTGGAAACAAGATTGAGCTCTTCCTTGGTCAACGAAGTCAAGAAGATGCTTGAGCAACTTCTTAAAGACAAAGAAGGCTCACCACCCCCATCTCCTCAAGAGGATCAACCATCCATTTTACCTAAGGGGAACACGTCAGTATCCCCCGAGGGTGCATTGGTAGGGGGTAAACCAGACAACGCTAATTCCTCCACACACAATAATGGTGGGAAGGGTGAGCACCGTGACTCATGGTACTCTCCCGACCCTCCACTCCCTCACCCTCATGTATACAATAGAGGTGACCCACCTAAGCTTGAAGAATCCGCTACTTTTGCTCAATGGCAATCACTAATGAGAACTCATATGCGCAGCTCTTGCATTGAACTATGGAACATCATCGTGCATGGACTCTTTATTGGGGATCCAGAAAACTTGACAAGAAGAGAGATTGTTAATAGTCAACTCAATGTCACTGCTCTACATATGATTCAACAAGGTTTGGGGACAAAGGATTATCCACACATTGAGCACTTTAGCATTGCCAAGGAAGCTTGGGATGCTCTCACTGTGTTATTTATTAGAAATGAGAGTATGAGGAGGAACCGATATGATGCTCTAAGCAATGAAGCCGAAGGCTTCTACATGAAAGAAGGTGAAGATCACGAAGACATGTACCGAAGGCTCAAGACCACCGCTGTCACATCCCAAGATTTTCCAAATCTTGTAATGTGAAAAATAAATAAACAAAATAAATTATTGTTGAAAAACAGGGTGAAAAGAAACTTTTGTTTCTAAATGGAAACTTAAAATCCCATCTGGAACAAACTTTAATTAAAGTTTGAATTCAACAAAATACAAATCAAGAGAAATGCATTCCTCTTAAAATGCATCTGGAAATTCAAACACTTGGAAAATAAATCCAAACCCTAAACCCTAATGGAATAAAAATCATTTCCAAGTTATCTCCAAGCCTATGGATTTGATCCATATAAAAATTGGTCAACAAACATTTACAAATGATAAAGAATATTTTAAAGACCAAATCAAATCTTGGCCAAATCCATAACAAAGTGGAATGAATAGAATCCAAATCCAAATAAAATAAAAGGATAAAGAATTTCCAAAAATAAAATAAAAAGACATTAACCATTCTATCCCTATTTTAATAAAGACAAATCTCTAATAAGAATAATTATATAAAGCACGAGAAGATAGTATTTTGGAATTTACCCAAGTGAAATAAAAGTTGTTTAATTCAACTTAATTAAGATTAAAGAAATCTTCCAATTAAACTTTAGGGAATTAAAACTATATTTAATTCCATTGGAATTAAAATGAAAACCCAATCCAAATGATTTATAAATCATATTAAATACTTCCAAATAATTCAAGATGAATTATTTGAACCCAAATAAACAAATAAAAACCTACTGAAAATATTTGGAAGGTTTTGGGAAATCAAATGGTGTTTAGAAATTTTATTAAATCTTATATGATTTAAAACTAGAACCTATTTTGAATAATTAAAAGACCCCAAAAGGAATAATATTTTATTCCAAATTTGACTTCAGAATATGCTACTAATCAATATTTAAATCTACACAAATTTTGGCAAAATATTGAATTCAAATGAATGTTTGATTTGCTTATTCAAAATCAAAACAGAAAAATCAAATGAGAAAAAGAGAAAACAAGCAGAACAAAAAAAAATGTAAAAGGACCCAGCCCAGCCAGCAAGCCCACTAGGCCTAGTCCAGCCCACCTCTCCCCCTCACACGAACGAATCGTTTTTCACCAGAGAAAGAACCCGCAGAGTCACCGACGTGTGGACCCCACCTCCCCTGTCTCTCTTCGCTGACAAAACGGCCCCACATACCAGTTCATCGTTCTCACCCGCGGGACTATTTCTCCCCCAAACCTCGCCATTCCTGCCGATTAATTCCTCGCTTGAATTCGCCTTAATGATGCAGAGATTACACCCCGCGATTACTCCCGTTAACTCTCCACTCTCCCCTCTACCTTTCTCTCCAGACAGCATCTCCTCTCATCCCCCAGGCCACCTTGAATTCGTCTCGAAACTCTCTGACTCCGGCGAGCCATTTTCTCCGATTCCGATCAGTAGACGCCGCCTCTTGCTCCCTCGACCAAGCTCACTTGCTCCCCAGACCAAGGCGAACCTCCCCGTAGCACCGGCTCGTCCCCGCGTGCTCCAGAGCCTTGGCAACAACGACGACCACCGCCGCCACCGTCTGTTCCCTCTCCGACGAAGCTTCTGGTAATAATTTGGCCACCCTTTGTCCTTTCGATGATACGCCTGGAACCAGAATACTCGCCCGCATCTAACACCGCTTGTACCGTGTCCTAGCGCGCTACGTGTCCTCGCCCCCGACGACATCTGAGCGAGCCCGAGGCGCAGCTCAACTCCGGTGAGCGATTAAGGTCATCCTCGTGCGCCCCTTCGCCAGCAAGGACTGCCTTGAGCTTCCCCACGCCACGGCGAACACGGTGAGCATCACCCCTTCCTCCCCCGCTTCCTGTAGCGTCGACTCCGCCGCCGTCTGACCGCTCCGCCACCACCAGTCGCCGCCAGCGCCGCCCATCCTTGACTAGTTCATGTGAACCGTTCGATCTGAATCCGACGCTCGCGATAGAAACTAACTGAAAGGGTACGCTAGCATCTAAGCCGTGTGATCCCACTTAAATCCAACGGCTGCCATCGCTCGATCCAACCGAAGCGGTATGGGCGAATAGAAATAAGACACGTGGCTCTGTTGGTTTGAATTAAAACAGATTTTGTAAAATCTATAACTTTTAATCTACACGTCCAAATTTTGCAAACTTTATATCAATGGATTCAGAAAAACAAGCCCTAGCCAACCATGCACTTTTTTTAGTAAAAATCTTCTGTTAAATTGTTTGTTTTTGCAGAAACTTGTGTATGCATGATTAGGATATAAAATTTATTCCAAAATGTTTTTGAGGATAAAATCTTTGGCAAATGGTGTGTTTTGAACCTACTGACCATAGGAAACAAATTGTGGTTTAAAAAATGTATTTTGTGAAGCAAAAGAATAAATCTTTGATTTAAACCATTTCTAGTCAAATAAAAATATGGTTTAATTATTAAAAATGGTTTTGGAAGAAAACCTTTGAGAAAAGTTTGGAAATAAACTCTCTGACACTAAACACAAGGCTATATGGTTTGAAAACATATTTTGTGAAACCTATAGAATTTTGCCTTATTAAAAGCATTTCTACACCACATAAAATAATGGCTTGACTAAAAATGGTTTAGGAAGTAAAATCTTATATACAAATGATTTTGCCACTTTATAAAATGACCATTAGGTGTTTTCAAATGTTTATGAACCATTAGAAACCACTTTTACAAATAAAACAATCTTTTGCATGTTTGCATGCATTGTTTTGTTACTATGATTTTATGTGATGATATTGCTTGAATGGTAGATTGAATTATTGTTGGCTTGATTGAATTGTAGTGATTTGAAGTGAGTGAACATTGCAAAGATCAAGGAGTGAACCTATACTCTCTACCAAAAAGGCAAGTGATGCTTCATACATTTTGTCCCATTATTTTCACTATGCATTAGTAATATTTCTAAGTAAGACTTGCATGGAATTTTTGCTAAGTATAAACCATGCTATGGGAAATCCTAGTAGATGAAACCTTAGTAAAATTTTCCTAAGTTAAGATTCCTACTAATATCATGCTTAGCTTAGCTAATAGAAAACAAGGGTGGAATATATATTCATACTATGGAAAAATGTCTAAGTCTGAGGACTTGTGTTTTGTTTAATAAAACAACTAAGTGAATGAATCACCTGGGTGGAATGGAAGGAATGGTTTGTGTTGAGTGGTCATGCAAGTCCAGTATGCTGGGGAAAACTTGGGCATCACCAAGTCCAGTATGCTGGGGAAAACTTGGTGTCTCACTTGTGGATGGCCACCCAGGAACAAAGAGATTTGAGATGTCAAATGTTGAGAAGCTTCAAGTGCAGCCACTTGGAATTATGGGCTCTGCCTAGATCATATAGGTTGCAAGAACTTAGCCAAATGGACAGTTGGTGGTAGGGGAACGATAGGTTGGAACGCGTCCATTTTGGTCTAAGGGAAGGCTTCTGAAATATCTTGTCTTGGTGAAACCAAGTCTTGTGGGGAAAGTGCACCACCTCTGCAGAGTGTAAAATCTAAGTACTTAGCCATGTCCCTGGCAAAGGACAATTTGAGAATCAAGACATGGAAGCTATCAAGAATCTCATCATCCAAATTTCTAAGTTAAAAACTTGTGGTTGAACAAGGGTTTAAGGTTCACCAATTTCTATTGGTGGTTCCTTGGGTGATTTTTGTCGAGCAAAAACTTAGTGTTTTCAAATGATAAGGAAAATCTATTTTGAGCAAAGCAAGCTAAAACTCCACTTAGCCAAATGCATATAGATGATAGAATCCACTATACTACCATAGTATCACTTGCCAATACAATTCAAATGTATTGACCCTTGTGGCTGTAACTTGTTATGTTGCAGGTTTGTTTGATATTAGTGAAGTTTAATGATTAGGATTACAAGTTGTAACATCCCTAAAATCATAATTTCAAAGTTTGCATATCATTCATGCATGCATATAGATTTGAGATCAATTTCAAACTCATTTCAGAAAAACAGAAGCACATAGTGCTATGATTTTATGTGAGCAGATTTAAATCAAATGGCCATCCCCATTTGAGAATTTGAATGATTTTAAACCTAGCTTGTTTGTCTTCCTTATTGAAAGGATTGAGTGTGGTTTAGACCAAGTTTTACAAATTGAGAATAGTTTCAAAAACCCTTTTTCAAATTTTTGCAAACCAAGTGCCAAGTCTCTGATATGTTGTTCTCCAAGCTTGACCAAGCCTTTGCAAAGCAACCACATGATTTTATGCCTATATTTGAGACTATCGTCCTTTGCAAAAATCCCAAGAAGATTTGAATTCAAATGAAACTTGAATTCATTTGAAAATCAATTCAGAAAATTGAAACAGAAAAAGAAAAAGGATAAAGAATTAGAAAAGGGTCGGTGCCAGGATTCCAGCCCAGCAACAGAACAGGCCCAGCTAGCCCACCCGGGCCATTCCTCTCTCTCTCGCACGCATCAAGACCCATCCGACGACCAGACCCCACCTCCTCTTCGTGACGTTTCACGACGAGGGCCCTCTCCACATCGCCCTCGTCTTCTCCAAACCGCGCCCGCGACCACGTCGCCGCTGCTGTCAAGGCCGGTAATGGCGCGGCGTAATTAGACTTAATGCTGCAGACATTTCCTGTCGCGCCTGGGCCTATTTAATCCCCTCTGCACCACGAGCATTTCCCCCCACTCTCCTCGCTCACTCCGCCACCAGGCTGCGTGCATTTGCTCTCGAAGCCTCGCAGTACCGACGACTCCGGCGACCGATTCCGGTGAGCCTCGACCGCCCCCCTCTCTCTGGTTCAAACGAGGATGCCCAGCTTGATATTGCGCATACGCTGACGTCTTTCTTTTGCCTGCTCGTGACCCAGGTCGTCGTCTCCGTTCACGACCGAAACCACCTGCGCCGCCGCTAGACTCCGACGACCAATTAAGGTAAAACCCGAGCGCCCCTTGCCCCCTCCTTCATGCGAGTTTGTTCGTCTGCGTCTTGCGCAACTCCTGATGCCTCTGGTTCGTGCTAGGGCGACGCCAAACCCCGGCAAGTACCACGTCTGCAAGCGACCGACGTCGCCCGCTACTCCGACGAGCTCCAGAGACCATTCCCGCGCGCCCCTCCGCAAACCAACGCCACATTGAGCTTCAGCACGCCACCGCGGTTCTGGTATGACCCTTCTCCCTCTCGCGCATGACCTAGAACGCCAGCGCCGCCGATCGAAGGCCCGCCTTGGCGACGCCAACGCCGCTGTAACATGGTCGCATGCTCGAGCGCCGTTGGATCTAGATCCAACGCTTACGATAGAATCACTAATCGAACCGTTATGCTAGATCTGGACCGTGTGTTTTAATTAGATCCTACGGCTCGCGAGCGTGATCCGGAGCGAATCGGTATCAGCCAATAAAATTAAGACGCGTGGCTAGGGTTTGAATTAAAACAGAATTTGAAAACAGATTTAGATCCAAATTTCAAATGGCTATAACTTTTGATTCCCACGTTAGATTTTTGTAAATTTTATACCGTTGGAATCAGTGAGACAAGCCCTTTCTGAATCTGCAATGTGTTTAACAAAAAGTTTCTGTTAAAATGACTTTTATTGCAGAAACATATTTAGGACCATTTTGAGTATAGAATTTGTTTAGTAAATTGTTTTGGTGCTAAATAAGTTTAGTTAGCAAACTTTTTGACTTGGTTATGTTTCTGTATCATGCACTTGCTTGGTGGAGTTTTCAAAAATCATCACTTAGCATTTTCTTGCATGCATGCATTCATATTTTTGTTTGTATATTAATTGTGTGTAATTGTATGCTACAAATTTTGTGTAGATTTTGCTAGTGACTGTGATTGTGAAGAGTGCTACTCTCCCCATTACCAAGGCAAGTGGTACTTCATGATATTTCCATCCCTTTATTTTGAATAAGCATTAGAATTATTTTTGCTAAGTCTTGCATGTTACTTTTTGCCAAAAGCTATGTTGGGAAATCCTAAGTAGTTGTAGAATTGTAGAATTGCTAGGGAATCTCCTAAGTTAAGTTACTATGCCATGCTTAGCCTAGCTAGTAGCAAACAAGGGTTGGTAAAGTATGTACATGCTATGATGAAAATAATTCTAAGTCTTTTGGACTTATGTTTTTCTTAATAAAACAACTAAGTCAATGAACCTCCTGGGTGGAATGGGACTTGAATGGTGGTTTTTGGTTGAGTGGTTACACAAGGCCCATGGACATGGTTTACCTTGTGTATCACACTTGTGGTATGCCACCCAGGCACAAAGGGATTTGGAGGCCAAGTGTTGAGAAGCTTATAGTGCAGCCACTTGGCAATATGGGCTCTGCCTTGATCATATAGGTTGCTAGAACTTAGTCATTTGGATAGTTGGTGGTAGTGGGATGATAGGTTGGAACGCGTCCATTTGGCTAAGGGAAGGCTTCTGAAAGGTCCTGTCTTGGGAAACCAAGTTTGGTGGGGAAAGTGCACAACCTCTGCAGATGGAAAAATCTAAGTACTTAGCCAAGTCCATGGCAATGGACAACTTGAGCATCAAGACATGGAAGCTACATGAATCTCATCACTCCAACTTCTAAGTAAAACTTGTGGGTGAACAAGGGTGAAGGACCCCAATGTCTATTGGTGGTTTCTTGGGAAAGTTTTTGACAAAGAAAAACTTAGTGATTTCAACTAATAGGAAAAACCTATTTTGAGCAAAGCAAGCCAAGCTACACTTAGCCAAAATGCATATAGTAAAATAGTCCACTTAAAAATTTACTAAGGTATCACTTGCCAATACTATTCCAAAGTATTGACCCACTGTGGCTGTAACTTGTGATGTTGCAGGTTACTCCGATGATGATTAGGTGTCATGAGTCTACACTCAACATGCTTGCTTGTGGCACATGAAGATGAAGACTTATGTTTAATTACTTATTCCAAAACTCTTGTATTAGGCCTGTGGCCTTGAGTTGTAAAAGACTATGTTTAATCTCTGGAATGGATGTAATAAATGACCTTTGTATCTGTGTACTTCATCTTAAACTGTGGATGCTAGCAATGATCCAGGGACTAGCATTGCAATCACAGGGATCCTTTTCCTTTACAAAGGAGGGATCTTACAGATGATATCAGAGCACTGTGTTGCCTGTAGGATTATGACCCTAGGATTGGAAACCACTAAGGAAAATTTTGCAACTACTTCTACACTTGTCTATTCTTCTCGTAAACTTTTCTAATCTTCTCATTCTCATCTCTATTTGTAGATGAACTCCATCAACGAAGCCGTGAAGAAAGGACCACTCATGACCCTGACCTTGGAGTGTGAGACTGAGTTTCCCAAAATTCTCAAGGACCTCATGGTGGCAATGGAAATACATGGTGCAGCTGTGTACAAAGGCTTTCCGGTGATGGATGAAGGAGTTGAGTACTGGTGGGTGCAACTTCACTTGTACAAAAGCAAGGAAGACAACCACAAAGAAAGAGGATTCTGCATGTACACCAACACTGTGGTGCACACCACATTCTTTGAGTCAGCCAGAGAAGCAGCTTGGAGGACTATCAAAGAACTTAGTGCTAGAGTCAAGTGTAGAATTCTCAACCTCCAAAAAGACTTAGAGAAAGAGAAGGAACATACCCAAGAGTTGGAAGCCACCAACCAAACCTTAAGGGGAGATATTATAGACTTAGTGATGGAATCATGTGAACAAGATAGGCTGATTGCCTCTAGGAACATTGTGTTAGCCAATAGATCCAGTGAGATAGGATTGTAAACGCACTACGTTAGTTGGACCACCACCTATCACCTTATTTTCCAAAATGATACCTTAAATAAGTTTGGACCTTGATTGATGTAATGGATTCATGTATGCATGACTTGTGTGATTTTGTGTTCCAAGGATATGTATGAGATGTTTGTCTTGTTTTATCTTAAATTGTGTTGTCCTAACTTTTCTATCTTATAAATAGATGCCTATTACCATAAGCACTGTTGAGGAGTTCCAGGTTACCCGTTGTGGTCCTCGTATCGTTGAGCTTACCACTTTGCTCAATCTCCATCTTCCCACCATCATGGTGCATCCACTCACCAAGTTCAAGAGGAAGGACCTCTGGGGCTTCAAGGTGAACCATCCCGGACGCCAGACAGAGCCTACTACGGAGGCCATCGTCTTCAAGCTTATGCATGATGACAGGGAGAGAGGCATGGAGGTCGTCATGCAGGACCTGATAGGACGTCTGCTAGGCCGTCACTCCCGACAGGTTAGGGGCACCCACTTCCACGTCTTAGGAAGACGTGATGATGATGGAGAGTCCATCGACTTCGAGGACAACTCGAGGGATGCAGCAGAGCCGATACGTCTCTATCTCCATGACTTAGAGTCTCTCATTAGGCACGTGGACACGGACAGGACCAACGTCATGCTCAGTAATGACGAGCTCCAGGTGCAGCTTCGTGAGAAGGACAAGCTTTTCGCACAGCAGGACGAGATAGTCAAGGAAATGGAGGCGAAGTTCGAGACCCAGGACCGGAAGTTCAAGAGTCAGGAGAAACGCTTCCAGGATAGGAACAAGAAGATCCGGGACATGACTGAAGAACTGAAGTCCAAGGATTTCGAGCTAGAGCAGCAGCAGATGGTGATTGAGAGGCTTCGTTCCTAGAAGAGGGCTCTCAAGACCAAGATCGAGTCCTTGACCACTACCATTGAGGAGAACAAGACCGCGATGGAGAACGCAGGTCTTACCTTCGTCGAGGAGGAGATTGATGCTGATGAGTAGACTTGACTACTCGTTTATCTTTTATTATCATACCTGTTATCTGTGAACTTGTTATTGGACCATCCGACATGTGGATGGCTTGCCACTTGTGTGTTTTACTTTGAGACTTTGTTATCTCGTTGTTGATCTTTTATCTTTGAGTTGCTTGCTATGTGTTTGCTTATGTGATGTAATGTGCATGAAAACATCTAAGGGTATCTCATTCTTATCTCTATTTGAACAAACCACAGATGCCTCCCCGTCGCGCAAACCCCAACCCCAACAACATCACTCCAGAAATGCAGCAAATGATGAATGCTCAAACACAGCTTATGCAGATGATGACAACATTCATCCAAAACCAGAATAACAACAACAACAACCCCAATAACAACAACAACAACCCTCCGGGCTTTGATATGCTCACCAGATTTCTGCGTTTGAGGCCAGCTAAGTTCTCAGGGACGACTGATCCCATGGTGGCCAATGATTGGCTACGTTCTGTAAACAAGGACTTAGTGACCGTAATGCACGGACGAAAAGGTCAGATTTGCAGCACATCTGCTGGAAGGGCCAGCTGCCACTTGGTGGGACAACTTCCAAATCACCACTCCTATAAATGAGGTGACTTGGGCTATCTTTGAAGATGGCTTTTGCACTGCTCATATCTCGTCAGGAATAATGAGCCTAAAAAAGAAAGAGTTTCACAATCTGAAGCAGCGCCACCGCAGCGTGGCTGAATACATTGAAGAGTTCAGCAATCTGGCGCGTTACGCACCGGACGAAGTTGACACAGATGCCAAAAGAAAGGAAAAGTTTCTAGAAGGCTTGAATGATGAGCTGAATCTGCAGCTGGCTGTGGCATATGTTCCCACTTATCAGTCGCTCTGTGACAAGGCGGCTATATTGGAGAACAAAATGAAGCAAGTCGAGAGTAGGAAGAGGAAACACTCCGACAAGCACAGTACCGATCGTCTCACAAACGATCTCACTATGATGACATGGAAGCTCAGGATCCCATAAGCATGGGAAATTCAACAAACACCACAACCGTCATGACAACAAGCATCACCGCAGTCATGACAATGACAAGTACAAGAACCACAAGAGTGGACACAAGAGCCACCACAGTGGGAATGGTAGTGGAAGTGGAAGTCAGCCTGCTAAAAGGGACATCGGTCAGGTTGAATGCTTCAAATGCAAGAAGATGGGACACTATGCAAATGAGTGCCCCGAAAAGAAAGTTGAAGGACCTGTCAAGCCCAATCCTTTCCAGAAAGGTCAGGTGAACCACATTAATGTGGAGGAGGTCTATGAGGAACCTGACGTTGTTGCTGGTAAGTTCAGACTCAATTCCATTCCAGCATTTGTACTCTTTGATACTGGTGCATCTCATTCATTCATATCAAGAGCATTTGTTGAAAGAAATGAACTACCGGTAGAAACTATTGGGTGTCCTATAAAAGTAAGTTCTCCTGGTGGAGAAATGATAGTGAATTCAGGATGCCATGACCTAGTCATAGAATTCAGGAAGTATAAGTTTCCCGTTAACTTGATTATATTAAACTCCCAAGGTTTGGATGTCATTCTGGGAATGGACTGGATGACTAAGTACAAAGGAGTGATAGATTGTGCCAGCCATACTGTCTCACTCACAACTTCGGATAATAAAAGGATCAGATTCAAGACTAGTTTTGGAGCAAAGAAGAGTATGCTAAATTCTCTTAAGGGGGTTAGCATGGACAGTGTGCCAATTGTATGTGAGTATCCGGATGTGTTTCCGAAAGAATTACCAGGAATGCCACCAGATAGAGATGTGGAGTTTCTGATAGATTTGGTACCAGGTTCTGGACCCATAGCAAAGAGACCATACAAAATGTCAGTTGATGAACTAAAGGAACTCAAGAAGCAACTAGGAGAACAGTTGCAGAAAGGATTTATTCAACCAAGTTCTTCATCTTGGGGAGCCCCAGTTTTGTTCGTGGAGAAGAAAGATAGAAGCCAAAGGTTATGCATAGATTACCGTTCACTCAACGAGGTAACTATCAAGAACAAATATCCTTTGCTAGAATCAATGACTTGTTTGATCATCTAGAGGGAGCATGTGTGTTCTCGAAGATTGATCTTCGGTCAGGCTATTTTCAACTCAAGATAAGAGAGCAAGACATACCTAAAACAGCATTCACCACAAGGTATGGATTGTATGAGTATACCGTAATGCCTTTCAGTTTAACCAATGCTCCAGCATACTTCATGAATATGATGAACAAAGTGTTCATGGAATTCCTTGACAAGTTTGTTGTCGTTTTCATTGATGACATCTTAGTCTACTCCAAGAGCAAAGAAGAGCATGAGGGACACTTGCGCTTGATACTTGAGAAGTTAAGAGAGCATAAGCTTTATGCCAAATTCAGCAAGTGTGAGTTCTGGTTAGAAGAAGTTGGTTTTCTTGGTCATGTTATGACAAAGGATGGTGTAGCAGTTGATCCTGCTAAAGTTTCAGCTGTGACGGAATGGGAATCTCCCAAAAATGTAAAAGAAGTTCGCAGTTTCCTTGGCTTAGCAGGTTAATACAGAAGGTTCATCGAGAATTTCTCTAAAGTAGCTAAGCCCATGACTGAATTGTTAAAGAAAGACAAGAAGTTTGCTTGGTCTGAAGGTTGTGAAGTCAGCTTTCAGGAATTGAAGAAGAGACTTGTAACAGCACCAGTTCTATGTCTGCCAGATTTGGAAAAGGATTTCCAAGTATATTGTGATGCGTCTCATCAAGGTTTGGGTGCCGTACTCATGCAAGACGGTAAAGTTATGGCCTATGCCTCGAGACAACTCAAAACTCATGAAGTAAACTATCCTACTCATGATTTGGAGTTAGCCTCTGTCGCCCATGCACTCAAAACATGGAGACATTACCTTTTGGGAAAGCGTTGTGAAGTGTTCACCGATCACAAAAGTTTGAAGTATATCTTCACCCAAAAGGAAATCAATATGAGACAAAGAAGATGGTTAGAGCTTATCAAGGACTATGACTTAAGTTTTCAATACCACCCCGGTAAAGCAAATGTGGTAGCAGATGCTCTAAGTCGTAAGGTATTTGTGAATGGCCTTACCAAAGGAGAATTGCTGGATGATTTGTGTACTCAATTCAAAGAACTCAGATTGGAGATTGTGCCTGAAGGACATCTCATGTCTTTAGATGTCCAACCCACTTTGTTGGACAAGATTCGAGAAGCTCAAAGGACTGATAAAGAAATTGAAGAGATTAAGGAAAGGATTAGCCAGGGGAAAGCTAAAAATTTCCATGTAGACGAACAAGGTACTTTATGGCACGGGAAACGTATTTGTGTTCTGCAAGATCCGGAGATGCGAAAACTGATTCTGCAAGAAGCCCACAACTCTCTGTATTCTATTCACCCGGCAAACACTAAAATGTACATGGACATGAAGGAAAGATTTTGGTGGAACAATCTCAAAAGGGACATCGCCGAACATATTGCTTTGTGTGATGTGTGTAGTAGAGTAAAAGCGGAGCATCAGAAACCAGCAGGTTTACTTCAACCACTACCTATTCCTGATTGGAAATGGGACAAAATTGGTATGGATTTCATTACCGGATTACCAAGGACCAGATCAGGATATGATTCCATATGGGTAGTAGTGGATCGCCTAACTAAAGTGGCTCATTTCATACCCGTGAAGACCACCTATACAAGTGCCAAGTTAGCCAAAATCTACATGAGTAGAATTGTATGTCTTCATGGTGTGCCTAAGAGTATTGTGTCTGATAGGGGAACCCAATTCACTTCCCATTTTTGGAGACAGCTACATGAGTCATTGGGAACGAGGTTGGAATTCAGTACTGCTTTTCATCCTCAAACCGATGGACAAACAGAAAGGACTAATCAAATTCTGGAAGACATGTTGAGGGCATGTGCCCTAGATTATGGAGCAAGTTGGGATGAAAGTCTGCCTTACGCAGAATTTTCTTATAACAACAGCTATCAAGCCAGCATTGAGATGGCACCGTTTGAGTTTCTCTACGGAAGAAAATGTACCACCCCATTGTTATGGAATGGTGTGGGAGAAAGAAGTTTATTCGGGCCAGATCTTATCAAAGAAGCCGAAGAGAAGGTCAAATTGGTTAAGGACAGGTTGAAGATAGCACAGTCCCGACAGAAAAGCTACGCCGATCCTAAGCGTAGAGAAGTCCCCTATGAAGTTGGTGATAGAGCTTATCTTAGAGTATCACCACTCCATGGAGTGAAAAGATTCGGAGTCAAAGGAAAGTTGGCACCAAGATATGTTGGGCCATTCAAGATTCTGAGTCGCAAAGGAGAAGTGGCTTATGAAATTGAACTGCCAGCATCTCTATCAGCAGTCCATAATGTGTTTCATGTGAGTCGGCTTAAGAAATGTCACCCAGAAATGGAAGAAACTTCTTTGAAGGATACCATACCTTTGGAAGAAGTTCGACTAGAAAGTGATCTCACTTATGAAGAAAAGCCTATCAAGATTCTTGAGACTGCAGAAAGAGTCACGAGGACAAAGACTATCAAGTTTTGCAAAGTGCAATGGAATCATCAATCCGAAGAGGAAGCAACATGGGAAAGAGAAGATGATCTTCGTAAAGACCACCCTCACCTAATTGCTAGCCAATCCGAATCTCGAGGGCGAGATTCACCTTAAGGGGGTTAGATTTGTAACATCCCTAAAATCATAATTTCAAAGTTTGCATATCATTCATGCATGCATATAGATTTGAGATCAATTTCAAACTCATTTCAGAAAAACAGAAGCACATAGTGCTATGATTTTATGTGAGCAGATTTAAATCAAATGGCCATCCCCATTTGAGAATTTGAATGATTTTAAACCTAGCTTGTTTGTCTTCCTTATAGAAAGGATTGAGTGTGGTTTAGACCAAGTTTTACAAATTGAGAATAGTTTCAAAAACCCTTTTTCAAATTTTTGCAAACCAAGTGCCAAGTCTCTGATATTTTGTTCTCCAAGCTTGACCAAGCCTTTGCAAAGCAACCACATGATTTTATGCCTATATTTGAGACTACTGCTCACTGCAAAAATCCCAAGAATATTTGAATTCAAATGAAACTTGAATTCATTTGAAAATCAATTCAGAAAATTGAAACAGAAAAAGAAAAAGGAGAAAGAATTAGAAAAGGGCTTGCCAGATTCCTTCACAAGAATATCAGTCACTAAGCCACCCCCGGGCCATTCCTCTCTCTTCAAGACGCCAACAAGACTCAGCAATTTGACGACTGCAGACCCCACCTCCTCTTCAAGACGTCACCGACGAGCGGCCTTCCACGCCTCCCTCGTCTTCCCAAACCACGCGACCACGTCACGCCGCTGTCAAGGCCGGTAATGGCGCCGGGTAATTAGACTTAATGCCGAGGCGCTTTCTGTCGCGCTGGGCCTATTTAATCCCCTCTGCACCGCGAGCATTTCCCCCCACTCTCCTCGCTCACTCCGCCACCAGGCTGCGCGCATTTGCTCTCGAAGCCCCGCAGTACCGACGACTCCGGCGACCGATTCCGGTGAGCCTAGACCGCCCCCCTCTCTCTGGTTCAAACGAGGATGCCCAGCTTGATATTGCGCATACGCTGACGTCTTTCTTTTGCCTGCTCGTGACCCAGGTCGTCGTCTCCGTTCACGACCGAAACCACCTGCGCTGCCGCTAGACTCCGGCGACCAATTAAGGTAAAACCCAAGCGGCCCTTGCCCCCTCCTTCATGCGAGTTTGTTCGCCTGCGTCTTGCGCAACTCCTGATGCCTCTGGTTCGTGCTAGGGCGACGCCAAACCCCGGCAAGTACCACGTCTACAAGCGACCGACGCCGCCCGCTACTCCGACGAGTTCCAGAGACCATTCCCGCGCGCCCCTCCGCAAACCAACGCCATGTTGAGCTTCAGCACGCCACCGCGGTTCTGGTATAACCCTTCTCCCTCTCGCGCACGACCTAGAACGCCAGCGCCGCCGATCGAAGGCTCGCCACGACGCCAGCGCCACGGTAACATGGTCGCATGCTCGAGCACCGTTGGATCTAGATCCAACGCTTATGATAGAATCACTAATCGAACCGTTATGCTAGATCTGGACCGTGCGTTTTAATTAGATCCTACGGTTCGTGAGCGTGATCCGGAGCGAATCGGTATCAGCCAATAAAATTAAGACGCGTGGCTAGGGTTTGAATTAAAACAGAATTTGAAAACAGATTTAGATCCAAATTTCAAATGGCTATAACTTTTGATTCCCACGTTAGATTTTTGTAAATTTTATACCGTTGGAATCAGTGAGACAAGACCTTTCTGAATCTGCAATGTGTTTAACAAAAAGTTTCTGTTAAAATGACTTTTATTGCAGAAACATATTTAGGACCATTTTGAGTATAGAATTTGTTTAGTAAATTGTTTTGGTGCTAAATAAGTTTAGTTAGCAAACTTCTTGACTTGGTTATGTTTCTGTATCATGAACTTGCTTGGTGGAGTTTTCAAAAATCATCACTTAGCATTTTCTTGCATGCATGCATTCATATTTTTGTTTGTATATGAATTGTGTGTAATTGTATGCTACAAATTTTGTGTAGATTTTGCTAGTGACTATGATTGTGAAGAGTGCTACTCTCCCCATTACCAAGGCAAGTGGTACTTCATGATATTTCCATCCCTTTATTTTGAATAAGCATTAGAATTATTTTTGCTAAGTCTTGCATGTTACTTTTTGCCAAAAGCTATGTTGGGAAATCCTAAGTAGTTATAGAATTGTAGAATTGCTAGGGAATCTCCTAAGTTAAGTTACTATGCCATGCTTAGCCTAGCTAGTAGCAAACAAGGGTTGGTAAAGTATGTACATGCTATGATGAAAATAATTCTAAGTCTTTTGGACTTATGCTTTTCTTAATAAAACAACTAAGTCAATGAACCTCCTGGGTGGAATGGGACTTGAATGGTGGTTTTTGGTTGAGTGGTTACACAAGGCCCATGGACATGGTTTACCTTGTGTATCACACTTATGGTATGCCACCCAGGCACAAAGGGATTTGGAGGCCAAGTGTTGAGAAGCTTATAGTGCAGCCACTTGGCAATATGGGCTCTGCCTTGATCATATAGGTTGCTAGAACTTAGTCATTTGGACAGTTGGTGGTAGTGGGATGATAGGTTGAACGTCCATTTGGCTAAGGGAAGGCTTCTGAAAGGTCCTGTCTTGGGAAACCAAGTCTGGTGGGGAAAGTGCACAACCTCTGTAGATGGAAAAATCTAAGTACTTAGCCAAGTCCATGGCAATGGACAACTTGAGCATCAAGACATGGAAGCTACAAGAATCTCATCACTCCAACTTCTAAGTAAAACTTGTGGGTGAACAAGGGTGAAGGACCCCAATGTCTATTGGTGGTTTCTTGGGAAAGTTTTTGACAAAGAAAAACTTAGTGATTTCAACTAATAGGAAAAACCTATTTTGAGCAAAGCAAGCCAAGCTACACTTAGCCAAAATGCATATAGTAAAATAGTCCACTTAAAAATTTACTAAGGTATCACTTGCCAATACTATTCCAAAGTATTGACCCACTGTGGCTGTAACTTGTGATGTTGCAGGTTACTCCGATGATGATTAGGTGTCATGAGTCTACACTCAACATGCTTGCCTGTGGCACATGAAGATGAAGACTTATGTTTAATTACTTATTCCAAAACTCTTGTATTAGGCATGCGGCCTTGAGTTGTAAAAGACTATGTTTAATCTCTGGAATGGATGTAATAAATGACCTTTGTATCTCTGTACTTCATCTTAAACTGTGGATGCTGGCAATGATCCAGGGACTAGCATTGCAATCACAGGGATCCTTTTCCTTTACAAAGGAGGGATCTTACACAAGTCTACAACCAACATGTCTGCCTGTGGCACTTTGAAGATGAAGGACCCCATGCTATTGTTATATTCTGCTGCATTGTAATGAGATAGCCAAATGAGCTATGTAAGATGTAATAAATTATTTTATTCCTGGTTATAAAGTTGTATTATGACCTTTGTTTCTTGATGTTACATCTTAACTGTGGATGCTAGCTATTGATCCAGGGACTAGCATTGTAAACACGGGGATCTCTACCTTATTAAAGGTTGGGAACCTTACAACCGCCACTACTTTTAGGAATGTGGGTGCCTCACATGTGGATGATGCATGGATAAAAAGGAAATATGTGAGTGCACTCATGCCTTTTGAGCCCACCGACTTGAAGAGCCTACCAGGAAGACACAACTACCATCTCATGACCTCAAATGAAGTTATGCAAGAGATGGATGCTTTCAAGGTTGTCTACAAGAATGCCAAAGATGCCCGTGATCGTGCCCTTGGTATGAGTAATGTTGTCAATGTTGCTTTGAAGGCCAAAGGTGTGGACCATGGGGATGAAGATGATAGTGATGAAGGGCTTTCCATGGACCATCCCGATGAAGTGAAGATTGCTCATGGTCAATATATGGCTTTCTATGCAAAGAAATTTTGGAAGAACCCTGCCAAGGCCAAGATGGAAATGGAACGGAGAAGCAATCCAAATGGGAAAAGAGAGAATACCACAAGGTTGAGAACTTGCTTCAATTGTGGTGACCGCTACCACTTTGTGGCTAGTTGCCCCTATGAGAAGAGATAAGATCATGGTGTAAAGCTTGTGTTGAAGAAGACTCTCAAGGGACCATACAAGAAACCTTTCATCAAAAGTAATCCCATCAACAAGAAGCCGGGAGAAATTGTCTTGATCAATCATGAAGAGTACTCCTCCGATAATGAAGATGATGAAGATGACGAAGAGGAAACTTCTCATGGTGTGGCTGATCTTGCCACCACATCTACTCCGACATTCTCACTCTTCGATTCTCCAAATGAGAACTCCTCCACCAAGAATGCAACTTGCCTTATGGCAAGAGGAACGGAGGTATCTTCATCATCCCGCTCTACTCACTTAGATAATGATGAAATTGATGATGAGATGTCTCTTGATGTTAAAAAGGAATTAATTGCCTTTGATGAGTTTATGACTAACCTAGAAGGTGATGCTAAGCTACATTTTGGAAACATCTTAGATCAACTATCACATACTCAAGAGCTTCTAGATGTAAGATGTAAACTTGGGCATGAACATATGATTGAGCTAGAGGCCCTAAACAATGATCTAGAAGAAGAACAAGAAACTAGGTTGTCACTTGAATTAAAACTTGAAGGGCTTGATGAGGCCAATGACATTATTGTTAACAAACTCATCAAAGAGCGTGATCATGCTATTGCTAAATACAAAAGAGCTAAAAAGGACAAGATGGAGTTTGGTGTGGTTCATGAAAAACTTGTCGAGGACTTGAGCTTGCTTAACAAGGCCCACAAGGCCTTGGAGAGTGAACTATTGTCACTCACAAAGTCCCATGAAATGCTTCAAACTCAATTGGCCAATATTCCTTCACCTAGTAACTTCATTCCATCTAGTAGCACAACTATTCTTGAAGAGAATGCTAGGTTGAAGGGGGAGCTTGCTAAGGCCACATTTCCACAAGGCAACAAGTCTATTGATGATCTTTTGAGCAAGAAAAGGCGTAGTGGTGATAAAGGGGGCATTGGTTTTGTCTCCAAAACAAACAAGAAGAAGAAGGACATGCCCGCACAAGAGACCAACAAGACCATTGTGGAGAGTAAGACCACAAATGGTAAAACTATGTCTCATGATGATTTTGCGGGAAGTGCTAACCCTCACTATGTTCTAATGCGTGATTATTATGGTGATGTGTATGCACAATATGTTGGTCCTTATGATGGTTATATTGCTTGGTCTATTTGGGTTCCCAAGACCCTTGTTGCTAACAAAAGAGGACCCATTGAAAAATGGGTACCTAAAAACTAGCTTGATATTTTGTAGACTTATGCTTCCGGAGGGTCAAAATGGGTGATCGATAGTGGTTGCACAATCGAGGTGACCCACCTAAGCTAGAAGAGTCTGCTACTTTTGCTCAATGGCCATCACTAATGAGAACTCATATGCGCAGCTCTTGCATTGAACTATGGAACATCATCGAGCATGGACTCTTTATTGGGGATCCAAACAACTTGACAAGAAGAGAGATTGTCAATAGTCAACTCAATGCCACTGCTTTGCATATGATTCAACAAGGATTGGGAACAAAGGATTACCCACACATTGAGCACTTTAGCATTGCCAAGGAAGCTTGGGATGCTCTCACAGTGTTGTTTGTTGGCAATGAGAGTATGAGGAGGAACCGATATGATGCTCTAAGCAATGAAGACGAAGGCTTCTACATGAAAGAAGGTGAAGATCATGAAGACATGTACCGAAGGCTCAAGACCACCGCCACCGCCTTTAGAAATGTGGGTGTCTCACATGTGGATGATGCATGGATAAAAAGGAAGTATGTGAGTGCACTCATGCCTTTTGAGCCCACCAACTTGAAGAGTCTACAAGGAAGACACAACTACCATCTCATGACCTCAAATGAAGTTATGCAAGAGATGGCCGCTTTCAAGGTTGCCGCCAAGAAAGCCAAAGATGCCCGTGCTCGTGCCCTTGGTATGAGCAATGTTGTCAATGTTGCATTAAAGGCCAAAGCTGTGGACCATGGGGATGAAGATGATAGTGATTAAGGGCCTTCCATGGACCACCCCGATGAAGTCAAGATTGCTCATAGTCAATATATGGCTTTCTATGCAAAGAACTTTTGGAAGAACCCCGCCAAGGCCAAGATGGAAATGCAAATAAAGAGCAACCCAAATGGGAAGAGAGAAACTACAACGAGATTGAGGACTTGCTTCAATTGCGGTGACCGCTATCACTTTGTAGCAAGTTGTCCCTATGAAAAGAGAGAAGATCATGGGGGTAAGATTGTGTTGAAAAAGACACTCAAGGCACCTTACAAGAAACCTTTCATCAAGAAGAATCCCATCAACAAGAACTCGGGAGAAATTGTCTTGATCACTCATGAAGAATACTCCTCCGACAATGAAGATGATGAAGATGAGGAAGAGGAAACTTCACATGGTGTGGCTGCTCTAGCCACCACCTCTACTCCGACATTCTCACTCTTTGATTCTCCAAATGAGAACTCTCCCACCAAGAAAGTCACTTGCCTTATGGCAAGAGGAACGGAGGTATCCTCATCATCCCACTCTACTCCCCTAGAAAATGATGAACTTGATGATGAAATGTCTCTTGATGTTAAAAAGGAATTAATTGCCTTTGATGAGTTTATGACTAAACTAAAAGGAGATGCTAAGTTACACTTTGAAAACATTCTAGATCAACTTTCACATACTCAAGAGCTTCTAGATGTTAGATGTAAACTTGGGCATGAACACATGATTGAGCTAGAGACTTTAAACAATGCTCTAGAAGAAGAACAAGAAACTAGGTTATCACTTGAGCTAAAACTTGAAGGGCTTGATGAGGCCAATGACAATATTGTTAACAAGCTCATCAAAGAGCGTGATCATGCTATTGCAAAATACAAAAGTGCTAAAAGGACAAGATTGAGTTTGGTGTGGTTCATGAAAAACTTGCCGAGGACTTTAGGTTGCTTAACAAGGCTCACGAAGCTTTGGAGAGTGAACTCTTGTCACTCACAAAGTCCCATGAAATGCTTCAAACTCAATTGGCCAATATCCCTTCACCTAGTAACTTCATTCCATCTAGTAGTACAACTATTCTTGAAGAGAATGCTAGGTTGAAGTGGGAGCTTGCTAAGGCCACATTTCCACAAGGCAACAAGTCTATTGATCATCTTTTGAGTAAGCAAAGGCCTAGTGGTGATAAAGGGGGCATTGGATTTGTCTCCAATTCTAAGAAGAAGAATAACAACAACAAGAAGAAGGTCGAGCCCACACAAGAAACTAACAAGGCCATTGTGGGTAGTAAGACCACAAGTGGTAAAACTATGTCTCATGATGACTTTGCGGGTAGTGCTAACCCTCACTATGTTCTAATGCGTGATCATTATGGTGATGTGTATGCACAATATGTTTGCCCTTATGATGGTTATATTGCTTGGTCTATTTGGGTTCCCAAGACCCTTGTTGCTAACAAAAGAGGACCCATTGAAAAATGGGTACCTAAAAACTAGCTTGATCTTTTTGTAGACTTATGCTTCTGGAGGGTCAAAATGGGTGATCGATAGTGGTTGCACAAGTCATATGACCGGAAGCTCGTCTATTGTCAAGGACTTGGTGTCAAATTAAGATCAAATCACCATCACATATGCCGACAAGTCAAAGTCTAAGGTAATGGGTTTCGGCAAGGTAGTGGTGGCTCACGACATTACACTCGTGAACGTCATGCTTGTTGAAACCCTTGGATACAATTTACTTTCTGTCCGTGCTCTTGGAAAGATGGGCTTTTCCGTCTTTATTGATGATGATATTGTGGTCCTCATGTGGAGCAAGTCTCTCAAGGTCGCTTTCGTTGGGTACGTCGAAAATGACTTGTATGTGGTGGACTTTTTGGGGCAAGCAACTGCAGGTCCGATGTGCTTATACGGAAAGGCCGATGTGGGTTGGCTATGGCACCGCCGACTAGCCCATGTCAATATGAGAACTTTGCAAAGTCTCCATAAAGAGGGCCATATTTTTGGACTAAAAGAAAATGTTTCCTTTGCCAAAGATCGTGTTTGCAGGGCATGTGTTCTAGGGAAGATGCATGACGCTCCTCACAAGCCCACGAACCAAATCAAGTCTAACAAGATCTTGGAACTCCTCCATGTGGACCTATTTGGTACTCCATCTCATGCAAGTCTTGGAGGGAAGAAATATTGTTTGGTGATTGTTGACGACTTTTCAAGATACTCTTGGGTTTATTTCTTCAAGTTGAAGAGTGAAACTCAAAGGTCTTTTATCGACTTCATCAACTTGGTTCAACGGCAACACAATGTTCCCGTGTTGATTATAAGAAGTGACAACGGCACCGAGTTCAAGAACTACACCTTGAATGATTTTCTTAGTGATGAGGGGATTAAACATCAATATTCCGCTGCATACACCCCTCAACAAAATGGTGTGGCCGAAAGGAAGAACCGGACTCTTATTGAGATGGCTAGGACCATGTTGGCAGAGTTTAAATCTCCATACAACTTCTGGGCCGAAGTCGTCTCCACCGCTTGCCATGCTTCAAACCGGCTCTACCTCCGCAAGAAAATCAACAAGACTCCATATGAGATAATTACCGGTAACAAGCCCAACATATCTTATTTCTGGGTGTTCGGTTGTAAGTGTTTCTATCTCATCAAAGGTGTTCGTTTGTCTAAATTTGAGTCTAAAGCATTAGAGGGTATTTTTGTTGGCTATGGTCTCGAATATCACACTTATAGAATCTATGACAAGCTCTCCGGAGCCGTCATCGAATCTTGTAGTGTGACCTTCGAAGAATATGATGGTCCCCAGGGGGCGTGTTGATGCTTGTGATGCAGATGATGAAATGCCTCAGGATGCCATAGGAAGAATGGGTGTGGGTTATATCCTCCCCGTTGAGGAACCCCTTATGGCGGATCGAGAAGAACTATGCTCCACTTGAGTGGAGCCCTCATCTTCACAACCTCAACATCCTCCATCTACCGAAGAGGACATTGACTCAAGCCAAAGACAAGATGTGGACCCTCAACATAGTGATCAATGTGTGAACTCTAGTCAAAGGGAGCTTGGTCCATTCGATGGGTTGTCAAGTGGTGCCAAGTCAATTTGTCAAGGAAGATCCATCCAATCTGTTTTGAGACGTGCTCAAATTGATGCTAGAAGAGCACTTGATCAAGACCAAGGTCAATCCTTGCCTCCCAATATAGAGGATGACTCCAATGATGATCAAGGTCAAGTTGATGGTCAAGACGAGGATCAAAATGATGAAGAGGGTCCCCAAGAAACAATGAAGAGATCCACGCTCGTCACGAAGCTAGAAAGGAAAGAATGTTGGAAATAAGAGACCATACCCTCCAAAATGTTGTTGGAGATCTAAGGAAAGGAATTTCCACAAGAGCACAGTTGAAGAGGAACAGTGAACACCAAGCACACATCTCCATGATTGAACCAAATAAAGTGTGGGAAGCTCTTGAAGATTCAGATTGGTTAGAAGCTATGCACAAAGAGCTCAACAACTTTGAGAGAAACAAAGTGTGGAAGTTAGTTGAGAAGCCAAAGGATTGCCGCAATGTTATTGGAACAAAGTGGATATTCAAGAACAAGCAAGATGAGCATGGGATTATTGTAAGGAACAAATCTATATTGGTTGCACAAGGTTATTCCCAAATTGAAGGCATTGATTATGGAGAGACTTATGCATCCGTGGCTCGCCTTGAGTCCATCCGTATCCTTCTTGCTTATGCGGCACATCATAACTTTAAGTTGCAACAAATGGATGTAGAAAGTGCATTCCTTTATGGTCCTTTAAATGAATTGGTATATGTTAAGCAACCCCCGGGATTTGAGGACCCCAACTTCCCAAACCATGTCTACAAACTTGATAAGGCGCTCTATGGGCTCAAGCAAGCCCCACACACGTGGTATGAGCACCTTAGAGAGTTATTGTTTGACCGTGGCTTTGAGGTTGGGAAAATCGATCCCACTCTTTTTACTAATAGGGTCAATGGGGATCTTTTTGTATGCCAAATATATGTTGATGATATTATCTTTGGCTCATCTAACAAAGCTTTTAATGATGAATTATCAAAGCTTATGACTAGTAGGTTCCGGATGTCCTTGATGGGGGAGTTGAAAGTATTTCTTGGCTTTGAGATCAAGCAAGTTAGAGGAGGAACATTCTTCAATCAAGCCAAGTATACTCAAGATATGCTCAAGAGATTCAAAATGCAAGATTTGAATGGAGCCCCAACTCCCATGGCAACAAAGACTCATCTAGAACAAAATCCAAATGGTAAATATGTGGATCAAAAGGTATATCGGTCTATGATTGGTTCTTTTCTTTACCTTTGTGCATCTAGACCTGATATTGTGTTGAGTGTAGGTGTGTGTGCAAGATATCAAGCGGCTCCTAAGGAAAGCCATTTAATGGCGGTCAAGAGAATCTTTCGATATTTAGTTCATACCCCATTTTATGGTCTTTGGTACCCTCAAGGCTCAACATTCGCTCTTTGTGGATACACGGATTCGGATTGGGCGGGAGACAAGGATGATAGAAAATCAACATCCGGGGCTTGCCAATTCCTTGGTAGGTCCTTTATGTTGGTCTTCTAAGAAGCAAAATTGTATATCTCTCTCCACCGCCGAAGCCGAGTATGTTGCTGCTGCTAGTGCTTGCACCCAATTGCTATGGATGAGGCAAACTTTAAAGGAATACGGTGTCCATTGTGACAAAGTGCCTCTTCTATGTGACAATGAAAGTGCCATCAAGATTGCATACAACCCGGTGGATCACACAAGGACAAAGCATATTGAGATTCGGCATCACTTCATTAGATATCATGTTGCTAGAGGTGATATTGATCTATCCTATGTATCAACCAAAGATCAACTTGCCGATATCTTCACGAAGCCACTTGATGAAGCAAGGTTTTGCTACTTTAGGAATGAACTAAATATCGTAGATTCAAGGAGTTTGACTTGATTATCTTGCACTCTCACCTAATACTCAACCCATTGTTGGTTTAGGTGTAGGCATGGACATAGGGGGAGTGCGGTCCTAATTGATTGGACTATCCCTCCCCCCATTATGCGCAAAGTAAACAAAAGCATTCCTCTTAATATCATTTTGTGATATGTGAGCTCAATGATGAGTTTCGGTAATGGACCCAAGATATATCTTCGTGGTGCCAAGCCGAGTATACTCAAATATGGTGGCCTAGGCCACCGCCCCCTCTCAATCGAGAGGTTGAAGTACTTACTCGTGTTTGTCATCTATTTGAATTGGTTTTCACTCGTGTTTGTCATCTATTTGAATTGGTTTTCACTCATGATTGTCATCTATTCGAAGTGCCTTCATTGTTCTTAGAATCATGCACTCTAGTTTGGTGTTTATTTGCTTCTTCCATTTTTTTTGAGTGCATGTGCCTCTCAGCTCACTTGTCTTAACCCAAGCCTCCTTACTCCCTCACGAAAACCTTCTCTCTATCCGCACAAGAATCCTCCTTGATCCCTGGCTTTGGCATCAGATGGGACCGGTACTACCGGATATTCGAAGCCACTACCGGACTGGTAAGTTCCTGTCGGCTCTGGAAGAACTGCTCCAGAATGGTACTACCGCCCACATGTCCGTCCTACGGTCACTGTACACGTTATGGAACCGGTACTACCACATAAGCGGTAGTACCGCTCCAAGAACCGGTACTACCGGTTGACGGTTTACATGTATATATTGGACGCGTGGGGAGAGGCACCCCTCAGTGCCTCATTATTCCCCACGCCGTCCACTCAAACCAGCACCGCCACCAGAGATCTTGAAGCCACCGGAGCCTAGCCGCGCCCTCGTCTTTCCGGATTCTCCTTGGATTCAGCCTCTTGGCAGGCTCCCACTCCTTTCCACCGCCATGGATCCCGATGCAGGTGGTTCTCGGGGTGCACGGAAGCGCTCCAAGTCCAACCGTGAGATTGTTGAGGAAGAGACGGAATCTGAGGAAGAGGTTATGCCACAGCCAAGACACCGTTCCAAGTTGCCTGCCACTCTAGGTGGTCATGGGGGTCGTGAAGGGGTTACCAAGCGCCAAATGGTGTGGCGCCCTCCTTCTCGCCCCTTCCAGGCGTGCAAAAGTCTCAGCTCTGGGCCATCTAGGCCAAAGAAACTTTCAGACATCTCTGAGTAAGATTTTAGGGCTCTCCGGATGGACAATGGATACTCCCGCAACTGGAGCGAGGAAAGGGCAGACAGTCTCTTCTATGATGATTTCCAAGAGCGTGTGGATCATGAGGTTCTTTTGACCAACATCCAGATGGTGGTGCCTCAGCAGTGGATTGACATGGGACACATTGACAAGAACCCTGACTACTTTGCTGAAGCTAAGGAAATCTGCTCAAACCTTGGCTTGTTCCCCATTATGGAGTTTCAGTATGACTATGATCCCCTCCTTATCTGCCAGTTTTATGCCACTTCACATTTCCACAATGGCCGCACTCGGAAGATTACCTGGATGACTCAAGGTGCTGTCAAGGAAGCTACACTTGCGGAGTTTGCTGCAATCTTGGGGTATGAAGACCGCGGCCGGGACGTTCCTTGTGGTTTTAGCTGTCACATGCGGGAGCATCCCTCCAAAAAGGATGTTCTTACACCTTTGTATATTCGAGGCCGTGGGGTTGCTGGAAAGATCAAGGATCTACTCCCCACATATGACATTCTCCATCGCATTTTCCGTGAGACTGTTGCTCCTCGTGCGGGCAACAAGGACGAGATCCATGGGTTCTCCGTTGACTTGCTGTTCAACACCTTCCTCAACCGAGAATCAGGCAATCCTCTTGATGTGACAGACTTCATATGGAATGAAATGGTTGCTGCTGCACACACTCGGAGGGTTCCACCATTTGCTCTGTATATTATGGCCCTCATTGTGTCCAAGTGCCCCGTCATTGCTAGGACTCTCTCCACTCGCTCTCTCATTGTGCACAGGCCAAAGGCACTCAAGATCAAGACACATGCCAAACCTCGCGTTGAGGCGGGTGAGGAGGATGAGGATGACTCTGAGGATGCTGACAGTGGTCATGACACGGACTATGTTGTCTCTAGTCGCAACAATGCTAAGCCCTCTTGGGCCAAAAGGATGGAGGTCAAGCTCAAGAAGATCTTCTGCTTCCAGGTTGACAACCAGAAGCGCATGTATGAGGCGCATGTGTATGCCAAGAAAGCCAGTGCTCGACAGAAGGAAATGATGTCTGCTCAAGGTTTGACCATCTCTGAGGGATCTGAGAACAACATCACTCCAGAATATCAGTGGATCTCTCAGCATAGCTGTTGGGACGATGATGTCTCTTCCTCGCACCGCGCCCCACCCACTTACGAGGATGAGGAGGACTTTGAGAATGAGGAGGAGGAGGAGGATGATTGACCTTTGGGACGGTAGCTTTGCACTTGTCCCTTTTTGGCGTCTTGATGCCAAAGGGGGCGAAGTTGCACTTTAGGCACGGGTGTTGCATGGGAAGTCACAAGCTCGTTTTTCTCTTTGATCCTTTTTATTGCTTGTTAACTTCGATTTCCCTCTATTTATGCGTGAGACTATGTGTTTATGTCGTGTGAGACTATGTGGTTGGATCCATCTTATGAGACTATGTGGTTTATTTCATTGGATCCATCTTGTGATGTTATGCGGTATCTATTGTCTATATATTCCTCATCACATGTTTTGTGCAAAGGTATGTTCAAATGCTAGTATCCATATTTGTGCACCCATGTTGGGTTTGTAAAATAGAGGGGGAGGTTTGTTTCTACACATCTAGGGGGAGTCCCGTCTCTATTTTACAAATGTCATATGCTTACTATTAAATTCATCTTGCACAAGTGTATTGTCATCAAACACCAAAAAGGGGGAGATTGAAAGAGCATTTTCCTGTCCCTCTGATTTTGATGTTTGATAACAACACACTTATCGGTTTAACTGTGTGTTAAGTTTATCACAAGTTTGATAAGTGGTGGCACAAATAATGGCATATCAATTCCCCTTGCAAAAAACCTCTGTGTCAACCGGTAGTACCGGAACTATGACCGGTAATACCGCTTGACACCGGTACTACCAGTTCCAATACCGGTTGACACTGACCAAAGCTGATGAAGGTGTGTACTAGTCAAGCCTCGGTACCACGAGCGACTACCGTCCAACCGGTAGTACATGGTACAAGCGGTACTACCGCTTGAGACGGTTGTACCGGCTTCAAGAGGGCATACTGACCAGCACACACTCCTCTCCGTTTTGGTCAGTACCAAGCGGTACTTGGGACCGGTACTACCGCCCTAACCGGTAGTACCGCTTCCTACGACCGGTACTACTGCTTGGGGGTAGTACCGCAAGGGCGATACCACCCAAAACTGAAGAATACTGAAGATCTGGAGCACCTCCGGTGACTGGTCAAGATTTGACCGGTAGTACGGCTTGCAAGCAGATTATCATTGAGTACCGGTACTACCGGTATAGTAAATGCTCCAACGACCATATTTCGTGGAGGGGTATAAATACCCCTCCACCTACCTTGGGATAGATCGCCCAGTGCATTAAAGTCAAACAACACCATTGGAGTCCATTGGAGCCACCCAAATCCTCAAGATCTCCTCATCCCACCACCCAAAGTCCTTGATCTTTGGGGAATCGAAGGAGGAGGCCGCGATCTACTACTTCACCAAAAGAGATCTTCATTTCCCCCTCATTTCATTGAGGGCCCCTTTGCTCTAGAGTTTTCTTGGAAACCCTAGTTCTTGTTTTGGTTCTTACAAGCTTTTCTTTGATTGCTTTGACAGCTTGCTTGTATTTGGGAGCCTCCGATTAAGTTGTGGATGTGTGCCCCAAACTTGTATGCGGCTTCCACCTTGAAGGTTGCCGATATAGTGGAAGGTGAATCGATCCCGTTGGGGTGAGATTCATCGGAGAACAAGGGAGGCCTTTTGTGGCGTTGGTGGTTTGAAACCACCCCCTCTCCAAACGTAGACGTACTTCCCCTCAAAAGGAAGGAACTACGGGAAACAAATCCTTGTGTCTCCGTCACTTTTCGGTTACTTCTATCCTTTTACCGCACCTTACTTACTCGTTACTACTTTGTGTTGTGGTAGCTCTTGCATAATTGTCATATAGGTAAATTCACCATAGTTGCATTATCTAGAGAATTTACCTTATTGTCAAAACTTAATTTGAAAAATAAGAAAATTTGAAGTAGCACCTATTCACCCCCCCCCCCTCTAGGTGCCCATACGATCCTTTCAATTGGTATCAGAGCCTCGGCTCTTTATTTGGGCTTTACCGCCTAAGAGAATATGGGTACATGAAGGGGATGGTGATGGTGAGCCGACCACGGTGACCATGGAAGATCTCAAAAACTTGGAAACAAGATTGAGCTCTTCCTTGGTCAACGAAGTCAAGAAGATGCTTGAGCAACTTCTTAAAGACAAAGAAGGCTCACCACCCCCATCTCCTCAAGAGGATCAACCATCCATTTTACCTAAGGGGAACACGTCAGTATCCCCCGAGGGTGCATTGGTAGGGGGTAAACCAGACAACGCTAATTCCTCCACACACAATAATGGTGGGAAGGGTGAGCACCGTGACTCATGGTACTCTCCCGACCCTCCAATCCCTCACCCTCATGTATACAATAGAGGTGACCCACCTAAGCTTGAAGAATCCGCTACTTTTGCTCAATGGCAATCACTAATGAGAACTCATATGCGCAGCTCTTGCATTGAACTATGGAACATCATCGAGCATGGACTCTTTATTGGGGATCCAGACAACTTGACAAGAAGAGAGATTGTTAATAGTCAACTCAATGCCACCGATCAGCATATGATTCAAAAAGGTATGGGGACAAAGGATTATCCACACATTGAGCACTTTAGCATTGCCAAGGAAGCTTGGGATGCTCTCACTGTGTTGTTTATTGGAAATGAGAGTATGAGGAGGAACCGATATGATGCTCTAAGCAATGAAGCTGAAGGCTTCTACATGAAAGAAGGTGAAGATCACGAAGACATGTACCGAAGGCTCAAGACCACCACCACTGCTTTTAGGAATGTGGGTACCTCACATGTGGATGATGCATGGATAAAAAGGAAATATGTGAGTGCACTCATGCCTTTTGAGCCCACCGACTTGAAGAGCCTACAAGGAAGACACAACTACCATCTCATGACCTCAAATGAAGTTATGGAAGAGATGGCTGCTTTCAAGGTTGCCGCCAAGAATGCCAAAGATGCCCATGCTCGTGCCCTTGGTATGAGTAATGTTGTCAATGTTGCTTTGAAGGCCAAAGTTGTGGACCATGGGGATGAAGATGATAGTGATGAAGGGATTTCCATGGACCATCCCGATGAAGTCAAGATTGCTCATGGTCAATATATGGCTTTCTATGCAAAGAAATTTTGGAAGAACCCTGCCAAGGCCAATATGGAAATGGAACGGAGAAGCAATCCAAATGGGAAAAGAGAGAATACCACAAGGTTGATAACTTGCTTCAATTGTGGTGACCACTACCACTTTGTGGCTAGTTGCCCCTATGAGAAGAGAGAAGATCATGGTGGAAAGCTTGTGTTGAAGAAGACTCTCAAGGGACCATACAAGAAACCTTTCATCAAAAAGAATCCCATCAACAAGAAGCCGGGAGAAATTGTCTTGATCAATCATGAAGAGTACTCCGACAATGAAGATGATGAAGATGACGAAGAGGAAACTTCTCATGGTGTGGCTGCTCTTGCCACCACATCTACTCTGACATTCTCACTCTTCGATTCTCCAAACGAGAACTCCTCCACCAAGAACGCCACTTGCCTTATGGCAAGAGGAACGGAGGTATCTTCATCATCCCGCTCTACTCACTTAGATAATGATGAAATTGATGATGAGATGTCTCTTGATGTTAAAAAGAAATTAATTGCCTTTGATGAGTTTATGACTAACCTAGAAGGTGATGCTAAGCTACATTTTGGAAACATCTTAGATCAACTATCACATACTCAAGAGCTTCTAGATGTAAGATGTAAACTTGGGCATGAACATATGATTGAGCTAGAGGCCCTAAACAATGATCTAGAAGAAGAACAAGAAACTAGGTTGTCACTTGAATTAAAACTTGAAGGGCTTGATGAGGCCAATGACATTATTGTTAACAAACTCATCAAAGAGCCTGATCATGCTATTGCTAAATACAAAAGAGCTAAAAAGGACAAGATTGAGTTTGGTGTGGTTCATGAAAAACTTGTCGAGGACTTTAGCTTGCTTAACAAGGCCCACAAGGCCTTAGAGAGTGAACTCTTGTCACTCACAAAGTCCCATGAAACGCTTCAAATTCAATTGGCCAATATTCCTTCAGCTAGTAACTTCATTCCATCTAGTAGCACAACTATTCTTGAAGAGAATGCTAGGTTGAAGGGGGAGCTTGCTAAGGCCACATTTCCACAAGGCAACAAGTCTATTGATGATCTTTTGAGCAAGCAAAGGCGTAGTGGTGATAAAGGGGCATTGGTTTTGTCTCCAAAACAAAGAAGAAGAAGAACAAGAAGAAGAAGGACATGCCCGCACAAGAGACCAACAAGACCATTGTGGAGAGTAAGACCACAAATGGTAAAACTATGTCTCATGATGATTTTGCGGGAAGTGCTAACCCTCACTATGTTCTAATGCGTGATTATTATGGTGATGTGTATGCACAATATGTTGGTCCTTATGATGGTTATATTGCACCAAACTTGTAACGGTGTCGACTTCCACCTTGAAGGTTGCCGATATAGTGGAAGGTGAATCGATCCCGTTGGGGTGAGATTCATCGGAGAACAAGGGAGGCCTTTCGTGGTGTTGGTGGTTTGAAACCACCCCCTCTCCAAACGTAGACGTACTTCCCCTCAAAAGGAAGGAACTACGGGAAACAAATCCTTGTGTCTCCGCGTCCACTTTTCGGTTACTTCTATCCTTTTACCGCACCTTACTTACTCGTTACTACTTTGTGTTGTGGTAGCTCTTGCATAATTGTCATATAGGTAAATTCACCATAGTTGCATTATCTAGAGAATTTACCTTATTGTCAAACCTTAATTTGAAAAAGAAGAAAATTTGAAGTAGCACCTATTCACCCCCCCCTCTAGGTGCCCATACGATCCTTTCATGAGTTTGCCGTGTGCTGCTAAAGCTCAATGTGGGCTTCGTTAGCGAAGGGGCGCACCGTGGATGTCGTTGGAGCTCGTCAGAGTCATGCGCGGCGTCGGGTGTTTGCAGATGTCAACGTTGCCGAGGCTCTGCGTCGTCCTAGCACGAATAAAATATATCAGGGGGTGCGCAAGGTCACAGTGAGCAAGATGGTTTCAAGGAGAAGGAAAGGGGCGCTTGTTTCTTACCGCTATTGCTCGTCGGAGTTGAGCGGCGGCTCTGGTGGTTGCGGTTGTGAACGAAGACGACGACCTGGGGCGATATAGTGCAAACAGAGAGTGTGAGAAGATGCGCACGGTTAAGGCAGACAAGCTCGTATGAACGAGAGGTGAAGGGGAGCACGGGGCTCACCGGAATAGGTCGCTGGAGTGCGTCGGTGCTGCGGGGTTCGGAGCTCGAATGCGCGCAGCTTGGTGGCGGAAATGGTGCGCTGAGTGAGGGGAAATGAGCAGCGAGGGGAGGGGGTCTTATAGCCGGAGCAGGGGTGAGAATCTCGCGAGGAAACGCCGGCAATTAAGCTCGCATCAATCACGGCAGTGATGAGGTAACGGCGGCAAGCGTGTCGGCGCTGGTGGTCGACGATGCTCACGTGGCACTTGGGTCCACTAGTCAGCGAGCGCGGGGTAAGTCTGGCCGCGTGAGAGAGAGAGGGGAAAACCCTGGGTGGGCTTAGTGGGCTAGGTCTATTGCTGGGCTAGATTGGTGGCGCCAGGCCCAGTTGGTTTTCCTAACTCTTTTTCTTTTTCTATAATGAATTTCAGGAATCAAATTCAATCAAATTCAAAAGCCATTGAAATCAAATATTTTCTGGATTTTTGTAAAGTGAAACTTGTATAATTTTGAGTATAGAATCATACTGTCTTGTTGGACTATCATGGTCCTTTGAAGATTTTTAAAAATATCAGTGCCTTAGCACATGGTTTGATATAAATTTGAAAAGGATTTTAAAACCATATTGGTTTGGAAATTTTATCCAAACTCTAGCATTCAACTAACACAACAAGGAAACAAATAAAGCTTGGTTTAAAACACTTATACTCTCAATTGAGAGTGGCATTTTATTAATGGTTGCTCACATAAAATAATAGCACCAAGTGCTTCTGTTTTCTTGAAATGAGTTGGAAAATGATCCCTAAATGATATGCATGCATGGATGATATGCAATCTTTGAAACCATGATTTTTGGGATGTTACAGTCCAGTGTTCCACTCCTGGATCACTTTGATATCTGCTGGTCAAACTAACAACATGTGCAATATTTGGTCTTGTACACACCATGACATACATGATAGAACCTATGGCTGAGGCATATGGGATGTTAGTCATCCTCTCTCTATCTTCTGTTGTTGCTGGACTTTGAGTCTTACTCAAGGTCTTACCTGGCAACATGGGCAAGAACCCTTCCTTGCTTTCTTCCATTCTAAACCTCTTTAGAACCTTGTCCAAATATGTACTTTGTGAAAGAGCTATTAAGCGTCTTGATCTATCTCTATAAATCTTGATGCCTAAGTTGTATGCTTCTTCGCCAAGATCCTTTATTGAAAAACTATTATTCAAATATCATTTGAAACTTTCAAGAAGTTCTATATCATTCCCAATCAACAATATGTCATCCACATATAGTACCAGGAATGATACAGAGCTCCCACTCACTTTCTTGTAAATACAAGATTCTCCATAAGTTTGTATAAATCCAAAGTTTTTGATTACATTATCAAAACGTTGATTCCAGCTTCGGGATGCTTGCTTCAATCCATAAATGGACCGTTGAAGTTTGCATACCTTGTTAGCATCTTTAGAATCGACCAAACCTTTGGGCTGTACCATATACAACTCTTCTTCAATGTCACCATTGAGGAACGCCGTTTTGACATCCATCTGCCATATCTGATAATCATAATATGCAGCCATTTCTAACAAAATCCTCACAGACTTTAGCTTCACTACCGGTGAGAAAGTCTTATTGTAGTCAACTTCTTGAATTTTTCAAAACCCTTCCGCAAAAAGTCGAGATTTATAGACGGTAACATTACCATCAGCGTCTGTTTTTTTCTTGAAAATCCATTTGTTCTCGACAGCCTTGCGGCCATCTGTTAAGTCCACCAAAGTCCACATTTGGTTTTCATACATGGATCCAATCTCGGATTTCATTGCTTCTTGCCATTTATTGGAATCTGGGTTCATCATTGCTTCCTCATACATCTCAGGGTCGTCAATGTTGTCCACCAATATGACATTCATAACAGGGTCATACCAATCAGGAGTGGTACGAACCCTTGTCGGCCTGCAAGGTTTAGCAGCAACTTCGTTCGAAGTTTCATAATCACCATCATTAGCTTCCTCTCTTATTTGTGCAGGCGGCACATGAACATCTTTCGGTGCTGTGCTACTCTCAAATCGTAGAGAAGGTTCAACAACCTTGTCGAGTTCTACTTTCCTTCCAGTCACTTCTTTCGAGAGAAACTCCTCAAGAAAGGATCCGTTCTTGGCAACGAAAACTTTGCCTTCGTATCTACGCTAGAAGGTATACCCAATAGTTTCCTTCAGGTATCATATGAAGACGCATTTCTCCGCTTTGGGTTCAAGCTTGTTGGCCTGTAACTTATTTACATAAGCTTCGCAACCCCAAACTCTAAGGAATGACAACTTAGGTTTCTTACCAAACCACAATTCATACGGTGTCATTTCAACGGATTTAGATGGTGTCCTATTTAAAGTGAATGCGGTTGTCTCTAATGCATAACCCCGAAACGATAACGGTAAATCTATAAGAGACATCATAGAATGAACCATATCTAAGAGAGTTCGATTATGACGTTCGGTCACACCATTACGATGTGGTGTTCCCGGCGGTGTCAACTGTGAAAGTATTTCACATTTCTTCAAATGCATGCCAAACTCGTAACTTAGATATTCACCTCCGCGATCTGATCGTAGAAACTTAATCTTTTTGTTATGTTGATTTTCTACTTCACTTTGGAATTCCTTAAACTTCTCGAAAGTTTCGGACTTATGTTTCATTAAGTAGATATACCCATATCTACTCAAGTCATCCATAAAAGTAAGAACATAACGATAATCACCTCGTGATGCTACTCATTGGACCGCACACATCGGTATGTATGATCTTCAATAAGTCTTTAGCTCTCTCCATTATGCCAGAGAATGGAGTCGTAGTCATTTTTATCATCAGACATGCTTCGCATCTTTCAAGTGATTAAAAATCAAGTGATTCAAGAAGTCCATCGGAATGGAGTTACTTCATGCACTTCACTCCAATGTGACCAAGACGATAGTGCCTCATGTATGTAGAATTATCATTCAATTTCATTCGTTTAGCATCTATATTATGAACATGTGTATAACTACTATTGAGATTCAATAAGAATAGACCATCCATCTTAGGTGCATGACCATAAAATATATTACTCATATAAATAGAACAACCATTATTCTCCGACTTAAATGAGTAACCATCTCGCAATAAACACGATCCAGATATAATGTTTATGCTTAACGCACGCACCAAATAACAATTATTTAGATTTAAAACTAATCCTGGCGGTAGATGAAGAGGGAGCGTGCCGACGGCGATCACATCAACCTTGGAGCCATTTCCAACGCGCATCGTCACCTTGTCTCTCGCTAGTCTTTACTCTGCAGTACTTTTTCCGAGTTACAAATATGAGCAACCGAACTAGTATCAAATACCCATGCACTACTACGACTACTAGTAAGATACACATCAATAACATGTATATCAAATATACCTTTCTTCTTGATGTTGTCGTTCTTCATATCTACCAAGTACTTGGGGCAATTCCGCTTCCAGTGACCTTCGCCCTTGCAGTAAAAGCACTCAGTATCAGGCTTAGGACTAGCCTTGGGCTTCTTAGCAGGCGCGACAGCTTTCTTGCCGCCCTTCTTGAAGTTGCCCTTCTTCTTAGGCTTGCCTTGCTTCTTGAAATTGGTGGTCTTATTGACCATCAACACTTGGTGCTCTTTCTTGATCTCCACTTCTGCAGACTTCAACATGGAGAAGAGTTCAGGCAACGACTTATCCATCCGCTACATGTTGTAGTTCATCACAAAGTTCTTGTAACTAAGTGGCAGTGATTGGAGGACACGATGAATCCCTAACGCATTAGGAATCGTTATTCACAAATCTTGGAGTTTGTTTGCGTGTCCAGACATTTTGAGCACGTCCTCGCTAATGAAGTTGTCCTCTTCCATCTTGCAGTTAAAGAACTTCATAGAAGCTTCATAGCTTTCCATGACCGCATGAGTCTCAATTATCATTTTGAGCTCATTGATATATCATGAGGGTCGCGGTTCTCAAAGTACTTCTGAAGCTCTGATTCCAAACCGTACAGGATGGCACACTGAACTGTGGAGTAGTGATTCTTTCGAGTGAGGTAATTTTTTTTAACTCATCAGCAGCATCAGCTGCAGGCGGGTCACCCAGCGGTGCATCCAGCACATAGGTCAACTGACCAGCATTGAGGATAATCGTCATGTTACACAACCAGTCCGCAAAGTTGTTTCCATCGTTTTTGAACTTTTCTTTCTCTGGGAATGCATTAAAATTGATGGTAGGGGTCGCCATGATCTACAACAAATTTGAAAGAGTTTAGACTAAGTTTATGACAAATTGAGTTTAAATTTAATTCTTAAATTAACTAGGTGAACTCCCACTCAAAACAACATCCCTCACATGGTGTTAGTGATCACACAAACCAAATCCACTACACCAAGTCTGATCTTCACGAGAAAAGATGTAGCTTCAACGACGAACAATCAACATGTTTATCGTATCGTTCATATGACTCTTGCTTTACCTTTCGGTATTCCGTGTTCATAGACCATGTTTGTACATGCTAAGCTCGTCAATATTAACTTTAGTATCCGCATGTGCAATTTTGGCTTGCACCCGTTGTATGCACACGTAGAATCTATCACACCCGATCATCATGAGATGCTTTGAAACGACGAATCTTAGCAATGGTGCCTACTAAGGACGACCACTTTATTACTTGATATTTAGTGAGAGGGATCATATTATAATGCTACCGTCATGATCTAAGTAATACAAGATGCATAAAAAGGATTAACATCACATGGCCTTTCTCCTTGTGCCTTTGATCTCCATCTCCAAAGCACGGACATGATCTTCATCATCACCAGCATGGCGTCAAGGTCAGTGGCACCGCTTCATGGTTGTCCATCACCAACAACAACTATTACAACTACTTGGAATAAAGCAATTACATGATGAATAGACATGCAAGTCTTAACGTAAAGACAACCATAAGGCTTCTGCCGGTTGCCAACTTACAATAAGGATCATTGCATACATAAATACAATCACAATCACATCATGGCCATATCACATCACATCACATGCCCTACAAAAAAATTTAGACGCCTCTAATTTTCTTTGCATGTTTTGTGTGGCCTGGGCTTTCGAATAAGAACTATTCTTACCTACGAACAAGAACCACAATGCTAATACAACTGTTGTCAAGTGTGAAAGGATACGGATGTCGCCTAGAGGGGGGTAAATAGGCGATTAAAACTCTTCCTAGAGTGGCTCAGCAAAGGCGGAATAAAACTAGCGTTTACTTTGTCAAGCACAACCTAGAACAACTAGGGTTCACCTATGTGCACCAACAACTTATGCTAAGCAATACAAGCGACAATGTGATAGCAAGATATAGATTACTTCAAGAACGAAGGCTATCACAATGTAAAGTGCATAAGTAAATAGCTCGGGTATAGAGATAACCGAGGCACGTGGGGACAACGATATTTTACCGAGTTCCTCCCAACATGGAGTATGTCTCGTTTGGAGAGGGGGTGGTATTAAACCACCAATGCCACATAAGGCCTCCCTTATTCTCCGGTGAATCTCACCCCAACGGGATCGATCCATGCTTCCACTATCGGTGCACATGTCGGTGGCAAACGAAACCTCTCACAAGGTTGGGGCACTTCTCCACAACTTAATTGGAGGCTCCCAACAAACGCCACAAGGCCACAACGCCACCAAGGCCACAAAACCGTCTAGGGTTCCAAGAACCCAAGAGGGACAAGCTTCAATGAGTAACACGAACCAAATCCTCCGTGGAGAACTGAAACCGATGCACCTAATGCAAATGGCAAGAACACCACAAAGATGCTCCAATCCCTCACTCTCAAGTTACAACAAATTTACTAAAGCTATTGGGGGGAAAGAGAGGAGGAATCAAAGAGGGACGCAAAATCCCCCAAAATCTAGATCCCCAAAGATACACTCACAAAGAGATGAATCGGTTAGGTCAAAACGTGGGTCTAGATCTCCTCTCTCTTCCACTCAAATATGGGCAAGAATCATCGAAGGGGAAGAGATTAATCAAGCTAGAGAATGAGAGCAAGTATGGACAAAGCTTAGACTAATAGAAGAGAAAGAAGCAAGCCAAACTAAAAATGGGCAAAGCATATTTAAAGGGCTAGGCAAAATCTGCCCATTGCTGGGCCAAACGAATCGATGAAATAAGGGCGAGGTGGGCCAGGCAAGGACGCGCGTGGCGGTCAACGCAAGCACACGCGGGGCAATCAAGCTGCAAGAGGG